>JBBBDQ010001761.1:3340000-3852500 GCA_037127315.1 Ascarosepion bandense | reverse complement strand
ATACTCACACAGTTTAGCCTGCAGGTCAATGTCGTTGTCTGTGGTGTAGCCGTCACATTGCCCACGCAACGTAGGCCGCGAACCAGTATAGTTCCGCATCCCAATTCACATGAGAATATCAATGTTAATCGCCTCACCTCTATTTTTTTTAAAAATCGTATCACCCCAAGCAAGGCGGTAACGCCACTTATGTGCAGGGGGCTACGTAAGAGTGAAGAGATTGGAAAAGAGAAAGCCGGAAGCAGGGAACAATGGATGAGTTTCTTCACCTGTTCAATAGACGTGGGTGGAGTGTGAACCGGGCGATAGTTAGATCTAGCTACTCCAATTGAAAAAAATAAAGAAACAGGAAAGAGTGAAAAGATTGGAAAAGAGAAAGCCGGAAACCACATCCTAAACAGGGAACAAGGGATGAGCCTCTTCACCTGTTCAATAGACGTGGGTGGAGTGTGAATTCAGCGGATTAGAGTAAGAAAAGGACTGACGATACGGGGTAATGACGAAAGAATAAAAATGAATAGAATTCAAGATAGATGGCAATTGACGTTACATTTACTTTTTTAAGATTGTCACTATAAAGGAAGCAAGTAAAAGGAAGGGAGTTCTACAGGTGGAAGGTGTAAGTAAATAAACTGTTGGAGTAGAACTGACGGTTACATTTAACTATTTCGACGATAAAAGGGTGGAACCTACGTGCCACTCTCGTAGCACATTTAAATTCTATAACTTTTTCTCCCTTAATATAAATAATATATCTAACTATCTAGGTCAGACTGTTCATTATCTATCTATCTATCTATCTATCTATCTATCTATCTATCTATCTATCTATCTATCTATCTATCTATCTCAGTCTGTTCATATCTATCTATCTATCTATCTATCTATCTATCTATCTATCTATCTATCTCAGTCTGTTCATATCTATCTATCTATCTATCTATCTATCTATCTCAGTCTGTTCATATCTATCTATCTATCTAATTGGTCTTTCCATATCTATCTATCTATCTCAGTCTGTTCATATCTATCTATCTATCTATCTATCTATCTATCTATCTATCTATCTATCTATCTAGAGGTAACAGAAAGAAGAAATCAGTTGTCATTAAAATATTTGTAGAAAAGACAAAATAAAGGCACTTCAATCAATCATTAGCTTACTTATAAAACTCAATGACTGATATATATATAGATATAGAAAGAATCTATATTTATAAAAACCAAAATTTTGTCTGTCTCTGTCTGTCCTTTATACAAATCCACAATTTTTTCCGATTTTCACCAAATTTCACACAAATATACTTTAGGCTTCCGTTCAGGCCATGGGCTACTTATTTTTTTCCTATTTTTCCCTGATATTCGAAATTGATACCCCGATATCCGATCAGGTCTGATCAAGATCAGGATTTCAGCTCTTTTATCGTGATTCTTGCTGCAGAATTTGCTCTAATTTGGTAAAATTATAGTTTTTAGTCTCAAACATTAGATCTTCTCAAACGGCTCATTTTCGCCGATATCGGAAATCGATACCCCCGATATTCTATCGAATCTGATCAAAAACTGATATTCAGCCATCAATATGGATCATTTTCTCCAATTTTACTCCCGATGGATACGATAAGTTTTCATGGACATACTTAGGTTAGTCTATTCTTGGATGACTTATTTTGACTCCGGTATTGGAAATCGATAAAAATTGTGTTATTGTGTTGAAAGCAAGCAGGGCAGAGGAAAGAGGAGCTTGTGAAAACGGGGATTTTCTAATTTTTGCTTCGAAGTGGGACAAAGCTGAAAGTATGAAGCCCTCAGTGAGAATCAAACTGACATTACATTTGTATTTTATCTAGCAAGACAAGATTGCTACGTCGAAGTGCTGACGAGCTGGGCAAATGGCTGACAGAACGGGAATTAAGAGAAATAGCAAAAATCAGAGCATTCTAGGAGCAACAAAGAACAAGAAATTGTGGAGACCCGTGACTACCTATATTTTAAAGGTATACATCAAGAAGAAGATAATATAGAAGAAGATAAAAGTCAATAAAATAATGACTACTAAGAGAATGGTAGTGGTGAAGAGTGACAAAGAAGGACTACAAATAAACATTAAGAAAACTGAGTGCATGTGCATCAGCAAAAGGTGCAACACAAAATGCCAAATACAGGTGGAGGATACCAGAATCAAGCAAGTACAAAAATTTAAATACCTAGCAAATGTTCTAACAGGAGATGAGAAGTATGACACAGAGATCCGAAGGCGAATTGGCATGGCAAACGATGCGTTCCAAAAGCTGAGTAAAGTACTAAGACACAGGAAAATTTCACTAGAAACAAAGAAAAGAGTGCTGGATTGCTATGTGATGTCAGTTCTTCAATACGGCAGTGAATGCTGGACAATATCATCGAAAATGAGGACAAAACTGGAAGTAGCGGAAATGTGGTTCTACAGAAGGATGCTGCGGATATCGTGGACCGTGCATGCAAGCAACGATGAGGTGTTGGAAAGAATGGCAACAAAAATGAAATTAATACTGAGCATCAGGAAGAGACAACTGAAGTTCCTACGACACGCAATGTTGAAGGAGAGCCTGGAGAACCTGATGCTGACTGTCCAGATAGAAGGAAAGAGAGACAGAGTAAGGCAGCGGATAACATATTTGCAGGGCGTGATCAGTTGGTTGACGGAACGGGGGTTGACAGGAGTAACGGGAGCAAACATACTAAGAGTCAAAAGTTATAGGGACACGTGGAGAACCATAATCGCCTACGTCCTGAAAAGATAGGGCACATAGAAGAAGAAGAAGAAGAAGAAGAAGAAGAAGAAGAAGAAGAAGAAAGTAATCGATATACCATACATATAAACAGGAAATTTCCAAGGAAAATTTCTACTTTTTGACATCAAAATCACATATTTCTTGACTACAAATGGTATAACCTTTTTTTCTTTATATATATATATATATATATATATTTGTGTGTATATATATATATATATATATACACACACACACACACACATATATATATATATATATATATATTCGTCATCCACATAGAAGCCTGTTTCGCTGTATCAGTGTGGCTAGACATCCACTTACCTCCAAACAGGCTCATACACACACCCCCACACCCACACACCCACACACACACGCACATATATATATATATATTTCGGCCGTGGCACTCTCCGGCCTTCTTCAAGTGCTAAGAATTTTTTACCCAACCCATTATTTTGATTACTGTAGTATATCATTCTCATTCCATGTGGAATGCCACTTCCGAGTTATCTCTCTTTAACTTATATCTCTAAGATATTTGTTCACCATTGCTGTAACCTGGTATTGAACTCACAACTCTTTGGGTCAAGTCACTGGAACTAACCAACGCTTTAACTCAACTCTCTAAGTTATTTGTTCACCACTGCTGTAGCCAGGTATTGAACTCACAACTCTTTGGTTCAAGTCACTGGAACTAACCAACGCTTTAACTCAACTCTCTAAGGTATTTGCTCACCACTGCTGTAGCCAAGTATTGAATTCACAACTCTTTGGGTCAATAACCGGAACTAACCAACGTCTATACTCTCAAGGACACATGGCCCAGTGGTTATAGGCGTTGGTAAACACTGTGGCGTGATGGATTTCAGCTAGAATTGTGGAATCGGAGATCCGACTTCGAATTACTTGCAAAATTCCATTTCGAAGAAAGATATGAATTCAACTCTTTCCCACTCATCTATGTGTAAATAGCAGGGCCGATTGGGTTCTATAGCCTTTGATCGCAAACAATCTAGGAGAATGAGAACTCTAAATTCAAAACCTTTAACTATGGATAAATAATAGAGTAGCAACCAGATTAGGAGAAAGACAATTCTGAAATCAAATTCGGAATCCCTACAACAGTTCGGTATCATGTAGGTTTACCTTCTGCAAATCTTGCAACGACGGCGTTTCCTAGCTGCTCTTTCCCTTAGACAATGTGAAAAGTGGAGACATGCTGATTGGACAACTTCCGTCCTCTCATAATAATGACCCTGCCTAGGCGTGCACGCTGGGCAGGGTATAAGACTTCGGGCGCAGATCCATCTTCTTCTAACACCGACGGATGCCGTATGATATGTAAAATTCAATCACGTGCTGAAATTTATTCCTTCTGAAAATGTTGAATTCCTTTCTTTGATTTCTGGTTCGGCTACATGTTCTTTCTCGCTATCTTATACCTATTTTCATTTATCTCTTTGTTTTGTTCTCTCCCCCAACTCCTCTCACTCACTCTCTCTTTGTTTACTTTCTTTTTATATGTATACTGTAACGGTCTATGACTTTCTCTTCCACAACATCTCTTATGCCGATCTCTCATCAACAATGACCCTGCCCAGGCGTGCACCCTGGCAAGAGGAATAAACTCTTCGGGCGCATATCTATGGTCTCTCTAGACCGACGAATGCCATATATTATGTAAAATTCCTCCACTTGTTCAAACTTATTCCTTCTGAAAATGCTGAATCTATTTCTTGATTTTATTCCGCTACATGTTCTTTCTCGCTGCCTTTGTACCTATTTTCATTTGTCTCTTACTTTTGTTCTCTCTCTCTCTATCTCTCTCTATCTCTCTCTCCCTCTCTCATTGTCTACTTTCTTTTTTATATATATATACTGTAACGGTCTATGACTTTTCTTTCAACAACATCTCCTATGCCGATCTCTCATCACCAATGACTCTGCCCAGGCATGCACTCTGGCGAGGGGAAAAAACTCTTCGGGCGCATATCTATGGTCTCTCTAGACCGACGGATGCCATATATTATGTAAAATTTCTCCACTTGTCCATACTTATTCCTTCTGAAAATGCTGAATCCTTTTCTTTGATTTTGTTCCGCTACATGTTCTTTCTCGCTGCCTTTGTACCTATTTGTCTCTTATGTTTCTTTTCTCTTTCTTTCTCTCCTTCTCTCTGATTACTTTTTTTTCTATCATCCATTTTCCTTCTTTAAATATATTCTTTATAGCACATTAAGGTGATACAAAGAAACTTTACGGAATTTTGTCTGTTATGAAAAGATTGCAAAACATATGCGTTCTCACACTTTGACTGTATTTTCCCTGCTCTATGGACAATTCGGTAAGGATAAAAGATTGCGGGTAAGCGGCTGGTTGCTACAGTTCAGGAGAAATCGATACAATTTACGAGAACTAAATAGGATTGATAGATAGGAATCTTCCATTAACGACTGATCGACTTTTCACACAGAAGACGTTTTCGCGCTGCTTTGGAACTTTTTTTTTTTTTCACAGATTTTTTTTGAAATTTCTCGTTTTCAAAATTTGCCAAAATCAAAGTAAGAATACGACTTCGACTTCACTGTCTTTTCCTCAACCTTTTCCTATTTTTTTTAACTTTCTCTTCCATTGTTCGTCTTATCCATTTTTTACGCACTTATTTTTCTTTCTGTCAGTATTTTTCCTCTCTCTCTTCATCTCGCCGAATTTTGAACTCTGCTTTTTCTCTCTCTCTCTTTCTTTCTCTCTCACTCTCTCTCTCAATCGTTATTTCCTTTTTCGTCTTTCTTCCTTTGTTGTCCTACCTGCCTTTCTGAAGTTTTTTGCTTTCTTTCTCCCTTTCTTTTTCTTCTACTCTTTTTTTCTCTCATCTATTCCACAGTTTTTATGTTTTTCTATTACTTTCAACTCATACTGAGAAGTTCTGGGTCCAACCAACTTCCAAAAATCTAAACTAAGCATGATACGTTTTTTCTGTTCTTTCTTTTTCTGTCTCTTCCCCATTACTCTTTTTTCTCTCTCTCTCTCTCTCTCTCTCTCTCTCTCTCTCTCTCTCTCTATCTATCTATCTATCTCTCTCTCTCACACACACATTTCTATATTTTCGTCTTCTTCCTGCCTACCTTCCTTCTTTCTTTCTTTCTTTCTTTCTTCTATCTATCTATCTATCTATCTATCTATCTATATATATATATATATATATATATATATATCAGTCAGTTTATATCTGTCTATCTATCTATTTGTTTTAGTCTGTTCATATCTATCTATCTATCTATCTATCTATCTATCTATATATATATATATATATATATGCATATCAGTCAGTTCATATCTATCTATCTGTCGATTGCAGTTTGTTCATATCTATCTATCTATCTATCTATCTATCTATCTATCTATTTTGCTTAGGTTTACTAGCAAATATCGATCCGAAGAAGTCCCAGTGAGTGACGTACATTGCTTACGGAGGAAACCGACACTTACATTATCATGATAGTCCCCCGTAGTATAACTGATAGAAGCTAAAGCAGTGGTTTCTCTAATGGAAAAATTCCCAAGTTTTGCTTTCTGTGGGCAAGCATATTCTTCATTCATAAAGGTTATGTGGCCAGTTGACATTAATTTCACTCTTTAAAATAACACATTTTTAACTCAAATATATGTACTCACTAAATTATCATTTTATATATATATATATATATATATAATGAACATAAGTTGGATGTTTTTAGAAACTCATTTGTAATATTATATTTCACGACTCTCTTATAGACCGCTCCTCAAATATATATATTTCTTGAAAGTTATAATTTAGAACATGTACAAATTATAATTTCTACAAAGTCTACATTTTGTTTCGACATCGAAAATGTACACTTTTGTAGTAAATTATAATTTGTACATGTCCTAAAAGATAACTTTTAATAAATATTCATAGCTCTATTTCTATATTGAGCACTGTTTTAAATTAATGTTTTGAAAGTTGTTAGTACTTTCTTCGTTCTTTATTCACTTGTATATATATATATATATGCAGAGAGTGAGAGAGAGTGTGAGAGAGGGGAGACAGCGATGCATGAATTGTCTTACGCAAAAATTAAAAATACACTGAATTCTTATCTTTACAGATATATTTAAGAAAATTCAATAAAATTGTCATGGAATTCAACCACGGCCTTCAAACAATTTCAGAATCTTCTGCAAATCTTATGGGGGGTTCTTTTTTAAATTAATGAATTCTGCCAAAGCCCTTGCTTTCAGCTCATCTTTGGTGTTGCAATAAATTTTCATTGCTCTCTCACTCAGCTGTGATTCACACATAATAATCAAGGAGGGTGAAGTCTGCAGGTAAGATGGTCAAATTAAGGGGTGATATAGTCGAAGAAATTGTCTGACAACCATAACTGAGTTCTCCTGATTTTGTAACATGGTGCAGAGTCCTGTTCTCAAACATAAAGTCTTCTTTACTTATATAAGCTTCCTTGTTGAGTCTGAGGCCCGGTCGGAAGATGAATAAAGAAATATCATCGCCTTCACTAGTGATGACTCCAAACACCATGATAATGACTGGATATATCGGAATGAGTTCGAGGAGTCTAATGGAGATTACGATGGTATGTTAGCTCGGAAAACTCACTCTGATCGTTATAATAAAATAACTACTGAATGCTTGTTATGTGTGGGACAGAGTTAAGCGAGAGAGCAACAAAGCTCGTCGTGACACTGAAAAACTGGGGGCAACGATTATGGCAAGATTCACCAACTTAGACCGTCTAGAAGAGTTGTAGGAAATTCTTATGTCGTCTGGAGGCCGTGATTGAAACCAATGGCAATTTTATAGAATAAATTGACTCTTTAGTACGATGGTGCAGCATCTCGGAAAACACGCTCTCATCGATTTGATCAGAAAAGAACTCCCGAATCTGTTGTGAAAGTATTATAGAAAAGTCATGAGGCAGCTATATTTTAATTTGCGGGCCAATAAAAAAAGACATCCTACTTCGTTTTTGCTTGCAGGACTTGCGACCTTTTTCAAACAACATGTGTGGTTGTTATCAGATCTCTTTTCTACTTAATCCTAAGCCTTCAATCAGTCCCTTTTACTTCATACACTTGGTTTCTCTATTGCATTTATCTATCTAAATCTAAATTTATTTATAAATGGAACTTTGTTTGTGTGTGTATGTGTGTGTGTGTATGTGTGTGACCCGTTGTCTATAGACACCGAAACGGCTGAACCGATTTTCTTGTAAATTTACACAGTTGTACTATAAGCATCTGCGAGTGTTCTTAGCTAGGTTTTGTGTCGAGGTACCCCCGATAAATATCGAAAATCGATAATCGAAAAAATCGGGTTATAGAAGGAGTGGTCCGATTTTAATCAAATTTCATACACTCATAGACAAAGACATAAGAAACGATATTCAGAAGTTTCAAGGTTGCAGTTCTTACAGTAGTGCAGAATATCGATAATATATATATATTGATAATGGCTTATGTGAGCCGAACGCTTAGACCCGATAAAAAATTCAACAAATACTGTGATTTTTTGTTGTCTTTCAACGACATCACCATCAAGTATATCAGACGGTATGAACGGATCCTACACAAAATTAATAGACAAAACTTGTCTATATTATTCAATGAAACCTGCATTAATATATATATATATATATATATATATATATATATATATATATATATATATATATAAAAGGCAAGATGTTTGTGTGCGTGTCTGTTTATCTGCCTGTATGTTTGTATTTTTTTCAGCCCTTTTATTTTAGTTTTTGCTTCGGGTTTGGCTCTAAGTAGGTATAATTGTAGTTCTTAGTCTCAGCCATGATACCATTTACTCAGAGGACTTATTTTGCCTTCAAAATTCAGTTTACGACGAAAAGAACTTATTTGATATCGATACCAGGAAATCAAAATTTGACTTACATCCCTTCATTTTTCTTTCAGTCTACGGTTTCGCTTTAACTGGAAACAACTATTGCTTGTTAGTCTTTCGTGCTAACATTTAAACAGTTTGAGCTCCAGGACCATGGTTTAGTTTTAAAGATTTCATTACTCCCGAGCAACGCCGGGCTATACTGCTAGTTTTAATATATTACTACAATAATAACATTGAAAGAAACTCCACACTGATTAGGCCTTCTGATGAGTCTCCTTGCTTCGAACGCCTATTGGGATTAAATCTCACTGCAGACCGCAAGTTGAATCTTATTTATATTCACACCATTGCTAAAGACCGTCTGTTCTTTGTACATCCTAGGAAAGTATCTGACTATCATGTTCTATCTTTACATCAAAAAAGGGGGGGCTCCTTGTCATGTGTAAGTTGATGCAAGCTGAATTCAAAAGCCTTGTGGTTGATTATTTATTTTACAGTTTGCAATCCTTTTCGCATCGTTGTTTTCTTGTTGTAATTAATAACACAACGCATAGTTCATATTGGTTACTTTAATTGTCTCAAGTGGGGAAACTTTACCGACTAGTTGTCAGTTATTTAGAGACTGGATGTGAGTTAGGGAATTATCCTGTGAAAGTATGTGACATTGTCACAAAATCATGTTATTCAAACTTATGTTTGGTTAATTAGTATCTTTGTTTATTATAGGGCAGAGCGGTACCGCGGGTGTCACTCCACTAGTCATAACGGATGATTTCAGGCCAATACACCACTGTCCTTGTTTATTACAGAATGCCACATCAGTCATCTTTTCGCTAGATTAGATTTTTACAGTAAAAAATAACACAACGCATGGTCAATATTTAACTAATTTTATTGTCATCAGTAGGAAAATTTTGACAAACACTTTTAAACAATGAAGACGTGATTTAGGAAAATTTCTTTACCAGACTTTTGCTACCAACCCAAAATTCTAACTGAAGAATTTTAGAATAAGAAACAGTTTTTTGTAACGGGAAATCTCGTAATCTAGCTGGCTGCTGATTAGCTGGTATAGGAAAGTTCCCTCACTTACAATCTCTTTATAATTGAAAAGTAGTTCGTGGAAGGAAGTTGTTCAGGTGGAACTTACTCTTCACTAATAGATTGGGGAGGAAATATGGATTATTTGTTACAATATGAGTGACATGGGGGTGCTTCGATCTCTGAAGGCTAGAACTGACGAATCCAAGAAACGTAGATCGTCCGAACACTTTCCATGTAATTAAAGACTTATTAAAGATTTCTACGTGTAACATATTAAAGTCTACCGCCTAAAACAATATTTGCTGATTATTAGTAAAGTATACATATAGTTCTAAATTGTGATAATGTTTAGCGACAAGTTTTGTTTTTATTTATTTATATATTTTTTGGTTTTACTGATAAAATGTATTTTGGAAAGCTGGTATTATATCGTAAAGTACTCGATATCGGGGTGTAAAGAGAGCGTTGATCAGTACAAAAACAGATTCATGTCGACTTCAAAGATTCGTAAATCACCGTTATGATGCTAACATTCATCAGGGGTTATGTATATGTAAAAATGAATAAGAATTAAATTACAACATTCAAAACATTAAGACAGTGCTCAATATAAAAATAGAGCAATAATATTTATTATTAACTATTAAGTTAGATCATGTGTAAAGCTACCAAGTACTTCAAAATTGTACATTTCTTTTCGACATTGAAAGAACATTGGCAGTTAACAATGATGGTAATAAAGTTACCTAATGAGACATTGTTCTTTCAATGTCGAAACGAAATGTACAATTTTGTAGTAGTTTGTAGTTTTTCACATGTTCTAACGTAATAATCAGTAATATGCATATCATCATTTAAATGCCACACGTGATACACGCTTGAGCGATCATGTCTCGAAAGAGACATGACTGACTGGGACAGAGGTTTATCGCGCAGTAGATTGCCATTTCTTTCTGCAGTAGACTGGTTGTCAGCCAAGGCTATAGAACCCAATCTGTCCTATGATTCAACCCATGACTGGAGGAAAGAGACGGATTAATACCTTTCCCAAGGGTATTTGTGCGTAAGTGAATGCAAGGAATTCAACTGGAGTTTGAACTCGGCTGCCCGATTCGTCGTTCCGAGTCGATATTCATTGCACCACAACGCATATCACACACACATATATATATATATATATATATATATATATATATATATATATATCATGAGGGGAAACTTGTCACTTAGCCGAAAGGTGTTACTTCAGTTATGCCGCCTTGGAATTTTTTTGAAGGCATTATTGTAACATCATTTAGTTTTCTCCGCTGCCATTTCCCAGTCTTTTCGTATTTATATGAAATTTGATGTAATTTGATATTTGATTTTTTGGTTTGATTAATGTTGCATTATTTATTTATCTTTGTTTTTTGTTTCTTAAGTGGTGTAGGTTTTGTTGGTGATTAATTGCTTGATACTGTGTTAACTCCTTTTAAGCTTTTATGTATATAACTACCTAATTTCTTTATGTTGAGCTAACCTTCTTTTTCCGTCTATATACTCGCATAAAATTCATATATATATATATATATATATATATATATATATATATATATATATATATATATTACGAAGATTAACAAAACCGACAATTTGAAATGATTTGTTTGAACATTAATTTTGATCGATACACGTATGAAAGTAGATATCTGTTTTTAATTAAACGGTATTTATACCTACCGGCTTGATTATTTACGATAAATGTATATTACGAAAATGTGTGCCATTTGGCAGGATTCGAACCTGCGACTCCTATCCACATAGGGGAAGCTACCATGTGATTTGCTACGTCTTAAATCCTATATAACACAATATATATAAATAAATAACATAAATAAACAATATAACGTCTTAAATTCTATATAAGACAATTTTCGACGTCTTAAACGTCGAAAATTGTGTTATATAGGCTTGATTAAAACCTCGTTTAGACTGATGGTCATTCGTGGTCGAGAGGTTTAAAACATATGCATACAGTTTCTGGCTTGTAACTCCCTCTCTCTATATGCATACAGTTTCTTACTTTTAACTCTCCCTCTCTATGTGCATAGAGTTTCTTGTTTTTAACTCCACCTCTCTATATGCATACAGTTTCTTACTCTTAACTCCCTCTCTCTATATGCGTAGAGTTTCTCTCTTTTAACTCACACTCTCTATATGCATAAAATTTCTTACTCTTAACTCCCCCTCTTTATATGCATAGAGTTTCTTGCTTTTAACTCCCCCTCTCTATATGCTTGCAGTTTCTTGCTCATCCTTCTCCTTTCACTTTATCTAACGACTCAATTCTTTTCTTCTGTCTTCTTCATTATTTTAACATCTTTTTACCCAATTTTTCTTCTTTCCTTTCTTTTTCCTTTCAATATTTTTCTTTCTTCGTTCTTTCTTTTTTCTTTCATTCATTTTATTTTTTCATTTATTCTTTCTTCTTTCATTCATTTTTATCGTTCTTTCATTTTTCTTCACTTCATCCATTATTTCCGTCTTCCTTTTATCCTTCTTTCTTTTTTCCTTCTTTCTTCATTCTTTCTTCGTTATTTCTTTCTTCTTCGCACGCTCTTTTTTCATTCTTTCACTCTTTCTTTTTCTTTTTCTTTCTTTCACTTACGTTCTTTTCCTTTTTTCTTTTACCCTTTCATTCTTTCTTTCTTTTTCGTTCGCTGTTTATTTCTTTTTTAATTCTGTAATTCTTTCTTTTTGTCATTCTTTCTTTCTTTCTTTCTTTTGTTCTTTTTATTTTCTTTCTTTTTCTTTCTTTCATTCTTTCTTTGTTCTCTCTGTCGTTTTTTGTTCGTTCTTTCTTTCTTTTTTGTTCGTTCTTTCTTTTTCTTTCCTTCTTTTATCGTTCTTCTTTCTTTCTTTTTTTCTTTTTTCTTTCGCCATGAGAGTTTCGTCCTGTGCCATGCTCATTAAGGTAGACAATGATTCTCTCAATGTTACTGCTTCTTCTTCTCGCCGACGTTCCACCATGTCGATATGGTTTTAATGACTGGGTGATCGATTATTCGGAAGAGTATATCGATCGATTGGCAGCGAATTATTTGGCAGCGAATGATCGGCGAACACGACGTTGGTCGGGCGGCAGTTTTAAATTTATTAGCGCATACAACACCTGATTAGATCAACAGTTTCATTCAGATCGAGGAAAGGGAAAAGAGAGAACACACCTCTTAGGCGTACAGCCACCTTTATTCCAGAGCATTTCGCACTATCTATCTATCTATCTATCTATCTATCTATCTATCTATCTATCTATCTATCTATCTATCTATCTATCCCACCCAGTCTCTTCATATCTATCTATCTATCTATCTATCTATCTATCTATCTATCTATCTATCTCAGTCTTTTCCTATCTATCTATCTATCTATCTATCTATCTATATATATATATATATATATATATATTATTATTATTATTATTATGATTATTATTATTTTTACTACTATTATTCCAAGTGCTGCTACGATCAATGGCACATTATTATTATTATGTCATTTTTCATCATATTTCGATTTCTGCTTTGGTCTCACTACCAACCAAGTCTGCGGGGAGACCTAAGGCAGGTAGTGGCGTGTTGTTATGGCTCCATTTCATGTTTTTCTATCTTCCCTATCATCTCCAGCATTACATAGATAAAGTTTTCCTTAGTGTGTGGGCTGTACTTAATAAGACAATTTTTTGTATGTCTCTTAAGCTGGGGTTTCCAGGGATTCTTTCAATGTGTTGTTTTGTTCCATTTTTTATCATTCCAAGTGCACCTACTATCACTGGCACAACTCTTGTTTTCAATTTCCACATTTTTTCTATTTCAATTTCCAGGTCTTTATATTTTCACAGTTTTTCAAATTCCTTGATTGCTATGTTACAATCCGCTGGACAAGCCATATCAATTAATAGACAAGTTTTCTCCTTCTGGTTTTTAACAATAATGTCTGGCCTGTTTGCTTCAATTTTTCTGTCTGTGTAGATGGTGTAATCCCATAGAATGGTTACATCTTCTATTTCTGTAACCGGTGCTGGGTGATGTTCATACCAGTGTTTGTTTACAGCTTTTCCATAATGTTTGCACATTGCCCAATGTAAATATTGCCCAACTCTATCGTGGCGATTTTTATATTCATTTGGGGCAAGCACAGAACAGCCTGAGATTAGGTGGTCTATTGTTTCTTGGTGTTTATCACAAAACCTGCATTTTGGATCCATATTATTATGCATAATATTTGCCTGAAAGTTTCTCGTGAAAAGACTTTGGTCTTGTGCTGCAAGAATAAAGCCTTCAGTTTCGGACTTTAATCCAGATGCACGTAACCATCGATGAGTATTAACTTTGTCAACATTGGATTTATTGGCACGTACTGGATATTGGCCATGCAGAGGTTTGTCTTGCCAGCGCTGTTTCATCTGTTCAAGAGCTTTATCTTTGGCTTTCATTTTCATATTCTTTGCCGCAATAGTCGGCTCTTGGCTTCCGTTCTGCTTTTCTACAGAATCTACTAACTGTAAATCTTGTTTGTATTTACTGCCTTCTTTTATTATTGAATATTTTTTCTTTCTTTCTTCATGTTGCCTTACTAATTGTATCATCCAATCCTTTGTTGTTTCTATGTATGTTAGTAAGCCAATAGTTGTTGTCTTGTATGACAATTCCAGCTGAATAAGACCTCTTCCACCTTCTTTACGGGGTATGTATAGACGGTCTACATCAGCCTTTGGATGATGCATCTTATGCTTAGAAAGAAGCTTTCTTGTTTTAGCATCCATTCGCCTGATGTCGTTTAGAGTCCAGTTTAAGATGTTGAAGCTATATTGGACAACTTGGATTGCAAGGCTATTAATGGCCATAACTCTGTTCTGTGAATTTAATTCAGTTTTTAATATCATTCGTAGCCTTCTATAGTACTCTTTACGCACTATTTCTTTCATTTTTTATGGTGAATGTTTTCGCTCTCATTTACACCTAGGTATTTATAAGCTTCTTCTGGTTTCAATTCTTTTATTGTTATAGCAGGGTCTAGGCTAATTGAGGATGTTTCTTGTATTGATCTACGTAAAACTGTAGCTTTAGCACATTTATTCAAATTAAATTTCATTCCAATGTCTTCGCTGAAGCATTTTACAGTTTGCAGAAGACCTTCCAGTTCATTATCATTCTTAGCATATAACTTTAAGTCATCCATGTAAAATAGATGGCTTATTTTCTTTTGTCCTATTTTATAGCCACATTCTGTCTTATTAAGTTGACTGGTTAGTGCTATTAATGATATGCAGAATAGTAAGGGAGATAAAGAATCACCTTGAAATATACCTCTTTTGATGTTTATTTCATCAGACTTTTAGGTTCCATTTATATGATTGAGGTAAAGGGTTGTTTTCCATATAGACATGCACTGTTTGATGAAATTGATGATGACGGGCGATATCTTGTATATATTTAAAGTCTTTAAAATCCAGTAATGTGGCACACTATCGAATGCCTTTCGATAGTCTATCCAGGCTGTACTAAGATTTTTCTTTGTACTGTAGCAGTTTTCCAGGATCATTTTGTTAATTAGCAATTGGTCTTTACAACCATAACAGCCACGTTTGCACCCTTTTTGTTAAAGCGGTATCATGTCATTTCTTTCTAAGAATAAATATGTCTGTTTTGTTAAAATAGATGTTAATAGTTTATATGTTGTCGGAAGACATGTAATTGGTCTGTAGTTTTTCGGGTTGTTTGTGTCACCATTCTTGGGTAGAAGAAATGTAATTCCTTTGGTCATCCATGCAGGAATTTTAGTGGGATCGTCAACCATTTCTTGAAGTTCTTTGGCTAGTTTTTTATGTGCTGTATTTAAATAATATAGCCAAAAGTTAGGAATTTTATCTATACCTGGGAATTTCCAATTGTGTGCTTTTTTTAGTGCAAATTTAACATCATCTTCTGTAATTCCAGCCCATGTCTGTTCTGGTTTATTTTTCATTCGTTCTATCTCTTGCGCAATCCAATGTACTTCCTTGCTATGTTCTTTAGGGCAAGCCCATATCTTTTCCCAGAACTGTGTGACTTCTTCCATTCTGGGCGGGGGGACTGTCACTTCAATTCTTTTTTTACCTATTTCCCTGTAAAATCTCTTTGTATCAGTTTGAAAAATCTTGTTTTGTCTGTAAAATCTTGCTCTTTTCTCATAGCGTCTTATTCTTTGAACCTTCAGTTGGATTTTTTGCTTTATTTTTTGTTTATTTGATAAGACTTCATTTTCATTTCTAATGTTATATTTTCTTTCGGCTCTTCTGCTTTTCCTAGTTCTTACATTTATTCCTATACTCAGTTCATCCAGTACTGATAGTTCGCTTCTAATTTCTTTTTCTATTTTTCTTTTCCAAGGTGGATCTTCATGTCTGCGAGACTGCCTTGTTTTTATTTTGATATTCAATTTTTTTGTTGCTGCTATTGCTGATGCATATATTACTTCGTTGAGATTTGTATGAGTGTCTTCATCCAGTATTAATTTCAGTGCTGCATTGTAGAGTTTAATAGTTCGGAGGTTATGTTTTGTTGGTTGTAATTTTGGGAGCTGTTCTCGTTCCTCCATTGTAATATTTTGTATTTGACTTAGATGGTTCTTTATTTCTATCTTGGCTTCCTGTATATTGTTCTTATTTTCCGTCAAATAATTATCTTCGATGTGTTCTGAACTCGTTTTATTTTCGTCTTTTAACTGACTCAGATCACACCTTTCCAGCACTTTTAAACTTACAGCATTATCTTCGCAGTGATTTGCGTGTTTCACGGTTTCTACATTATGACCTGTGGCTTGTTTGATGTTATTACTTTTTATTTCTGATTCTGATTCCGGTTCCTTTTCATATTTTGTTGATTCGTCTCTTCTTGTTACAATTCTTTTAATTTCATTAATTTCAGCCTCTGTCAGTCGGTTAATTCGAATAATGTACCTACGTACATTGGCTAATTTATTTTCGTCAATATACTTTCTATTTGCTTGACCAACTTTTTCACGCCAAATGTCATATGTTTGGCGAGTCATGTTTTTTTGAGGTTTGAGTAACGCTTCATAAAATGCAGTCATAACGACTTTGTACTCCTCACGAGACGATTTTATTTTTTCTTTCTTTAAATATACGGTTGTAGATCTAGCTGGAGAATTTTCAGGACCATCATTAGGATTATCCTGGTTGTGGGGACCTGAAGATTCATTCTTTGTGTAGGAGTTTGTTCGTATGGCAGATTTTTCGACCTCAGGTAGGTTCCCTCCTGAAGGACGGGCTCCCTGTTTATCCACTGGAAGAGCCATACTGGACTTTTTATTTCTATTTGTATTTTTCATGTTTTTCCCACGAGTGACGCACGGGTCCAAAAGTCCACCCAAAATTGCCCGGCACATTGGGTAACGGTCTTTTACAAACAGGGTCCCGAAGCCTGTAGGGGATCGTTTGTGACCGCATAACGCAGTAGCCATTCACTCCTCGGCACGATTAACACCTTGAGTTGCGGGTTGTTGTTCGGAGTTTTCCTTCTCCTAAATGGGCTGCCAAGCGACATCTGACATAGACGCGATTGGAATTCAAGGAGAAAGACGCTGGTTAAAAAAAAAAAAACCTTTGGCGTAGCAACGGCTCAACGAAACAAAACATCAATACTAGAGTATTTTGTTAAAAAAAAAAAAAAAATTTTACGAAATATCGTCAGCTAAAGGAAATATAATACGGATGATTTTATTTATTATTATTATTATTATTATTATTATTATTATTATTATTACATATTAATAATTCATAAGAAACAAACTAAATAATTACTTTTGATTGATACTTGACAAGTGAAAAATAACCAAGAAAATTGAGAGGAAGTGAATGAGAAAGACAATGCGATAGACAGAGAAAGAGAGAGAGAGACAAAGAGGAAGACAGAGATAGGAACGCAAAGATGTAATTGGGAAAAATAAATCGGATATGAATGGAAATTACAGCGGTAAAAAAATGTATGAAATAAAAAAAATAATGGAAAAAATGACGTTAGTAATAAATCTTTGTCTTGAGTGACAAATGGTTATTGTTGACGTCGTACAATTTTTTTTTCCGAAAAAATAATACCTTAGAGATATCCAGACATCAACCATTTTCAAACAACACCAACATAGCTACTTACACTCACACGGACATTAAATTAGGCGTGTATATATATATATATATATATATATATATATATATATATATATATATATATATACAGTATATTAGTGCCAGACAAACTGATACTGTCAAAACCAAACAAATACAATCTATCCCAAAAAATTCCAGCTATTTTGAATCTCTCGTCGTTACATACATCAAATTGTGTTTAGATTTTGTTTTTGTTTTTTACCAAAATACCACATCAACTACATCTTTTAGCAGACCTATACAATCCAGATATAACTCCCTTAGTCTTCTGATTTTTCCCCTGGCTAAATTTGTAGTTAAAAGAGAATTTTTACACTGAGGACGACATTACGAAGAACGTAACAATACCGCTGATGGTGATCCACAAAAATGAGTTTGCAAACAGTCATGAAATCTTAAAGACAGATAAGCATTCGAAATCTCAATGGGGATTTTTTGAAATAGTCTAAGGTGTAGTTGCCTCGGGAAGACGACTTTTTCATTAATATTAAACCGTTAGACCATCATGTCTATTATAATAATGACCGTTGTGAATTTATTTGTATACGTGTATATAATCTATATTATAATAAAGACCATTGTGTATTTACTTGTTTGTGGGCATATATATATATATATATATATATATATATATATATATATATATATATATATTCTATGCATTCTATGTCGGCAACACTACAAGACATCTACACATTAGAATAAAAGAACATCTACAATCTACACACGCAAGCGTCGTCATTCCAAAAACACTTAAAAAATGCAAAACTAAGGACAAAACCATAACCGTTAATATCTTGGCTAAGGAACGCAACATAGGTAACCTTCGCATTAAAGAGTCCCTAATAATTTCTAAATTACAACCAACAATTAACAGTCGCCAAGAATTAAACCTAGACTACATAACAGACAACACCAAGACGCACACAACATGCACTTAACACGACAACAAAGGTCACACACACACGAAAAAAAATAGTTACAATAACCACGCTAACACATTTTCTCCCCAACCCCTGGGCTGTAGTAGCAGAGGTGCCCATAACAAACCACGTACCAGGACAGACCCCCCCCCCCACACACACACACGCATAAAAGTAGATTCAATTACAGCACACACAACGAGCAAACACCATCAGATAAATCAGACAGATATGACAACAGCAATGTAACTGATATTCTTTGACCCGGTCAAAGTCACATCAACTCCTAGATCCTACGAACTGATTCCATCAGACTAATAAAAACCCCAACTTGAATACGCACACATACACACTCACTCACTCACACACACACACACACACATATACACACACACACTCTCTCTATCTCTCTCTCTCACACACACACACACACACACACCATTAGACCATAAAAAAACAACTAGAACACACATAGATACACACTCGCACACGCACACGCGCACACGTACATACACGCACACACGTACAGCAGCAGTGGATAAAGCCAGCCATTCATAGCTGGACAGCTAAAAGCACGGTCATTCTGAGGTTTTCTCTGCCATTCTGATGATGAGATTATAGTCTCGAAATATCATATAGTCTCGAAATATCATAAAAAACATTGTGACAGCCTTCAAGACATAACACATACAACTATTTTACGCAATGCTACAAGCAAATTACAAAACTTTACTATATATATATATATGTGTGTGTGTGTGTGTGTGTGCAAATAAATATACATCAATCTTTATTATCAAAGAGAGGATATTTTCCTTTCTATCACGCTCATGGAAAGAGAAAGAACAGCGATGCAAGGTCGGCTCAGTTCATTCTCTTTACTACCAGTTATTAAACTTTACTATCTGCTATGAAAGCTCTTGCTACTTGTTTGCTCTTTAACAGTGCCTTATTATTTTATGTTTTTCTAATAATAATAATTATGTCGTCGAGTAGTGAAGAATATATACATATCTTCTCTATGATAATATAGACCTTTGTGTATATATATATATATATTTATATATATATACTCCTGATCAAAAATTTAAGACCACTTAAAAATCTTCAAAAAGAAATTTTTTTTACACATAGATTTTAAACTCCTCCCACTTAAGGTTACCAATACTACAATCTAAAAGGTTATGGAAACAAAAAGCTATATTCCAAGCATTTTATTTAGAAATTTACATTTTTATAAAATGTGGCGATTTACACATGATCAAAATTATAAGACCAGAGACAAAAATTCTACGAAATTGTACAAAAAGTGTATGAAAATATTCAACAACTAAATTTAATAATGAGTTCTACCGCCACTGCTTTTGATGACTTCAAAAATTCTGTCGGGCATGCTAGAAATAAGCGTTTCCATTAAGATGCGGGGGATGTTGTTCCAGCTTCTGAAGATGGCTTCACGAAGTTCATTTTTTGTTGAATATTGTTTGCCATTTCGATAAACATCTCTTGTCATCCCTCCTCAAACATTTTCAATTGGGTTCAAGTCTGGTGAGCATGCAGGGTGTCCCAAGAGATGGAGCCCATTTTCTTGTAGAAAGGTCAAAGTTCGTCTTGCTGCGTAGATTGCAGCATTATTTTATTGGAATAACCCTCCATCCACACACAAACGATGGCCCTCCATCATCAATGATGCTTTTTGTAGCATGTTAACATAACCAGCCGCTGTTTGACAACCCTACACCACCTGGAGCTCCATCGTCCCTCTGTAAAAAAAAAAGGCACCTCATACCATTAGGGACTCTCTACCACTATGACGTGCGGAGAAAATTTCAGGAGGCATGTTTTTGTTATGCCAATATCGTTGGAAGCCATCAGGACCATCTAGATTGAATTTTTTCTCATCAGAAAACAGGACTTTCTTCCACTTCTCAACGTCCCATGTTTGGTATTCACAACCAAACTTTAAGTAGTCCACCTTGTGACGTGGAAGCAGCTGAGGAATTTGTTTACGCTTTTTATTTACCATGCCTTTTTATCGTAAGTGTCATCTGATGGTTACGGGACTGCAATCAGCATCTGTGACTGCCTTAATTTGACTAGAAGAAAGTCCCACCTCTTTCATAACAACCCGTCTTATTCTCTTACTCAATGCAGGAGAAATTTTTGGGGGCCTACCAGAGGATTTTGCTTTTCCATAATTCTCTCTGTTCTTTAGAAAGTTACAAATCACAGTTTTACTGCGATTTACCTTAGCTGCGATCGCCCGCTGTGACAAACCTTGCTTATGGAATTCTAGAACTTTGGTAAGTTTGCTTGCTTTAGGCATGGTAATACCTTTACGCAGTGACTGCTAATCTCTAACTGAACTAAAAACATTGGAATTAACATAGATCTAACAATTTACACCCCTGGTCTTATAATTTTGATCATGCGTAAATCGCCTCATTTTATAAAAATGTAAATTTCTAAATAAAATGTTTGGAATGTAGCTTTTTGTTTCCATAACTTTTTAGATTGTAGTATTGGTAACCTTAAGTGGTAGGAGTTTAAAATCTATGTGTAAAAAAAAATTTCTTTTTGAAGATTTTTAAGTGGTCTTAAATTTTTGATCAAGAGTGTATATATATAAATATTTAGTTTTTTGTAGTAATTAAATTAAACCAGTACACAGATTTATTAAAAAGTGTTCAATCTAATTATATAGTAAAATTTCTGAATAATTTTCATTTGTAAACGAGTTATTACGCGACCTAGGTTTCTACCTTTTCGGTGTCTTCAAGCGATTTTACCGTCTTTTTTATTTTTTTATTCTTATTTGTCTTGTTCTTTTTTTTTGTTATTTTTGAAGGAGGGGGTGTTAAACGTTAACGTTACGAGAATTTTTATAATTGCCAATTTTCAAAATTAGGAGAAGTTAGAACATTTTCATTCATGATTATATTGTCCTAATAGGTATTTGTTGGTATGGTTACACTTGGTCATAATTTCTGTTCTTTCATTTGGTAATTCTTTTTTGTTTGGGAATAACATAATAGCATAATTTTCTTCCTGGCACTGTCTACATATTTTGCCACCGTTGTAAGGTTTGGTTAGTTTTATTATACTCCACATTATGTCTGGGTCTTTTGCATATTTTATATTTATTATATATTGCTTATTTTCATACGTAGCTTGCTAATGTTGCACATTTTTTAAAAGTTTTCTGATTTAAATGTAGACCTATGATTATTCCATCTGGTTTTAAAAGTGTCTTTAGTTGATACCAAAAATGTTTTGTTTTGACCATTTAAGTTATATACTTATTTATTTTTGTCCCCGCAATTACATATTTTTTTTATTAATGTTGTCTTGTACGTTGCTATTTAGGTTTCTGGAGTTTGGTTTCTTTATGTAATTTTCTAAATTAATAGTACATCTATAACTCAGTTTGATTGTATTCCTATTGAAAATGTTATTTAATTCTGAGCTTTTTGCAAAGTGTTTATCGATCAGTTTAAAAATATTTGTCCTATTATAATAGTTGTAAACAAGTAAATCTTCTGCTGTGCTGAAAGTGAGGGACCTGTTTTCTATTGTTATGAAATAATAAACTGATCTCCCACTAATTACTACTTGTTAATATGATATAATCCGTCTCTTCTCCCTCCAGCTATGAGTTGAATAGCAAAACAGATTGGGTTCTATAGTCCCGGTTGACAACCAGTCTACCGCCAAACGTAATCTCTTTTAAGACAAGATCGCCTAAGCGTGTATCACGTATGGCACAACTGGCTGAATATAATTTCAATGTACTTTTATATAATGTGCTCCGTCAGAACGGGATCGATCACGGCTCTCCACAAGTTTCTATTCTTTGTAGCTCAAAACAGTATGTGTCAATTCATCGTACTTCCCAATTCATGTTTTACCATCAGCTTGTTAGGTAAGTTAATCACTACATTTAGTGTCACGTTAACAGTCGCCACTTAGAATTCTTCTTAGAGTTTCTGTACTTGTATGATTTTGGTCTCTCCAATTCATAGCTTGAATTTGCGGGAGCCCATTTTGCTAACGACTGTTCAAGCCATAATTTACTAACTAGTCGACTCGTGTTAAAAGGTTTCGATAAGAAATATACAGCTCATTGGAAAACGTAAACGAAGTTTTTAAAGATTTAAAACAAGGATTATACCATCAGGCAAAAATAAAAGTTATAAATTTCAAGAGAAGTATAGGAAAAACATTAAATATGTTTTTATATTATAGAACTAAATATTTAAATGATGGCCGACACTTATCGACTCGGTTGCATTATGACATTATGGCTGTAATACTTACCGTGTCTCGGAATGAGAAAATGTCGAACCGATTTCGAATTTCTGTCGAGTTTGTTTAACTCACATTTTCATCAATGGGGATATATTGAATAAAGTTATTTTTTTTTATTTTT
Organism: Ascarosepion bandense; assembly: GCA_037127315.1. NCBI lineage: Eukaryota > Metazoa > Mollusca > Cephalopoda > Sepiida > Sepiidae > Ascarosepion > Ascarosepion bandense. The sequence goes on along the minus strand of JBBBDQ010001761.1, from coordinate 3,829,219 downwards.
GTTGTTTTATAATCCTATCTCCCCAAGCAAGGCATTTAACTGCCACTGTTTTGCAGGGGCTTACATAGGAGGAAAGTTATGAGAAAGATTGATAGGTTATAGGGGGTGTCAGGAAGTGGGTAAGAGAAGGATGAGAATACTGATGTGAGTGGAGTGGCCGGAGAAAGGAGCGAGAGAGAGAGAAAGAGAGAGAGAGAGAAAGAGAGGATGCAGTTTAGTGAGATAGGAGATGACTATTGACTTTACATTTAAATTCTTGGAGATCGTAGCTATCAGGAAAGCAAGTAAATGGAAGGGAATTCCACAGGCGGGAAGTTCGAGAAAAAAAAGCTGCTGGAGTAGAATTTGCGTTTACAATTTATTGGTTTCACAGTAAAAGGGTGGGACTTAGTTGTTAATCTTGTGGCTCGAGTAAATTTATATATAGGGGGCACTCTATATATAAATTAATAAATTTTATTGATGTATAAAATTGCATAAAACTGTTAATTACAAGTAAATTCAAATGAAAAAAAAAAACAGCCCTAATCGATACAGTTTCAGAATTTGATTAAAAGTAAAAACTAAGGCAATTTTAACAGAGCAATGGAAATGTGTGTTGTGGTGCAGTGGATATCGGCTTGGAACACAGAGAGACAAAGTTCTATTCATAAATAAGTTTAGACTGAGGAAGAAGGCTTAGTCTTACTCACTCTGCATACACACCCACACACACACACACACACACACTACCGATCAATGAGATTGATTGAGAATAATCCACATTACACAACATGGTAATTGGTAAAAAACACTAAATTTATCAAAATCCACCCTCCATAGAGCCCTTAGTGAAGCTTGGGTACTGAAATCCCTATGATGTTTTGGTACCACATGATCTGGGTGAAAAGAATCTTTTGATCGCATTTCTATCTGGGATTTGATGTATAAACGTAACAGAAATGCACCTTTTTTTCAGCAAATTTTGTCGGGTGATGAGAAATGGATTGTTTACAACAATATTCATCAAAAATATCTCGAGGTAAGCGACATGAGCATTCTTTAGCCATCCCAAAAGCAAAGATTCAACCTTCGAAAGTCAGGCTGTGCCTCTGTTGGATCAGAAGAGAATCCTGTACTATGTGCTTCTGCCATGTAACAAGTCAATTGATACTGAAACGTACAACTAGACGAATTAAAGACAACATTTCAAGAAAAATGCCTAGAATTGGTGAACAGTAAAGTGTTGTTTGTCTACGGCTATATCGTGTTGAATCCACCGGTTCACGTCCGATCACCGAAGTTAAGCAACATCGAGCCTGGTCAGTACTTAAATGGGTGACCATTTGGGAATACCAAGTGCTATAAACGTAAGGACCAAGAATGGTCCACCGGTCCTCCAAATTTGGGGGTTGGGAGCAGGGCTAACAAACCTGCCCCGTAAAAAACAGTTTGTTACAGCAACGAAAAGTTGCTGCCCTATGCACCATTTGGGTGTGATGGATAAATGAAAGGTGTTGTTTTACATCATAATAATGCCAGACGACACATTTCTTTGACGACCGGGCAAAAATTGTTGAAGCTTGGCTGGGATGTGTTACTGTTGTGGACCCAGAATAGGTCCGGAAGAAAACTCGAACTCAGGAATTAGGGAAACATATTAAACGGAAAACAAATACAAGAGTGTTACACATCAGTCTGACTGCCAAGTATTAGACCGGCGTGACTCATCCCAACTCAACTCTGCACTGAGAGGCATATTATTCCGGTATTTATGATAATAGAACGAGTTCATAATAGTCCAAAAAGGGTAGGTCCCATAAGTGTTAGCAAGACCGCCATCTCCTACAGGTTTTCATGTTTTAATGGTAAAATATTTTAGGATGGCATAAAAAATCACTTTAATAAGTTCTTTGCCGAGAAATCATCGAAACTCTTTAAGTTGAAGAAAAACTGGAAAACATTTGTGCAGCAAAACCGTTAATATTTAGTTGAATGAATATTTAATGGCGAATTTTGTTTTGTGTATTAATTTGGCTTAAAAATCAGCATGAACTTTCTAGAGAACTCAATATCTATCGATCTATCTATCTAAGTTTGTTCATATCTATCTATCTATCTATCTATCTATCTATCTATCTATCTATCTCAGCATATTCCTTATCTATCTATCTATCTATCTATCTATCTATCTATCTATCTATCTATCTATCTATCTATCTCATTCTTTTCATATCCCATCTCATTACAAATCTATCAACCTCAATCTGTTCCTATTTATCTATCATATCATTTTAAATTGTCATTTTTCTGTTGATCGTCTCCGTCCATAAATCACAAGGGAACAAAAAAGACCGAGGTGAGAAATTTGAAAGAAATCGCGAAAGGTAGGAGATAAAATTTTAGGAACACTTTGTCAAGCAAATATTTCCCATTTTTCATGAACTGCTTTTATTTGTTCTACTTTCGATCGCACGTCTGACAATTGCAGAAGTAAAGACAAATTATTTTCGAATAGAAATGGATTTAGTTGGAAAAAATAATTTTAGTAGAAGCACACATATACACATTCACGCATACAAGCGCACACGCACAGCTAATCAAAAACACAGACTTGAGCTCACACAAGGCAACGACGCTAAAATGCTAACACACATGCATAACGAGACACACTCGCACAGAATATGAACACATGCGCTAATGCACACAATCACACACATATGTATATATACGGTAATATATAGGAGATTCTTTCGAAAAATAAAAAGGCCCAAAATAAACCAAAACAAATAAAATGCAGAACGTGAAATGGGCGTACCTGCCTATTTCACCAGGCATATCATGTTAGTCAGTAGAGGGCCATACGTGATACAGGCTTGGGCTATCATGTTTCGAAAGAGACATGACTGACTGTGCAGAAGATTATCCTGCAGTAGGTTGCTATTGCTTTCTGCGGTAGAGTGGTTGCGAGCCAAGGCTATAGAACCCAATCTGTCCTATTATTTGACTCATAGCTAGAGGGAGAAGAGATGTATTATATTATTAAGTAGTATTTAATGGGGGATCAGTTTAATACTTCATAACAATATAAAACTGATCTCCCACTTTAGAATCATTAATCATGAATTCAACTATTATATTCAGTCAGTCAGTTAAGGGCCATACATGTTACACACTTGGGAGATCATGTCTCGAAAGAGACATGACTGACTGGGCAGAAGATTATCCCGCACTAGGTTGTCATTACTTTCTGCGGTCGACTGGTTGCCAACCAAGGCTAGAGAACCCAATCTGGCCTGTTGGTTAACCCATAACTGGAGGGAAGAGACGGATTAATACCTTTCCCAAGGGTATTTGAGCGTAAGTGAATGCATGGAATTTAACTGGAATTCGAACTCGGCTCCCCGATTTCCCGTTCCGAGCCGATATCCACCGCAACACAGCGCACTACTGTATCGTAAGTGAACCTTATTCCATAAGACTCATAAAGGCTGTTTGAGAGAAAGTGCTAGTGTTTACAGTGCGCAGGGAACGGACTCCCGATTGAAGCATTGTTCCGATTTTCGCGTAAAGCAATCGACGAGAACAGATCCAAGCGGCCATTTATTTTTCTACCAACCACGCTTCGTTAAACAATTCTACAGTATATATGTATTTTTTCTTTCTAGAGATTGAAATCGAGTGCTGGGCTATTGCACAATTTGAAGTTTTATCTTTTTTTATACACTGATGCACATAAATTTATTTTCATAATCATTTCACCCCATGCAAGGATTTCTATCCTTTCGAATTGCAATCCTGGATCGTTATAACGTCTCGTTTTATACAAAAATGCATGTATTTTGTTTCGGTTTTTGAAACCTTTAAACGTTCATCCGTTGATTTTATTCAGACAATGCTGCAGATTCCTTTGTATGGTATGCATATTGTTGGATTCGTAATTTACAGGAAATTTATTTACGTACAAAGATCCAAAGTCCCGGGTATGACGATAAACCACATCGGGCAGCAAGGCATCTGACATTTTTTTATGAAGTTTCGAAGAGCGTAAAGCTACTCCTTAGTTTCTTTTGTTTCCAGGTCTACCCTGACCCAGGGTGGTAGCGCCTGCTAGAGACAGGTGTATGCGCAAATATTTAATCTCAAAATTGAAGTATAAAAATATATTTTTATGGTAGAAATACGAGCAATATATATTTTTGCAGTTAACGAAATACTTCTTGTTTTATGTACCTTGACCCTTCAGGACGTAGGCGATCATGACCTTCCACGTCTCCCTATCCCTGGTGGCTCTTAGCACGCTTTCTCCTCTATCTCTTTCCCCCTCTATCTGGCCTGTTAGTATCAGGTTCTCCAAGCCCCCCTTCCTCATTGCATGTCCCAGGAACGGCATTTGTCTCTTCCTGATGCTCAATATTAATTTTCTTTTTGTTTCCATCATTTCTAAGACCTCATCATTGTTCACATGCTCGATCCATGATATTCGCAGCATCCTTCTGTAGAACCACATTTCAGCTGCTTCAAGTTTTTCCTTCATCTTTGTTGATATTGTCCAACATTCACTGCCATATTGAAGAACTGACATTACATAGCAATCCAGTACTCTCTTCTTTGTTTCTAGTGAAAGTTTCTTGTATCTTAATACTCTATTCAGCTCCTGGAATGCATCCTTGTGCTTTTCGATCTCAGGAATATAAATGTATAGAAACTGCTGTGACTACAAAGTGAGGGATCAATTTATATATAAATTGTAATATAGAATTGATCCCCCACTTTATAACTAGTATGCTTCTGTAGAACCACATTTCGGTTGCTTCAAGTTTTGTCCTCATTTTCGATGATATTGTCCAACATTCACTGCCATATTGAAGAACTGACATCACATATCAATCCAGTCCTCTCTTCTTCGTTTCTAGTGAAAGTTTCTTGTGTCTTAATACTTTAGTCAGCTTCTGGAACGCGTCCTTCGCCATGCCAATTCGCCTATTTATCTCTGTGTCTCACTTTCCGTCTTCTGTTAGAACACTTCCCAGGTATTTAAATTTTCGTACCTGCTTGATTTTAACATCTCCCACCTGTATTTGGTACTTTGGGCTCCTCTTTTTGCTGATGACTATACCAGTAATAATTTTAATAAAAGTAGTTGTTAATGCTTTCAATAAAATTAAATTTCGGCATTAAATGCCCAATACGTTATTGATGTGCCTCTAAGCAAATCCATTTATAACTTAATTCTTTTGTAATGTTATTTTTGTTTATTTTTATCTTGAACTGAGTGGCTAACAATAGACACCCTTGTGACTCTCCTTCATACGGATATGGAAAGTACGATCCGAAAAAATTTCTTAATGAATTCTGGTGTCCTAAAATTAGATTTAAATCTCTACAAAAAACGCTTACCATTTATTTTAAGACAACAAACCTAATTGTAATAGTAAACTACATTATAATTAATTCTGCATAGGGTTAATCTCCGAGGAGATTATCAAAATAATAACCTAGAAACTACGGTTCATTCTCTGCCTCAATGTCTGCAAGGGTTCTTTCGATATCATTCTGCGTTATCAATATTAAAGAAAAAGACTTCTTTTCTTGTATTTGACATTGTAGATTTTTATTCTTCTATCTCCAAAAGCCCCCTAAATTGCTGTACTAAATTCTCTAAAAACACATAAAGGTCACCGATCGGGTAATTGAGATTATTCTAGCAGCTAGAAAATCGATTCTAAATCTTTGTTAATTCCACCTGGACCAAAAGTCCTTACGACAAATTCGATGTCCATATGTGACCATGTGACTTAACCAAGGATTCTGATCTAGTAGGTATTTAGGTCTTAGTTACATTAAGCAGAATTGCAGACCCTAAACAAATTGCCTTATACCGTGATGGTCTTATGATTATCATTAATAACAATGGACCTTTAACAAGTACGATCCATAAGAAAATTATTAGAGCCTTTAAATTGCTAGGTTTTAAAATTGAAGTCACACTAATATAAAATAAATGTCATTTATTTGGACATCATCCTTAATCTAAATGACAATTCCAACAAACCTTACCTTAAAGAAAATAATACTTCCAGCTATATTAATGATAATTCCAACTACCCTAATGTTATTAAAAGAAAAACAAATGCCTAACACTGTTAATACCAGAATTAACCGATAAAAAGTTATATAATAAAACTGAATTATAAAAAACGAAAATTCGATACAGAAAAAGGAAAGTCATATGGATTAAACCCCCATTCTGTACACTAACATTAACATTGGGAAATATTTTTTTGGAATTAGTAAGTAAACATTTTCATACCAATAACCCCCTACACGAAATCTTTAATAGAACTACTATTAAAATGAGTTATTCTTGCACAGATAATATGGATAATATCATTAATTCCTACAACAGACAAATTTTAAAGCATTTAGATAGAACTAATCCTAAAACTGGATTTTTTGTCTACATCTATACTGTGCAGACACCCATGAGCCAACCCATTTTATAGTTCACCAATAGAAGGCTTAACCAATCAGGAAGCTCAAAATATTCAATGCGACGTGTATAAAAGGTGGCCATATTTTTCCGGGTATTGGAGTTTAAATCCGATTCCGGAGAGTGTCTGATTCGAAAGTGATCGTCTTTGACGTTGTTTCATTGAACAGATTACATGCGCCGAGGATACTCTATATCCATATACTATGACGGACATGGTAAACAAATGTCAAAAGGATACTCTATATCCAGGAACGTTGTCAACATTACATTCAATCCTTTACTTTGTGACCATCATGGACTGTTGTTGCTATATAATATACATTCGGGAGATTGATTCTCTATTATAATGAATACATAAACTGATCTCTGACTTTGTGACCATCATGGACTGTTGTTGCTATATAATATACATTCGGGAGATTGATTCTCTATGATAATCAATACATACACTGATCCCTGTGCTTTATCCATAAATTATGGCAAATTTTACAACACTCTCTTACAATTGTAGATCTATCAACATTTGTTCCGTAGAAGGAAAATGTAAGTCTACCGAAGTCATCTACCAAGCCAACATCCTCTATAAATAACAAAAATAATTATCAAGCTTCCACAGGAATTTCGGCCAGAGAATTTAACCAACGTTACTACTCTCATACATACTCCTTTTCCAACCCCAATCTGAAATTCCAAGTTTTTCTTTCCCAAAGGGACTCAATGCAGTAGTGAGATGGAGACAAATAGGTTCGGTTTGCACCACAAATAACTTTTACGATAGATGCAATCTATGTTTAGTTGAAAACAGTAAAATATTAATATATCCTAATTAAAATTTGCTTTTGAACTTAAGAAAAGAATTTATAAGCAAATGATGTCATAAATCTAAATTTAGATACACACTTCTTAGTAATTAATCCAAAATTAAAATTATTTTAAATAGTTGTTTACTTTATTCTTATTAACATTTTAAGTAATTATATTATATAATAATCTTCTTTTTCTTAAATCTCTGTTCCTTCTAGGTCTAATGTTCAATATTAGTGACGTCATAAATTTAGATTTAATTTCCTAATAATTAACCTAAAATTTAATTAACCTAAAGTTTAATTTTTGATTTCCTCTTATTAGCCATATACTACAGTATATTTATAATATAATTCTCCGTTCATAAATCTCTTATCATACTAGTTTTATGATTTTCTTTTTGAGGTAAGTGATAATTAATCCATTTGTTTTAGTATTAATACCGTCATAGATTAAATTTGATTTAATTTTTTGAGAAATAATCTGAATTACTTTAGATAGTGGTTTTATCCTTTCTTATTAGCAAAGTATTTATATTATTTATATATATATACATACATACATACATATATATATATATATATATATGTATAATTTCCCATTTTTATTTTAAGTTTACTAATATCAAAATGTCAATTAAGTGATAATTTAATATTAATGCCATTTAAGATTTATTTTTAATTTAATTTCGTAATAATTAATCTAAAATTAAAATTCCTTAAAATAGATGTTTATTCTTGTTATTAACCATATAGTTTAATGAACCTGAATGTGTGTGCAGTGGATATCGACTCGGATCGACAAATCAGGGAGCCGAGTTCGAATTCCAGTTGAATTTCTTGCATTCACTTACGCACAGATACCATTGAGAAAGGTATTAATCCGTCTCTTCCCTCCAGTTATGGGTTAAATAACAGCATTGATTGGGTTCTATAGTCTTGGCTGGCAACCAGTCTACCGCAGAAAGTAATGGCAACCGACTGCGGAATAATCTTCTGCCCAGTCAGTCATGTCTCTTTCGAGACATGATCGCCCAAGCATGTATCACATATGGCACTTAACTGACTGAGTTTAATTACATTATTTAATAACCTCCTGTTCTTAAATCTCTTTTCATTCCTGGGGTGAATTTTTACTGTAATTTATTTTGATAATTATTTGAATCCCTATTTAAATTGTAACCTTGAAAACTTTAAAGGTCGGTATGTTGCCTGACACAATTATTTCTTTTACACACACAAACACACACACACACACACACACACACACACACACACACACACACACACACACATATATATATATATGCATATATATATATATATATATATATATGCAGACATACATACATACATATATATTGGAGGCCATGTACATCAAATCTAAACAACCAACACTCAATAAAATCAACTTTAAATCCGGAAATAACATATTACATTGCATTTGACTAGATTTTACGAGGTGTGACGTCATAAAACCGAATCGCAAATTTAAGAACTGCATTTATTATTTTTGGTAAATATTGATGTTGCCAAGCGGAGTTTTATGTCAACACAAAATAAAATCGTCGGTGATGGTGGATGTTATAATATTTCAGTCTAAACAACCTCTTTGAAAATGGCTCATGTGAGCCGAAAGCTTAGAAGCAAATCAATAAATAATTATGCAAATTTTGGAGAATTTTTTTCTTTATTTTCAACTGAAATTAAAGCAAAAATACGACGTTTAGAACGGCTCATGATTAAAGATAATAGACATTCATTGTCTCTTATATTTAACAGCATATGTTTAGAAAATATATATATATATATATATATATACCTCCACTCATTGCCCGCAAAAACACCATAGCATGCTGCTAAAAGGACTCAGACTTAATAAAAACAAAGTTTTATCGTCAAAATATTTATTTTATTGTTAAGAAGAAAGATGAAAGTATTTTTTAATTAATTTTTAAAAAATCTAATACTTTCTAACACGTTTGAAATTTTTTTTTTCCTTTGTACGTTTCCACATTCAACGGCCTTGGCAAGTTATACCTTCGAAATTTATAGAAAGTTTTATATTTTTAATTCCTAGTTTCCTAATTTTGTAAAATAAAAATGTAATTGTGAAATTTACAATTTGTAGAGGTACCTAGATATTTAAGTTGGGGAGATAAGCCGATTACGCTACCACGGTCTCGACTTTTTAGGTTTCGTTAGGCGATTTGTGTTACAAATATGAATACAAATCACCTGATGAAAACGAAAAGGTCGAAACCCTGGTCACATAAATGGCAGATATCCCCAACTTACACTTCCTAGATTGTAACCTATCTGCTGTATGTCAATTATCAGACAATTTCTCCTGCCTCCCATAAGCATGAACCAAGCGAGTCTCCCTGAGAGCAATATACATCGCCTCCCCGGCCTTACCCCATCTTCCGATCTCAAGTGGAACCATTACAGTAAGTCAATAGATAAATCCACCGCTAGGAAGGTTGGGTCACTATGTCGTGTCAGGATGTTTTTTTCCGCCTGAATCCATCCGGTACATATACAATTCAACCATCCGTCCGTGCATAGAATACTGCTGTCAGATATGGTCAGGCGCACCCGCTGTTCATCTCAGTGTTCTTGACATGCTCCAAAGGAGAATCACTAATGTGATAGACACCGACTTGGCAGCTCGACTCCAGCCACATCCTTACCGACGGGACGTGGCTTCCCTCTGTCTGTTCTATAAATATTTTCATGGCTTCTGCTCCAACGAACTTATGTCACTGGTGCCCCTGCCACAGGTGTTTACTCGTGCAACCAGGACGGCAACTGGGTCCCACCCATTTATAATTAGATCCACCAAATGCAGACAACAGTTCTACACGATCAGCTTCTTTTCTCGCCCTGTAGAATTCTCTTCCATATTCTTGCTTTCCTGACAGCTACAACTTCTAGGAATTTAAATGAAATATCAATACCTATCTCTTAACCACTTGACACTAGTTCTTTCTACATCACCCTGTATATCTTTCCTTTCTCTCTACCTTTGGAACTGTCATCACACATGTATTTCCATCCTTCTCTTGCTCCTTTCTCCGACACCCACTGTAACTGGTTTGTTTTTCTCTTTACTCTCCTCCTACCTAATCTTTTACTCTTATGTAGCCCCCTGCGCATCAGTGGCGTTACTGCCTTGCATGGAGTGAAACGATTAAAAAAATTATCCTAAATTAAATTCCGTATAATTAATTATTATAAAATATAATAAATCTTCCAAAAATCTTTTTAAAGCCTTTGAAATATTTCTAAGTTTTCCGATCGTAACTTAAACTAAAGCCAATATATATATATATATATTATCTATCGAAATATTTTATATTTCTCTGCTTTTAAACTGTTTTAGATTCTCTTATAATAAATGGAATTTTACAATCCTATTGAAAGCATCAAAATATTTAACATTTTCTTTATTCTAAACTTCAGCACATCCTATTTTTACATCGAAAGCAATATAGCCAGAAAACATTCATAATTGTTTTGATGTCATCGAACTACTCGCTTACTTATTCTAAACTACAGTACACTGTCTTTCCAATCCAAAGCTTTATAAAATAAAAGCTTTTAAAAAATTTACAGTCATGTTTCCTGATTTGAAACTGCAGCACATATTATGTTAAATCGAAGGTAATATTAAACTTAAATTATTTTGAATATCATTTTGGAGCCATCGAATTATATAATTGTTTCATGATTGTAAGCTATAGTAAATCCTCTTTTAAATTGAATGCAGTAAAATGTTGTTCAGAAACTTTTTGGATCCAACAAAACATTTTGTAGTTTAGATCATGGATAGTTTTAGATCAGTATAATGTAAAAACTTTTATAGTTTTTCTCACGACATTATAAGTAATTTTGCCAAACATCAAAAATAGTGAATCTTTTAAAAAATTGCTTCATTATCTGACTTATTCAGAAAATCTACTTTGACATTGAATTTATATTAAAATAAAACACATTTACAATTTTCCTTGGAGCTAACAAAATAATGCAAAAAAACATTTGTCGATATTTGTCTATATTTATGAGATGAGGTATTGTAAAAATTTATACTATTTACATTGTTAGTTTCGTTATTCCCATCTTTGTTGACCGTTGTACGCTCCGGCCTTCTTCGAATATAAAATGAACGGAAGCTGAAATAATATTACGACGTGCAAAGAAAACACGATTACTGTTTTCAATATCAGTCAGTCAGTTAAGTGCCATACGTGATACACGCTTGGGCGATCATGTCTCGCAAGATACATGACTGACTGGGTAGAAGATTATTCCGCAGTAGGTTGCCATTGCTTTCTGCGGTAGACTGGTTGCCAGCCAAGACTATAGAACCAATCTGTCCTGCTATTTAACCCATAACTGGAAGGAATAGACGGATTAATACCTTTCCCAAGGGTATTTGCACGTAAGTGAATACAATTGATTCAACTGGAATTCGAACTCGGCTCCCCGGTTTCTCGTTTCGAGCCGATATCCACTGTACCACAACGCGTTTTTAATATACTGTGTGTTTATTCATGTAGTTGTCTAACTTGTTCTGTTGGTGGGCACATAAGTCTTTTCACACGACTAATTAACAAACCAGATCTTCGTTTCAGCTGTCGAAAACTCTGTCTCGCTACTCTTTCTACGGTTCTTTCATGTCGATTGTTGGCTCGTGACTGGTCTGTGACTATTGATTTTCATCGGCTAACAAAGAACTTCTAAATGGACCGTACTAGAATAAGTTCTGACTATATAATCCAATGATTAGAATTCTATATCTTTTCGACCGAGTGTCTCTTTATTGTGAATGCTTTTATTTCATGATCTATTTAATGCTTTTATTTATTGATCTATTTACTTAATTTCATTCACTGCTTGTGGAAAGTGGGTGGTTGATTTGATGACCTCCCGTTTTGATTTCACTGATAGTTGTCATAAGATCAGGCACTGATATAATCCTTTACAGTCCACTTGCCTTCATTTACGCCTTAATCAATACAGAAGGGATCAATTTTGGTCAAGCACAATAAATACTCTATGAAATTGCAAGCAAAATTTTGAAGGTCTTTTGGGCGCCATCGAAATATTAAACATTCTTTTTTTTGTCCAAGATCAAAAATATCAACTCAAACAATTCTTAATGCATCTTGGTCGAATTTTAGAACCTTCTCCCTGTAATAGAAGGTGAAAGTAATTGAAAATAATTTAAACATTTTTATCCGCGGTCTTCAAAATGGCAAACCTGCGTTAGCCAGCTTGAAAGACAACGGACCCGGCCAACCATTATTGACAGATACATCCAGCCGTACATAAGTTCAACAAAAGTGACAACCAGCTTGAAAGACAACGGACCCGGCCAACCATTATTGACAGATACATCCAGCCGTACATAAGTTCAACAAAAGTGACAACCAGCTTGAAAGACAACGGACCCGGCCAACCATTATTGACAGATACATCCAGCCGTACATAAGTTCAACAAAAGTGACAGCCAGCTTGAAAGACAACGGACCCGGCCAACCATTATTGACAGATACATCCAGCCGTACATAAGTTCAACAAAAGTGACAACCAGCTTGAAAGACAACGGACCCGGCCAACCATTATTGACAGATACATTTGGCCGTAGTTAAAAAAAATGTCAACAAAGTGACAAACCGAAAAAGCAAAAATGTGTTGGTGAAGAGGCATGGCCATGTGGGTCGTATTTGAAATCGTACTCGTATTTGATTAAATAATTCCGTTTTTAATCAAACAGTATATTTAGATATTTATTTCTTCCGGCCTGATTATTTACGATAAATTTTGTACGAAAACGTGCGTCATTCGGCAGGATTCGAACCTGCGACTCCTATCAAATCCTACCAAATGACGCACATTTTCGTACAAAATTTATCGTAAATAATCAGGCCGGTAGAAATAAATATCTAAATATACTGTTTGATTAAAAACGGAATTATTTAATCAAATACGAGTATCGATTAAAAATAATGTTTAAACAAATTATTTCAAGGTGTCGGTTGTTTAAACGATTTCGTTTATCTTCGGGATTTTCCGTAACAATGTACATACATATATATATATATATAGCGATCATGGATCTCTAACTTTTTTGTCCTTTGTAGGTTTTAATTTTTCTATATTTTTGAGATGAGGTATTGTAATTATATACAATATTTGCATTGTTTAGACTATTGTCCTCATCTTTATTGCCATATTCACTACGTTTTGGCCGTTGTTCACTTCAACTTTCTTCTGTCGAAGTGTACAACCGTTGAAACATCGTGAATATGGCAATAACGATACAATGTAAAAAATATCTTAATAAATTGTGCCATTTTCTTGTCTCTACTAAACCTCGTACTGCCAACCATTTACACAATCTGGCGAGATAATTTACGGGTTGTTTTTAATATCCTTCGTGCTTTTAATCAGTCCTGTGAGTTACAAATTCTCAAGTACCTGTGAAATTTGAAATGTCTCTTTCTGAGTTGAAGAGTCCCTTTTTGTTTACATTTTCTCGAAACGTCCCTCGTTCATCACGTGGCCAGTTCACGAGTTTCTTATCCTCCTTCTCTAGAACCGAATTTCTGTTGCTTCAAATCACTTCTTCATCTGTGAGATTATCAAGCATTCACAGCCATATAGAAGGACTGATATTCCGTAGTTCACTACACTGTTAAGTGATTCAATAGTCAATTAATATTTAGGATACAAGTTGATTAAACGTTTATTAATTGAATATTGCTGCTATCATAATCAAATGTGCGCATTCAGACCTTAAAATGAGCTAAATTCAAGCGCTTTTACGAATTTTGATTGGTATTATTGATTTGTATTATGATTATTTTGTTATTATTATTGTTATTATTATTATTAGAAAGACCCGTGAAAATGTCCCGATCTTCTTATTTTAATATTCTGATGAATATAAATTCTTCAGTTAATTGTACGACAATAAGATATCCGTAGAGATTCCCTCATCACATCGTTAAATATTTGAGCTTAACAACTATAACAAAATATTGCAGTAACAATTTTAAGTATAAATGTTGGTTTATTGTTTTCAGAAGTAAGGAGGTACAAATGAAACGTTTTGAAATTGACTTTTTTTTCGATTTCACAGAAAGACACGTCAAACATTTCTATCTTCTTTCTTTCATTTTCTCACTGAAACCAAGTAGCGTTTTTTATGTATTTTCATCTTTAATGCGTTAAAAAAGGAATAGGTCATTATTTATGAGATATTAGCAGGAGGCATCAAAAACTTTTATCTTTCTTTTTTTCTTTTTTCACTGAAACCAAGTTGCGTCTCTGATATATCTTTTTTTACCACGTAATCAAAACGGAACGAACTAACGAAGTGCGGAAGAAGAAAAATCATTATATGACTTTTTTTGTTTCTCACCGTTTAATTTAACTTGTGCCTGAAAACTTTACTCCAAGAAACAAATGCGTACATCAAAGGTTCATGTCATGATTGACAAGTGACCCAATTTTGGTTGAAATCCTGCCAAAGGTTTCGGAGAAGTAGGGTTCGTTAGAATGGACACACACACACACACACACACACACTGTATATATATATATATATATATATATATATATATACAGCCTTTGAGATTTCACTCTTCCGATCGACTTAGACGATTAAATATTTAATTGGGCGATTAAAGTTTATTGCTTTACTCGCCTGCGGGTCGATTAAAACTTTTGCAATGAAAAAGGAAATCTGATTCTTTTACAACCCAAAAAGTATGCCACTGAAGATTCACAAGTTACTTAGAATGACATTATTGAACTCTTGGCTTTTATCGTCCCGGTCAATGTAAACATTCGTTTAATTAACGTTTCCAGAGTAGATCCAAAATGTCACTGTCACCCAGATTAAAGCTCACTTGGAAAAATATTATCTGATATTTCCTCCCCGCTTACGAAAGTAAAAACGAACATTTGAGAGAAAGAAAAGAAATACGCATTCTTCTTTCAACCACGCACCAAAAAACAAATTACACAAGTCATTTTTTATAGAAAATCGTTGAGAATTTAAGTACCTCCACTCAAATGTCAAAAAAAAAACAAAAAAAAAACATATCATGATGTTAAAAGGGATTAAACTTAAAAAAAAATATTTATGCCATTATAAAGAGGAAAGATCAAAATTTGTTATTATTTTAAAAAAAAATGTAAATCCTTTCTGATACGTTCGAAATTTTAATTAAAATTTCATTTTTTGTTTTCCGTCAGCGATTCACACAATGTTCACGTAAGGCGACTATTAAGAAAATGGAGTTATGCACTTCTACCTTTTCTATATTTCTTTCTTTCATTTATTTCCTCACTGAAACCAAGAAGCGTCTACAATTTGCCATTTCAGTGTTTTCATGCTGCCAAAAATGTATAGTCCATTATTATAGGCTATTGGCAGGGCGTAACGGTCGTGAAAGTTACAAAAAGAGGAGCAAGCAATATTATTACACGAAAATTATGACAACGGTATTCAATTTATATCGTCGATTAGTTTGATCCTATGAAAATTGGTTCTCTGTGTCTTGCTCGACAATCTTTCGTTGCCACACCTGATCTTAAGCTTCTGCTATGTCAAAATCTAAGAATCTGCAATGCTATAGGTCTTGACCTGAAACCTCAGTTCCAATTATTTTTAACGTAGCTTTGATGTACCTTGTTTGTAACTATTGTAAAAGCCATTTTTTCAAATGGCCTTGTACCTCTTAAGCGTCCCGAATTCACAAATTGAAGTATAAATTAACTGTATCTTCACAACGTATGCGATCATGAACCTCCACATTTTCCTTAACCTAGGCGACCATATGTCTTCACAAATTCTTTTTCGGTTGCTCGTAATATCCACCTAGGTGTCCTTGACAAGATCCAACGGAAAATCTGTAATGTGATAAATCCCGACTTGGGAGCTCGAATACAGTCACTTTCTCACCGGCGAAATGTGGCTTCCCTGTGTTTCTTCAACAAATACATTCACGGCTTCTGCTCCAATGAACGTAGCTCACTGGTGACCCCGATATATAAATTTACTCGAGCCACAAGATTAGCAACTAGGCCCAGCCCTTTTCCTGTGAAACAAATAAATTCTAAACGCAAATTCTACTCTAACAGCTTCTTTTCTCGCACTTCCCGCCTGTGGAATTCCCTTCCATTGACTTGCTTTCCTGACAGCTATAATCTCCAAGAATTTAAATGTAAAGTCAAGAGTCATCTCCTATCTCACTAACCTTCATCATCTCTCTCATTCTCTTTTCTCCGTCCACTCCACTCTCATCAGTATTCCCATCCTTCTCTTACCCACTTCCCGACACCTGTTACTCTTTGTCATAACTTTCCTCCTGTGTAACCCCCTGCAAAACACTGGCAGTAAAATGCCTTGCTTGGGGCGATATGATTATAAAAAAAATTATATACATTTATATTCCAGAGAATGTAAATAAATCTAAAAGACATGTATAGCTAATCAGTATTTCATCGACTGATTGATTCGCTTTCTAAGGCTTATTAACAGACAAGAAATTATGTAAATATAAAGTGGGGGATCAGTTTTATATTACAAACAATATATAAATTGATCCCTCATTTTATGACCACAGTCATCTTTTTCTTACTCACTTCCTGACACCACCTATAACCAGTCACTTTTTCTCATAACTTTCCTCCTATGTAACCCCCTGCACAACAGTGGCAGTAAAATTCCTTGCTTGGGGCGATATGGTAATAAAAAAAAGGCTAAAGATTCAAGTGTAGTTTGCTATTTAATCAATAGCCTTTGACGAGACAAATTTATGTCTTTTCTTAAGGTGATTAGTAAAAAATATCGCAAGCATTGTGTTTAAATGAACACATCTAGCCGATTTTATATCAATTGGTATTACACTTTGATTGTTCACCGTGAAGAAAATACTTTTTTGCGAGAATCGACATCAGAAAAATACCGCATGATGTCTCCAAACAGTTATCCACGGTTTTCAATTCAGAGTAAGATAGCCCAGTCTGCTTTACTGTTTAACCTATAGCATAAGAAAAACAGTTCATGTCTTTTTCCCAAATATTAACCAGAGAGGAATGGCTGAAGAGTTCACCAACGCTCTAATTTTTGTCGGACACTGCTTTTGTGTGGAGAGGAACCCAGAGGAGTTTATGCCAAAGGGAAGCGTCTCGTCTCGGGTAAATAGATGCGTATGCGGGATCCATGAGAAATTTATGCAAAACGCGAGCGCTTGGAATACTCTACGGTAGAATAGAGTTTTCAGCCACATCCCGACTTTCTGCAGAAGCTCAGGTGAATACTGAGATTAATGACTGAAACAATATTGACTAGGATTTGAACTCTACTCGCCGATTCCAGTTTTTGCTTCGATAACTGTCAAATTATTCGCATATCTTTTAAGCTTAGCTTCATTTATGCCTTTCTCCCAAGGAGAAATTGTGAGTGTTTTGTTGAATCTGGGACATTTTCGACACTGGAAAATACTGTGTTTAAATATACTCCATTGATATTACAATGGAAAACCAGCGGAATTCATTCGTTTCATCAGTTCTGATCATCACAGATAAGAGACCCCCAGACCACATACACAAGTGCAGACAAATCTTTATTCTTTTTTATTACTTTTGTTAAGAGTAAAGATGTGCGTTTTGGTGCAGTGGATATCGGTGCAGTGGATATCGGCTCGGAACGACAAATCGGAGAGCCGAGTTCGAATTCCAGTTGAATTCATTGCATTCACTTACGCGCAAATACCCTTCGGAAAGGTATTAATCCGTCTCTTCCTTCCACTTATGGGATAAATAACAGGACAGATTGGGTTCTATAGCCTTGGATGGCAATCAGTGTACTGTAGAAAGCAATGGCAACCTACTGCGGCATAATCTTTTGCCCAGTCAGTCATGGCTCTTTCGAGACATGATCGCCCAAGCGTGTTTCACGTATGGCACTTAACTGACTGAAAGAGGAAGTCCCATCCAGACGTTGTGGAACAGACTACCGAGGGGTTTCATTTTTGACCAATTCAATCTAAACCTCTTCATGTCAAGGGTAAACTCTGTCTCCTTCACCTTTATTTATGCACATATTCGTAGAGATCTACCTTGAGTAACGCTTGCCTTGTATTGGGTAAAAGTGAGTTGCTGGACAAAGGAATCCGAAATGTGGTTCTACAAAAGGATGATACCGTAAACTGAACATTTAGTTGTTCACCGACATTGGTGCTTATTAACATGGCGAGAAATTCGTTACACTTTTTCTTTTTTTTTGTAATCATATCACCCCGAGCAAGGCGGTAACGCCACTGAAGTGCAGGGGGCTACATAAGAGTGAACAGATTGGAAAAGAGAGAGCCGGAAACCACATCCTAAGCAGGGAACAAGGGATGAGCCTCTTCACCTGTTCAATAGAGGTGGGTAGAGTGTGAACCGGGCGATAGTTTAGTCTATCTACTCCAATTAGTCTATTTTTGTTTCGCAAGTGTTCTATCCTATTTAATCTGTTGACAATTTCTGATAATAATCTATTGATGGTAATTTATTAACAGAGCAAAATCAATGGATTTGGAATATCTTGCATTTCGGGGGAGAATGCGGACAGTGTCTAACAATTCTAGGAAGAAACATGAGAGTAACAAGACAATTTTAAAATGTTTTCCGTTGTTAGAGAGAAATTAGTTTGGATATCTAAACTTATTTATAAATGGAACATTGTGTGTGTGTGTGTGTGTGTGTGTGTGTGTGTGTGTGTGTGTGTGTGTGTGTGTGTGTGTGTGTGCCCGTTACCGATAGACTCCGAAACGGCTGACCCGATTTTCTTGAAAATTTACAGTTGTACTATAAGCGTCTGCGAGTGTTCTTAACTAGGTTTTGCGTCGAGGTACCCCGATAAATATCGAAAATCGTAGACAAAGCCATAAGAAACGATATTCAGAAGTTTCAAGGTTGCAGTTCTTACAATTGTGCAGAAAATCTAAAACATATATATATATATATATATATATATATATATATATATACATATATATATATATATATATATATATATATATAAGACAAGATGTTTGTGTGTGTCTCTGTTTATCTGCCTGTATGTCTGTCTTTTTTCAGCCCTTTTATTTTTGCTTCGGATTTAGCTCTAAGTAGATATAACTGTAGTTCTTAATCTTAGCCATGATACCATTTACTCAAAGGACTTATTTAGCCTTCAAAATTCAGTTTACGACAAAAAAAACTTATTTGATATCGATACCAGGAAATCAAAAGTTGACTTACATCCATTCATATTTCTTTCAGTCTACGGTTTCGATTGAACTGGAAACAAATATTGCTATTTAGTCTTTCGTGCCAACATCTAAAGAGTCTGAGCTTCAGGATCATGGATTAGTTATAAATCTTTCATTATAACCGAGTAACGCCGGGCTATACTACTAGTATTTAAATATCTTTGTAAATGTGGCAGGCATTTTGGCAGCCGGTATATTTGTATATAAAGATTTTATATCAGAGCTAGCCATGTTTTTGTTTGTAAATTGGGGATACCAAATTCAAACAAGTGCAAAAATGTAAATGTCTGGGAAGTGTTTTAATAGAGGACGAAAAGTGCGACACAGAAATCCGAAGATACAATGAGTTAGCCAAAAATACATTCCAAACGTTAACCAGAGTATTCAATCAGTCAGTTAAAGGCCATACGTGATACACATTTTGGACGATCATGTCTCGAAAGAGATACGACTGACTGAGCAGAAGAGTATATCACGCAGTAGGTTGACATTGCTTTCTGAAGTAGACTGGTTGCCAGCCAAGGCTATAGAACCCAATCTGTCCTGTCATTTGACTCACAGCTGGAGGGAGAATAGATAGATTATATTACAATTTTATATTAAATATAATTAGTTGGGGATCAGTTTATTACTTCATAACAATAACAATAAAAAAAACTGATCCCCCACTTTATGCCCAGTAGAAGTTTTAATTATGTTTCCAACTATTGTATTCAGTCAGTCAGTTAAGTGCCATACGTGATACACGCTTGGGCGATCATGTCTCGAGAGAAACATGACTGACTGGGCAGAAGATTATCCCGCACTAGGTTGCCATTGCTTTCTGCGGTAGACTGGTTGCCGACCAAGGCTATAGAACCCAATCTGTCCTGTTATTTGTCTCATAGCTAGAGGGGGAAGAGATGTATTATATTATTAAGTAGTAATTAGTGGGGGTCAGTTTATTACTTCATAACAATAGAAAACTGATCCCCCACTTTATGCCCAGTAGAAGCCTTAATCATGTTTCCAACTATTATATCCAGTCAGTCAGTTAAGTGCCATACGTGATACACGCTTGGGCGAACATGTCTCGAAAGTGGCATGACTGACTGGGCAGAAGATTATATCACGCAGTTAGTTGCCATTGCTTTCTGAAGTAGACTGGTTGCCAGCCAAGGCTATAGCACTCAATCTTTCTTGCCATTTAACTCATAGCTGAAGGGAGAAGAGATAGATTATATTATATTTTTATATTCAGTATAATTAATTGGGGATCAGTTTATTATTTTATAACAATAAAAAAAGATCCCCCAGTTTATGCCCAGTAGATGTTTTAATTATGTTACCAACTATTGTATTCAGTCAGTCAGTTTAAGTGCCAGAAGGCGTGGTTGTTAGCAAAAGGCATGAGCCGAAAATGCTAAATTCCAAATCGGAGATACCAAAATCAAACAAGTACAAAAATTTAAATATCTGGGAAGTGTTTTAACAGAAAGTATGACACTGAAATCCAAAGTCATGTTGGGATAAAAAAAAATATCTTCCCAAAGCTAAGGAAACTGTTAAAAAAACCTTCGCTAAAAACAAGGAAAAGAGTATTAAACTCTTACGTCATATCTGTCCTTCTTTATGGCACTGAATGCCGGAAAGTCTTCTCAAATATAAAGAATAGACTTGAAGAAACAGAAAGGATGATGACAGCATCATTTTTTAGAGATCAAATTATCACTGTTTTTGTAGCTATGGCACTGATGCTACTCGTTATCATGAGTGTTAAGCAACATTTCTAATGTCAAAGTAACAAATACCTTGATTCTAAGATATCAACAAACCTATACTGTCAGAAAACTGTTTGCGTACAGACAGAAACGACTTCAGCAGATATACAACAATAGAAACGTGTGTCTTTTTACCGGATGTATTCTACATAGACATCGAAGCAATTCTCAAAGAATTAGATGTTCTACAAAGAGTCATTATTTGCAGCCACAATCTTAACAACCTAACATAAGATATGCTGCTGAAGCAGTTTTGATAGCAGACACGGAAATAAAACTACAGAAACTACTACAGAAGGCCGTGAAGGAAAGCGAGAAGAAAGGACTAACCACCAATTGCAAGAAGACAGAATGCATGGTTGTGAGCAAAAAGGGTGAGCCCAAAGTCAGTCAGTCAGTTAAGTGCTATACGTGATACCCGTCTTGGGCGATCATGACGAAAAAGACATGGCTGACTGGGCATAAGATTATCCCGCAGTAGGTTGCCATTGCTTTCTGCGGTAGACTGATTGCTGACCAAGGCTATAGAACCCAATCTGTCTTATTATTTAACCCATAGCTGGAGGGAAGAGACGGATTAAAACCTTTCCCAAAGGTATTTGTGCGTAGGTGAATGCTAGGAATTCAACTGGAATTCGAACTAGGCTCCCCGATTTGTCGTTCCGAGTCGATATCCACTGCACCACAATGTACATCATATAATGCAAATAGTGAAAAAAGACCAAATTAACTTAAAGCAAAAGATTGGGTGAACAATGCAAGGGTGTTCACTTACTCTTTATGAACCTGAGCACGTGTTCTTGAATTGGCATCCAAAAGTGGCCGGTGTTGTTCTCCTCGAGTGGGCTAATATGTCTCCGAATAGAAGTACTCTCTTCATTTTGGCGTTGATATTCAAGTGACTCGACAGATTTTTGATCGGCTGGATATTTGCTTAAATGCTTTGGGTATGTCGGACAGCGAACGATTTTAGTGAGACACGCTTAAGGCCTCGGAAAACATCGATTATCCATTGACTGGTGAGGTTAGATAAAGTTGGGAGGCAGCCGGAGTAAAGATCCGGGCGGCATGTGAACAGACTTTCAGTGATAGATAACCAGACACGTAGAGACGGCCAGAGATAAATGGCGGACTTGTGCCGCTTTCCGCTCGTGTACAAGACAAATACCTATTTGAGTCGTCACATCGATATATCGACAATTTAATGGCTAACGTTTGAATAACCGTTAAGTAAATACCCAGTATTACCTTAAGTTGTAGCGTTCAAAACGCATCCTTTCATTGGGTGGAGAGTAAAATGCAAAGCTTGTCCGGATTGTGATATCCGAGTGTAATATATGAAGTGTAAGTTGCAAAGCAATGATAGATGTGGGCTGGTATTTCATTCAGCCATTTTAAATGTAGATTTTATATTTTTGTTGTGTCATGGCTCGTACCATGTGACATCCGGTCGACCAGATGTATAAATAACAATGTGCGTTTAGCAGGAAGAATTGTCATTATCACGGACTTCGCGAAGTATCACCTACTACTGCAAAGGACAGTAAATATTGTATATATATATATATATATATATATATATATATATATATATATATTTAATCATATCACCCCGAGCAAGGCGGTAAGGCCACTGATGAGCAGGGGGCTACGTGAGAATAAAAATATTGAAGAGAAAGCCGGAAACCACATCCTAAACAGGGAACAAGGGATGAGCCTCTTCCCCTGTTCAATAGATGTGGGTGGAGTGTGAACCGGGCAATAGTTTAGTCTATCTACTCCAATAGAAAATAAATAAATAAATAAATAAAAGAGTGAAAAGAATGGAAAAGAGAAAGCCGGAGACCACATCCTAAACAGGGAACAAGGGATGAGCCTCTTCACCTGTTCAATAGACGTGGGTGGAGTGTGAACCGGGTAACAGTTTAGTCTATTTACTCCAATTGAAAAAAAAATAAATAAAAGAGTGAAAAGAATGGAAAAGAGAAAGCCGGAAAACACATCCTAAACAGGGAACAAGAGATGAACCTCTTCCCCTGTTCAATAGATGTGGGTGGAGTGTGAGCCGGGCGATATACCTCTTGGATTGTACCACTTTGGTAATAAAGTAGTTTATCTACATTTCACTGTGTATCTCTTCATTTCACGATACAACTTCCAGTGCATTATTGCCCGCAGCTTAAAATCTAATGGGGAGGATAACTGTCTTTCCGTTTAGAAAACTATAGCACTCATTGATCAAACAATTAGCATTACTTTCAATTTAAGCATTTAAAATAATTCTTAAAACAGTTGTCCGCTCTAGGAGGACCCGTGCCGTGAGAGTATACTGGGCCTCAGGCTCACACTCGACCTCAAGTGGAATTCCAATATACAATCCATCGCTAAAGATGCACGTAAAATAATAAGCCATATCAGACCGAAAATGGAGTACTGCGGCCATATCTGAACCGGAATTACCCACACCTGACTTTGCACTCTTGATAGAGTTCGAAGGCATCTCCATGGGGAATGCTCAGACGAACTGCATCAACTGGATCCACCATGTCTGACCTTCACGGCTAGAACCCTCCATGCCACTTGCATAGTATAAAACCACCTACACTCTCTTCGTATTCAATCGGCAAGAGGTAAATTCTACTCAAACAGCTTCTTTCTGCGAATCAAGGCCCTATGAAACAGGCACCTAAGAATATACTCGATGATAGGTAAGCGCCAATGCCGATGATACGGCAATATACGGTCGAACCTCCAAAGGTTTTGAAATTTAGAGATTGTAGCTGACCTCTCTTTGCATTTAAAACTAACTTCCCAGTAGAGGAAAACTAGCTGGTTACACGCAATACCCCTAAAACCAAATGGGTTGTATTTAATCACCGCCAATCAGACCCCGAACTACCACCTGTCACAATGAACTCTTGAGGAGGCCTTGAGAGGCGATTAGGCCTCAGACTTACACCCGATCTCAAGTGGAATTCCAATATACAAGCCATCGCTAAAGATGCAGGTAAATAGTCGGCTCTCTTTACCGTTTTGCCAAGTACCTGACACTGCATGCTATCCTCTACCTGTATAAAACTTGGGCAAAGACTGGTCAGTTTTGAAAGAGTTCAAAAGCGATTCGAGGCCTTCTTGGAGAAGGGTTATTTTCCACACTCCAACCTCTCTCTCTCTCTCTCTCTCTCGCTTTCAGGCGAGATGTAGCCAGTCTTTCACTGCTCTATGGCTACTACAATGAAAAGTGTTCGGAAAAACTGCATTACCCGGTTCCACTAGGCCTGAACTTCGTTCCAGACTCGCTATGCCACTTACATAATAGCAAACGGCTGTATCCTAATGCTATACTTTCTGTTATTTGGTTACATTCCTTGTCTGCGATTCTGTCTGAAACAATTCTGCACATATATAAATTTAATTTATATATGTGCAGAATTGTTTCAGAATATATGTGCGTTAATTTCCGTAACATGTTGACATTTGTTTGACATTACGATACATTACATGTAATAGGGGTCGCAGGTTCGAATCCTGCTGGGTAGCACACATTTTCGTCATAAAAATTTATCGTGAAATAATCAGGCCGGTAGATATAAATATAAAAATACTGTTTAATTAAAAACAGAATATCTACTTAAATACGAGTATCGGTAAAAATAATGTCCAAAATAATTCATTACAAATTGTCGGTTGCTTATAACCAAGTTTCGTTAAAATTCGTTAATTTCCGTAACATGTTTACATTTGTTTGATATTACGATACATATCAGAGCAGATATGGTTTGTTTACGGTAGATCGAAAATTGTGTTAAATAAGCATGATAAAAACCTCGTCTGATCAAGAGGCGAGTGGTTAAGACAGTACCAGATCAAATGGTAGCTTCCCCTATGTAAATAGGAGTCGCAGGTTCGAATCCTGCTGGATAACACACATTTTCGCAATAAAATTTATCGTAAAATAATCAGGCCGGTAGATATAAATATAAAATACTGTTTAATTAAAAACAGAATATCTACTTAAATACGAGTATCGGTAAAAATAATGTTCAAAATAATTCATTACACATATATAAATCTACCATCCACTCTGCATTGAATATTGCTGCCATATGTGGTCGGGTGCTCCTGCTATCCACCTAGGTGTCCTTAACAAAATCCAACGGAGAATCTGTAATGTGATCGATCCCGACTTGGCAGCTCATATACAGTCACTTTCTCACCGGCGCAATGTGGCTTCCCTGTGTCTCTTCTACAAATACTTTCACGGCTTCTGCTTCGATGAACCTAGCTCACTGGCGCCCCCTATATATGAATTTACTCGAGCCACAAGATTAGCAACTAGGTCCCACCATTTTACTGTGAAACCAATAAAATGTAGACGAAAACTCTACTCTAATTGCTTCTTTTCTCGCACTTCCCGCTTGTGGAATTCCCTTCCATTTACTTTTTTCTCCGACAGCTACAATCTCTAAGAATTTAAATGTAAAGTCAATAGTCATCTCCTAGCTCACTAACCTTCATCTGCTCTCACATGCTCCTTTCTCCATCCACCCCTCTCTCGTCAGTATTCTCATCCTTCTCTTACCCACTTCCTGACACCCCCTATAACCTGTCACTCTTTCTCATAACTTTCCTCCTATGTAACCCCCTGCAAAACAGTGGCAGTAAAATACCTTGTTTGGGGCGATATGTTAATAGATGCTTTTAAAGGTACGTTTTTAAAATGTTAATGAAATTTTTGACGCCTACAGATCATTCAAGAATTACATAGATTTGATCAAGTTGAATTGATAGCTGGAAAGAGGTGCTGAAAATTTATTGGCTAAGTTCTCGACTAAAAACGGATAATAAGAAAATGTAGATTTGATCATTTGGTTTGATATTAAGATTTTGTTCAGGACGAGAAAAGTTTCAATAACGCCTCGCATGGAGAAAGTAAAATAGGTCAAATATTTTGGCTTTTTGACAGATCAATAACAGCATCTGCATCTCTTGGTGCTTAACCGCGTCGGTGGATCAAAAGAATTAAATATTTATCGATCAAAAATTTCGCGCCAATCAATGACTGATCTCAGAAATTGACTTTTGGCTTGCTAAATCTTTGACAAAGAACACAATTTTGTCTATATTTCTGAGATGAGGTATTGTAATTATTTACACTATTTACATTGTTTGGATTATTGTCCTCATCTTTGTTGTCACATTCACCTTCAATATCTGTCTATATTTCTGAGATGAGGTATTGGAATTATTTACACTATTTACATTGTTCGGACTGTTGTCCTCATCTTTATTGCCATATTCACCTTCAGTATCTGTCTATATTTCTGAGATGAGGTATTGTAATTATTTACACTATTTACATTGTTCGGACTGTTGTCCTCATCTTTGTTGTTATATTCACCTTCAATATCTGTCTATATTTCTGAGATGAGGTATTGTAATTATTTACACTATTTACATTGTTTGGACTGTTGTCCTCATCTTTGTTGTCACATTCACCTTCAATATCTGTCTATATTTCTGAGATGAGGTATTGTAATTATTTACACTATTTACATTGTTCGGACTGTTGTCCTCATCTTTGTTGCCATATTCACCTTCAATATCTGTCTATATTTCTGAGATGAGGTATTGTAATTATTTACACTATTTACATTGTTCGGACTGTTGTCCTCATCTTTGTTGCCATATTCACCTTCAATATCTGTCTATATTTCTGAGATGAGGTATTGGAATTATTTACACTATTTACATTGTTCGGACTGTTGTCCTCATCTTTGTTGCCATATTCACCTTCAATATCTGTCTATATTTCTGAGATGAGGTATTGGAATTATTTACACTATTTACATTGTTCGGACTGTTGTCCTCATCTTTGTTGCCATATTCACCTTCAATATCTGTCTATATTTCTGAGATGAGGTATTGTAATTATTTACACTATTTACATTGTTCGGACTGTTGTCCTCATCTTTGTTGCCATATTCACCTTCAATATCTGTCTATATTTCTGAGATGAGGTATTGTAATTATTTACACTATTTACATTGTTCGGACTCTTATCCTCATCTTTGTTGCCATATTCACCTTCAATATCTGTCTATATTTCTGAGATGAGGTATTGTAATTATTTACACTATTTACATTGTTCAGACTCATCCCAGTTGCAATCTTCATGAGGTTTCGAACGTTGTACGTTCCAGCTTCTTCAGATGATTGGAATTTCAAACTGAACCATTTATTTTTGTCAATGGGTTAGATTGTTCTATTTCCATGAGTCATACCTTTTCCAGATTGTTTCTAATATAAATTATCTGCATTTAACTCAACTTTCTAAATTTTTTATTCGCCTCTGCTGTAGCCAGAGGCTTATAAAAGATTTAGAAATAAATGTAGCTCACAAATCTTTGGGTCAAATCAGTGAATCCAACCAACGCTTTTATCTACTTGGCCCTGTGTCCTTGAGGAAGAAGAAAGGGGCGTAGAACGGTCGAAATGTCGTGAATATGTTAACAAATTAAAGGATACCAATCCGAACAATATAAACAGTTTAACTGATTAAAATATATTATTTACGTCGTTCAGACTGTTTTTCTCATCTTTATTGACATGTTTACGATGTTTCAGCCGTTGTACGATCCGGCCTTCTTCAGGGGCTATGAATTTTGAACCGAACCCTTTATTTCGATCACTGCAGTATATCATTCTCATTCCAACACACGGTTCAGTGGATATAGGCGTTGGTTAGTTCCAGAGACTTAAGCCAAAGAGTTGTCAGTTCAAATACCTGGCTACAGCAGTGGTGAAAAATAATTTAGATTTGAGTTAAAAGACAGATGTCATTCAAAACTGAATAAGAATGATAAACCCAAGTCAAAGTAAAAGTTTATAATAATTAAACAAAATAGAAAGATGCTTCAAATTAATTATGCAAAAGAATAAAGTCAAATAAAAAGGTAAATAATTAGCGCGATGCATAAATTTTGGTCATTTCTTATTTTTAATTGTGCGCGTGCGCGTGCGCGTGCGCGTGCGCCTCGATTGTTTTTCGTTTTGTCGAATGCACAGAATAGTAGAGTTTGTTGTAAACCATCTGCGGGGGAAAAATCTTCATGACGAAATTCACCACTGGAAAGATTTGCAAACGTTATGCTGTCCTGCTTGACATTCTTGCCGAGAGCGCCACTACGTAAATTTCAGGGTGTTTGGGTGTCAATCTGTGGAAAGCGCAGAGGATTTGGAAAGATTATGATGGGTCTAATTATGATTATGAAAATGTTCAGGGTGATCACTAGTGATAGCGTTTTTATGCATCTATTCATCTGCTCTCAGGGCCTCAAACTCAACAAGGAGGCCTTCATCAGTCAGTTAAATGCCATACGTGATACATGCTTTGGGCGATCATGTTCCAGAAAGAGACATGACTGACTGGGCAGAAGATTATTCTGTAATAGGTTGCCATTACTTTCTGCGGTAGACTGGTTGCCAACTAAGGCTACAGAACCCAATCTGTCCAGTTATTTGACTCATAACTAGAGGTGTGAGAGAAATGTATTATATTATTAAGTAGTAATTAATGGGGGATCAGTTTGTTAATGGAAAACTGATCCCCCACTTTATGCCCATAGAAGCCTTAATACAACTATTATATTTAATCAGTCAGTTAAGTGCCATACGTGATACACGTTTGGGTAATCATGTCTCGAATGACTGGGAAGATGATTATCCCGCAGTAGGTCGCCATTGCTTTCTGCGGTAGACTGATTGCCAGCCAAAGGCTATAGAACCCAATCTGTCCTGTTATTTAATCCATAACTGGATTAATAGCTTTCCCAAGGTTATTTGCGCGTAAGTGAATGTTAGGTAATCAATTGGAATTTGAACTCTGCTCCTCGATTTTACATTCCAAGCTGATATCCACTGCACTACATTCAAGTTCACTTAATGTTAATTATTTCTGGATATGTTTGTGTAATTTTGGTAAATATCCTCTGTTATAATGTGGTGTCAGTGTCAGTGTCATTTTCTTTTTGCGTAATTTACACGAGAATTTATCCATCTCACCCTGTAGTTACAAGGAAGATGCGTCAAATGAATTCAAAAGAATGAAGTCAAATAATAAGGCAAAATAGATTGAAAGAAAACGCTTCGAAATTAATTATTTCGCTAGAAACTAGGAAGAGAGTATTAGATTGCTATGTGTTGTCCGTCCTTCAATATGGCAGTGAATGCTGGATAATACCATCAAATATGAAGGAAACACTTGAAGCAACCGAAATTAGGTTCTACAGAAGCATACTGGATATAAATTGGGGGGATCAATTCTATATTACAATCAATATATAAACTGAACACTCACTTTGTGGCAACAGCACTTTCTATACATTTATATTCCTGAGATCCAAAAGCACAAGGATGCATTCTAGCAGCTGAGAAAAATATTAAGAAACAGGACAATTTCGCTAGCAACTAGGAAGAGAGTACTGGATTGCTACGTGCTGTCCGTACTTCAATATCGCAGTGAATGCTAGACAATACCATCAAAGATGGCAACCGAAATTAGGTTCTACAGAAGCATACTGGATATAAAGTGGGGGATCAATTCCATTTTGCAATCAATATATAAAATGACCCCTCACTTTGTGGTCACAGCAATTTCTATACATTTATATTCCTGAGATCCAAAAGCACAAGGATGCATTTCAGAAGCTGAGTAGAGTACTAAGAAACAGGAAAATTTCGGTAGTACTGGATTGCTACATGCTGTCTGTCCTTCAATATGGCAGTGAATACTTGACACTACCATCAAAGATGAAGGAAAAACTTGAAGCAATTGAAATGTGGTTCTACAGAAGGATGCTGCGAAAATCGTGGATCAAGCATGTAAGCAATGATGAGGTCTTGGAAATGATAGAAACAAAAAGGAAATCAACACTGGGCATCAGGAAGAGACAGCTGAAGTTCCTGGGACATGCAATGAAGGAGGGAGGGCTTGGAGAACTTGATACTAACAGGCTAGATATAGGGAAAAGCGACAGGGGAAAGCAACAGATAACATATTTGAAGGACCTAATCAGGTGGATGACGCAACGAGGATTGCATGGTGTAACAGGAGATGGCGTGCTAAGAGCAACCAGGGATAGGGAAACGTGGAAGGCCATGATCGCCTACGTCCTGAAGGGACAAGGCACATAGAAGAATGGAACAAGTTCAAATAATAAGGCAAGACTATTTATTTGGATCATTCATTTAACGCATCTTCTCTCGATTTATTACGCAGTATTATTTATGTAAGGTGAGATGTGGTCACAGAGATCGTCTGTCAGACATAACTGGGTACTTCTATGTGTGACATGATGCAGGGTCTTGTTGCCAGGTATAGGGTCTTCCAGCAAGCAAACTCTTGACCTATAGCAGCACTTCCTACTCAAGGATCTAGCCCTCTGTGTATGTCTTTTTTCCTTTTCTTTATTCTGTATTTATTCACCCTGTCTATTCCTCACACTAAATCACTCTTTTTTATCGCTTTTTTTTTACTAAGATGAATATCACTGCCTCTTTTCGTCTTTATTCTCTCTTCTCTCCATTTCTCTGTTTCGTTTTTTTTTTTTGTGATTTTCTTTCTTCGTTGTTTTGTCACCCTCCCTATTTCACGCTCTTTCTCTCTCGTTTCTTTGTTTCGTCTTTCTTCTAACTGAAGTTGATTCACTGCCTCTTCTTTTAATTCTCTTCTCCCTCTATTTCTCTATTACGTTCTTTTCTTTTCTTTTCTCTTTTCTTTAGTTTTTCGCTCTCTTTTCTTTTTCTCCTTTTCAGTTACATTTTTTCTCTCCTTTTTTTTCTGTTTCTCTCATTTCTTCTCCATTTTTCATTGCAAATAAAACGATTGTCATTTTCTCTATTCATTTCAACCTGAATCATAGACGTATTTTTTTTTTAATCAGCTGGAGCTGAATCACTTTTCTCTTTATTTTTATTCTTCAGCTTATCAAATTGATTGTTTCCAGCATCGATCCTCTTATCGTTCTAGACTTTTTCGATATCAATACATATTGCAAACAATTTATCTTCATTACTTAGCGTCTCCAATTATCAATCAATCAATCGATACATTACATATGTTTGTTATTCTGTCGGTTTTATAGTTTCCCGGATGTTTAGAAAGAATCTTTTACTCCATCGATCCATTGTTCAACCATCAACACATTTTCCAAGACTTTCCAAGATCTCATTCCATCTTTCAAATGAAATGAGTATTCCATCATAAAAGAATGATTATGATTTTGATTTGTTTATTGATTTGATTTTACAGACTATCTACCCTTTGCAATTTAAAGTCAGAAAATATTTTTACATTGTACAATTTTTTTTTCGTTTTTTCTTTTTTATTATGATTTATTTGTAGAAGTCGTTGTTAAACCATTTTTCTTGCGGGCTTTCATTCGGTTACAATTATATTTAAATCCTCAAAATATATTTATAAATTATGAGATGATTTCTTTTTTTGTTTTTGAGAATAATGATTTTTTTTGTTTTTGAGAATAATGATATAAGTCGTACTATTTAACCCATAGCTGGGGTTTTTGCGCCTAAATGAATGTGACGTACTGGACTGAAATTGGAACTTCTCTCTCTGATTTCAAATTCCTAGTTGCTATCTATTACACCACCCGCACCTCAAGCTTAGCAGCACTTAGTATTCCCAACCGATCACACATCTATATACTGACCGATCTCGACGTTGCTTAACTTCGGTGATCTTACGAGAACTGGTGTTTCAACGTTATATTTAATTACGAAAAAACTGAGTACTGACTTTAGGAAATTTTTTTTTGTACCGTGTCAATTCAAGGACGTAGGTGATCATGGCCCTCCCCTGCATATCTTTTAGCATTCCTTACTCTCCTCTCCCTCTTTGTTCTATCATTTATTAAGACAATCTTGTTAGACAGGTAGTTTATTCGCTCTTTTTCTCTGTACATATTACCTTCAATGTGTCTTGTGGGTATCAAATTCTCCATGCTCACTTTCCTCATTAGATTTCTCATGCTATATCTTTTATTAATATAGATAGTCATTTGGTCTGAAGAATACACTGAGACTTGAAACTGACAATTAATTAATGATTAATATTGAAAATTAGATTAAGTGCATTGACAAGAAAGATTGTTTCAGAATTAATATTTATTATTTTTTATTCTGTTGTTCACCCAATAACAGAGGGTTATTGAATGAGAATCTTTTTTTTTCTTCTATGTACAGTATCTCTTCAGGACGTAGGCGATCATGGCCTTCCACATCTTCTTTATCGATTGTGGCTCTTAATACCTCTTCTTCTGTTATCCCACTCAATCCCCGCTTCACTAACCATCTGCTCAAGCCCATCAAGTATGTCATGCGTTGCTTTCCTTTGTGTCTCTACTCGTCCCGTGAGCTTCAGGTTTGCTAAGCCCACCTTCCTCATTCTTCTTCTATGTGCCCTGTCCTTTCAGAACGTAGGCGCTCCTGGCTTTTCACTTCTTCCTATCCCCGCTGGCTCTTAGCACGCTTTCTCCTGTTACACCACGCAACCTTCGTTCCGTCATCCACCTGCTCAGGCCATTCAAATATGTTTTCCCTCTAACTGGACTGTTAGTATCAGGCTCTCCAAGCCCTCCTTCTTCATTGCATGTCACAGGAACTTTAGCTGCCTCTTCCTTTTTGATTCCATCCTTTTCAAAATCTCATCATTGCTCACATGCTCGATCCATGATATTCGCAGTATCCTTCTGTAGAACTACATTTCAGTTGCTTCAAGTTTGTCCTTAATCTTTGATGATATTGTCCAACATTCACTGCCATATTGCAGAACTGACATCACATAGCAATCCATTACTTTCCTCTTTGTTTCTAGTGAAATTGTCCTGTTTCTTAATACTTTCTTAACTTCTGAAATGCTTCTTTCGCCATGCCATTTCGTCTTCGGATCTCAGTGTCGCACTTTCCGTCTTACGTTAGAACACTTCCCAGTTATTAAAATTTTTGTGCCTGCTTGATTTTAGTATCCCCCACCTGTATTTGGCATTCTAGGCTGCCCCTTTTACTGATGACCATGCATTCGCTTTTCTTTCAGTTTATTTGTAGTCCTTTCTTATCACTTTCTTCAGCTGCCTTCTGTAGGAGGTCTTGTGGTTTCCTTTTCATGTTTGCTATCAATGCTGTGTCATCTGTGTACCTTATGTTGTTTAAATTGTGGCCTCCGATGATGAGTCTTGGCAGAAGTTCTAGGCCCCTAAGAATAGTCTACATGTTTCAAAACTTTCAGCTGTCGTTTTTGGTGTTAAGTATCAGTTCCTTTCTCGTGTCCATTCTCTCCCAAACCACGTCGTTGCTTACGTGTTCCGTCCATTGTACCCTCAAAGTGCGTAAAGGGTGGCACAAAAAAGTGCATATTATTGGAATCGGTTGACCCAAGAGTTGAAGTAATTAAGACCGTAATGATCAAGAAGATATCCAAACGGACCCCAATCCCCAAAGTAAAAGTTCTGAGGACGAAGATATCTGAGTAGAACTTTCTTCTTACAAATGGAATACGAAGGAAATGGTGATGAACTGACCCTTGCAAGAAATGCATTTAGTCAGTGCACTTGCCATGAAAATACCGATAGGGTAGCGTGAGTTAAGCAACGTTTCTTCTGTGGGAATGGGTTTTTGGGTGGAAAATAATTGATCATCCACATGACTGTGCGAACGTTTATAAAGGCTAAAGATTGTGTAGCTCCACCTCAAATACAAAAGCAATATTCCAATTTTGGTTTTGATTTGACTCGTAAAAATAGAGGATGGCAGCGAGGCAGGCACATGTTGAAGAGGTATAAGAATCCGACAATGTTATGGAAAATTAACGTTTTACGTCGATAGGCTACAGACTTATTGATGCTACTATTTGAAAGTGCGTTCTGGTGCAGTGGATATCGACTCGGAACGACAAATCGGGGAGCCGAGTTTTAATTCCAGTTGAATTCCTTCAATTCACTTACGCACAAATACCCTTGGGAAATGTATTAATCCGACTCTTCCCTCCAGTTATGGGTTAAATAATAGGAAAGACTGGGTTTTATAGCCTTGGCTTGCAACCAGTCTCCAGCAGGATGCAATGGCAACCTACTGCGGGATAATCTTCTGCCCAGTCAGTCATGTCTCATTCGAGACATGATCGTCCAAAGCGTGTATCACGTATAGCACTTGACTGGCCTGTGTAGATCAATATCCTCCTCCTGCACATGCCCATAACGGCACGAATAAACATCATACCAATATTCATACACACGCTTCCATTCATATCCGCCTTAAATCTAACCCCAACTCATCATCCTACCCAGAACCTCGTCTTTTCTGTTTGCCGACCATTTTGTTCTGTCGATTCTGTCTATCTTTGCGCGGCTCTTATCTCTGCTTACATCTGTCTACCATTAATTTGTTTTCTTTATTTTAATCTTATTATTGATTGTATTTCATGATTTCTACGTGCGCCGCCATATTTAATGCGTCGATTTTTTTCCCATTGGACTCAATACTTTGGCGTCTCAAAGTCGAATACATGATTGTTTCTATTGCAATACGACAATTCTTACTTTTAAGTTTCATCACCACAATTCTATCAGATAAACGTTGTTAGGATCTGGGCGTGTGGAAATGATTAACCATCAGTTGCAAGAAGACCAGATTGTGCGGTTGTTAGCAAAAGAAATATGCAAATTACTATATGGAAGAACCAAAATCAAGCAAGTACAAAAAAGAAACATCCCAACATGCAAATTAGAATATGGAAGAACCAAAATCAAGCAAGTACAAAAAGAAACATCCCAACATGCAAATTAGAATATGGAAAAACCAAAATCAAGCAAGTACAAAAAAGAAACATCCCAACATGCAAATTAGAATATGGAAGAACCAAAATCAAGCAAGTACAAAAAAGAAACATCCCAACATGCAAATTAGAATATGGAAGAACCAAAATCAAGCAAGTACAAAAAAGAAACATCCCAACATGCAAAATAGAAGATGGAAGAACCAAAATCAAACAAGTACAAATAAGAAACATCCTAACATGCAAATTAGAAGATGGAAGAACCAAAATCAAACAAGTACAAAAAGAAACATCCCAACATGCAAATTAGAATATGGAAGAACCAAAATCAAGCAAGTACAAAAAAGAAACATCCCAACATGCAAATTAGAATATGGAAGAACCAAAATCAAGCAAGTACAAAAAAGAAACATCCCAACATGCAAATTAGAATATGGATGAACCAAAATCAAGCAAGTACAAAAAAGAAACATCCCAACATGCAAATTAGAATATGGAAGAACCAAAATCAAGCAAGTACAAAAAAGAAACATCCCAACATGCAAATTAGAATATGGAAGAACCAAAATCAAGCAAGTACAAAAAAAGAAACATCCCAACATGCAAATTAGAATATGGAAGAACCAAAATCAAGCAAGTACAAAAAAGAAACATCCCAACATGCAAATTAGAATATGGAAGAACCAAAATCAAGCAAGTACAAAAAGAAACATCCCAACATGCAAATTAGAATATGGAAAAACCAAAATCAAGCAAGTACAAAAAAGAAACATCCCAACATGCAAATTAGAATATGGAAGAACCAAAATCAAGCAAGTACAAAAAAGAAACATCCCAACATGCAAATTAGAATATGGAAGAACCAAAATCAAGCAAGTACAAAAAAGAAACATCCCAACATGCAAAATAGAAGATGGAAGAACCAAAATCAAACAAGTACAAATAAGAAACATCCTAACATGCAAATTAGAAGATGGAAGAACCAAAATCAAACAAGTACAAAAAGAAACATCCCAACATGCAAATTAGAATATGGAAGAACCAAAATCAAGCAAGTACAAAAAAGAAACATCCCAACATGCAAATTAGAATATGGAAGAACCAAAATCAAGCAAGTACAAAAAAGAAACATCCCAACATGCAAATTAGAATATGGAAGAACCAAAATCAAGCAAGTACAAAAAAAGAAACATCCCAACATGCAAATTAGAATATGGAAGAACCAAAATCAAGCAAGTACAAAAAAGAAACATCCCAACATGCAAATTAGAATATGGAAGAACCAAAATCAAGCAAGTACAAAAAAGAAACATCCCAACATGCAAATTAGAATATGGAAGAACCAAAATCAAGCAAGTACAAAAAAGAAATATCCCAACATGCAAAATAGAAGATGGAAGAACCAAAATCAAACAAGTACAAATAAGAAACATCCTAACATGCAAATTAGAAGATGGAAGAACCAAAATCAAACAAGTAGAAAAAAGAAACATCCCAACATGAAAATTATAATGTGGAAGAACCAAAATCAAGCAAATTACAAAAAAATAAACATCCCAACATGCAAATTATAATATGGAAGAACCAAAATCAAACAAGTACAAAAAAGAAACATCCCAACATGCAAATTATAATATGGAAGAACCAAAATCAAACAAGTACAAAAAAAGAAACATCCCAACATGCAAATTAGAATATGGAAGAACGAAAATCAAGCAAGTACAAAAAAGAAACATCCCAACATGCAAATTAGAAGATGGTAGAACCAAAATCAAGCAAGTACAAAAAAGAAACATCTCAACATGCAAATTAGAATATGGAAGAACCAAAATCAAGCAAGTACAAAAAAAGAAACATCCCAACATGCAAATTAGAAGATGGAAGAACCAAAATCAAACAAGTACAAAAAAGAAACATCCAAACATGCAAATTAGAATATGGAAGAACCAAAATCAAGCAAGTACAAAAAGAAACATCCCAACATGAAAATTAGAATATGGAAGAACCAAAATCATGCAAGTTCATAACATTTAAACATCTGGAAAGTGTTTTAACAGAAGGTATATTAGATAGCGAAATATATCTTCAAAAAATTAAACAAAGTGTTATTAAACAAGAAAATTACGTTAGAAACAGAGAAAAGAGTATTGTTTTGCTAGATAATATCTGTCCTCCTATATGACTATGAATACTGAACAATATCTAAAAGATGGACTTGAAGCAACAGAAATAGGATATACAGAAAGATGCTGAGAATAAAATGTGACGAATATTTTGAAAAAATGGAAACAGAAACAAAAAAGTAAAATTATAATTAGCCTCAGAAAAAGATTCGAAATTTCCAGGGCACTGACTGAAGAAATAATGTGCTAACGCCCTAAAAAGACAGAGTATATCGAAGTAGAATTAACTAGACAGAACGACAATTAGGAGAGATACCAAATATGCAAAATTTAATGATTACTACAAAGGTCAGGGACATGTGGAGAGCCATAATTGCAAACACCCTGAAAGGACAGTACACATACAAGAAGAACTAACTTGTGTAAATGATTGGAAGAAAAGGAATTAGGAGAAATAAAAAAACATAAAAAATAGACATTGCTACAAGAGAAAATTGTGGAGAGCCATGATTGCCAATATCCTGATAGTTGTGTAAATTGCTGGCCAAACAGGGAATTAAGAGATGTAGCAAACATACAAAATCTATTCATTCCGACAAAGGGCAGGAAATTGTGGAGAGCCATGCAGTTTCCAATATCCTGATAGGACAGGACACATAGCAAAAAGAAAAACTAACTTGTGCTTAAATTGCTTGGACCAAACAGGAATTAAAGAGATGTAGTAAACATACAAAATCTATTCATTCCGACAAAGGGCAAGGAAATTGTGGAGAAGTATCGAAATTGCCAGGTTGCCAATATCCTGATGAGGACAGGAACACATAGCAGAAAAACTAACTTGTGTGGTTTGCTGGCCAAACAGGAATTAAGAGACGTAGCAAACATACAAAATCTATTCATTCCGACAAAAGTGCAGGAAATTGTGGAAAAGAGCCATGGATTGCCAATACCCTGAAGTGACAGAACACATAGCAGAAAAACTAAGTTTGTGTATATTGCTGGCAAAACAGGATTTTTAGAAGACGTAGCAAACCTACAAAATGTATTCATTCCGACAAAGGGCAGGAAATTGTGGAGAGCCATGATTGCCAATACCCTGAAGTGACAGAACACATAGCAGAAAAACTAGCTTGTGTATATTGCTGGCAAAACAGGAATTAAGAGACGTAGCAAACCTACAAAATCTATTCATTCCGACAGAGGGCAGGAAATCGTGGAGAGCCATGATTGCCAATACCCTGAAATGACAGAACACACAAATAAATGAACTAGTTAGTGTAAATGGTTAGCAGATTAAGAATATAATATAAGAGATAACAAACATGCTAAATTTATTTATTGCTAGAAACAACAGAAAATTGTGGAGAGCCATCATTGCAAACATCTTGAACGGACAGGGTACTTAGAAGAAAAACTAGGTAGTGTAAATGGAATACAGAGCAGGAATAAGAAGCAATAAGAGACATAAACAAATTGATTGGTTGTTACAAAGGACTGTAAATTGTGGAGAGTCACTAGTACCAACAATTCTGAAGGAACAGCATACATAGAATAAGACAGTCTCCTTACCAGAGATCAATAGATTGTGCTCTCTTTAAAATAATATATTAAAGGTTTAAATAACGACCATGTTTTATAATTATTCGATTGCTTAATACTAGTCTGAAGAAATTTTCACTTGCCTCATAAAATCTGTCATATTGTGTGTGTGTGTGTGTGTGTGTGTGTGTGTGTGTGTTCTTCTTCTATGTGCCCTGTTCTTTCAGGGCGTAGGCAACCATAGCCTTCTGCGTCTCCCTATCCCTGGTGGCTCTTAGGACGCTTTCTCCTGTTACACCACGCAACCCCAATTCTGTCATCCACCTGATCAGACCCTTCAAATATGTTATCCGCTGCTTTCCTCTGTCTCTTTTTCCCTCTATCTCGCCTGTCAGTATCAGGTTCTCCAAGCCTTCTTTCCTGCATGTCCCAGGAACTTCAGTTGTCTCTTCCTGATGCTCAATATTAATTTTCTATCGTTGCGATTCTTTCCAAAACCTCACCATTGCTTAC
This sequence comes from Ascarosepion bandense, assembly GCA_037127315.1. Lineage (NCBI taxonomy): Eukaryota > Metazoa > Mollusca > Cephalopoda > Sepiida > Sepiidae > Ascarosepion > Ascarosepion bandense. The sequence goes on along the minus strand of JBBBDQ010001761.1, from coordinate 3,789,834 downwards.
ATGCTCGATCCATGATATTCGCAGCATCCTTCTGTAGAACCACATTTCCGCAGCTTCAATTTTTCCTTCATCCAAAATAAGAAAGCTACTTGTTATTGGTGACCACTACAGCTACTACGAAAACGTACAAGTTTATGCTAAGGCAGCCACAACTCCGTGTAATCTCTATAAATACATTTTAATATTAAAGTGTTCTAGTACAAAACATTATAAATAATATTAATTTTAAATTTCTAAAATAGTTAGGCTGGGAAAAAATTATCCAGGCTTGAAAAACTGACATTTTAAAAGTATATGACAGGCTTGAAAAACTGACATTTTAAAAGTGTATATATATATATATATATATATATTATCAGAAAGTTACACAGTGACACTTTGCCCCTGGTCCGGAACCTGTTGTGATGATGACCGGAACCTGTGTGATTTGATGCTGTCGAAACGGCACCATTGATGACGACGCTCTCGAGTCGGTAATCGTGATGATGGCCTCGTCACAGTAGTTGGTCCTCAAGACGTCTCATACAACGGCAAACTTCCCTACCCACGCTGTGTTCTTTGATCTCAGGAAAGTCTCGTTGAAAACCCGGTAGCCGTTTCTCTACTACCTCAAACCAGACTGGACACTCGTGTACACTTGTGTTGAAAAAAATATGAACACAGAAAAAAAAAAAATGAATAAGTTTGTAGACGCCTTGATGAATTACGAAAAAAATGGTCTTTATATATAAAAAAAAATAATTAATTATAAAAGCAAAATGTGCAATGGCCGAATTTCAAAGTTTACAGCGAAGGGAAGTGTTCTTTTAAGTAATCAGAGCTTTCGAATTTCCAAATAAAAAAATTATTTTCATAACGGAGCGAAGTTTTCATTAAGAATAATCAGAGCTTTCAATTTTCCAAATAAAAAAGTCTTTTCACAGCTCTTTACCGAAGCTTTACGGAAATAGCGGAAGTGGAGTGAACAGTTGCGACGGTGGCGACGATGATGGTGGGGTCATTTGGTCTCTGTCGTTCGGCAGCTCTGAAACTGAAACTTGGCTCTATAACAAAGCTTACGGAAACGGCCGAAGAAGAGCGAACGGGTGATGATAGAAGATTCGTCTTGTCTCTTTCGCTCTGCATTAAAAAATCTCCTTTCAGCTAGTTTAACTCTTTCTATGCTCATTCTGTTTCTATAAATCTTCATCTACGACTCTATCGGATACGCATTGTTCGACTTTAACTGTCGAGCGGCAGCAGGCTTTTCTACGTTTCTTTACATCTTCAACCCGGAGCTCTATGGAAGGCGACCAGTCTCTGGTCCTTTCCTCTTAGTCGTTACATTTCGACTGCAATTTCAAAAACTACTCAAAAACTCACTGGGGTTTCGATTTTTATAGTTGTCCCCAACACTCTTGGAGGATGGATGACGAACACCAGGTATCTATGCAAATCAAAACCAATGAAATTTATTCCACCTACACAATTCAAGGTGGAGTTATATCATGCCCTTGGTTCAACCAATGAGGCAACAACATCTCATATGACGTAATTTTCTTTTGTTCCTCTTCTTCTTAATTACATCATTTTAGGTTTACAAATTTTCAAAGACTTCCACAGCAAATGTGGGAAGTAAGAATTTGATCTTACCTTAACGCCATCAAAAGCCCTGATAGCCTTGTTAAGTCTATCGTCGTTTTCCGTGTTTACCAGGCAAAAATTCGTTTCTGAATAGAATGGGAAAATATATATTTTTCCTTTTTCTCCAATTTCCAGCTAATTTCTATTTTTTCAGATTTTACAAGTACATAGTATTAAATATTTCTTTTAAACAGAGCTCATATCGCGAATTACAATAAACTGCAAAATCAACAATACCACTAATAATGATTTCTTTCGCTCCGTTGTATTAAGCTAAGAGGTATATTTTGTTTGTTATATAGGATAAAGCACGATGCCCATTCATATGAAAAATAATAATTACTTACGATAATGTGTTAAATATGTGTTAATTATAATTATAACAAAGAAAGAGTATGAAGAGAAACAACAAGTTATTGATCCTCTCTGTTCAAAGACAATCGAGGGCAAAAGATAAAAGGAAAAGTTTTTTTTTATTTTTTCCTTAATGTTCCTTCCCTTTGGTTGGTCTTGTATATTAGAAAGAAAAAACAGAAAATGAACAACTGGTTATTGAACCTCGCTCTTCAAATCTAATAGAGGACAAAAGAAAAAGTAACCTTCTTTGTTTATAATCGTTACTATTTCTACCTTTTGTTTGATATTTTGTATAATTCATATATATTTTTAAAATGTTCATTTTTAAACTTCTTTAAGATATAATTTTTTAATAATATTTTTATCATGATGTTAATTTTCAAATAATTTTAATATTATTTTCCAAGTTGACTAAATCCGCTAATCATCAAAATATATCTCTTCTCAGAAGAAATATTTAGATTATCAGTACCAAAAACATCTCCCGTTGGTCATAGAATGAACGTGAAGGGATAAAATTACTAGACAGTAGTATAAAACGGGGAGAAAACATAAAAAATAAAACGGCAAGAATATGATTCAATTTTAACCGAAATCAAATGCTGTAAGTACTAAAATATAAGTTTTTATTTTGAATTTTTGGTCTTTAAAAACAGACATTTTAAAGTTAGATTAATTATATACAAAAACCTATTATACAAAGCCGGTGTAGGAAGTGCAAAGATGTGAATAAAATTCTTCTTCTTTTATGTGCCTTGTCCTTTCAGGACGTAGGAGATCATGGCCTTCCACATCTCCCTATCCCTGGTGGCTCTTAGCACGCTTTCTCCTGCAACAACTCGCAGTCCCCCTTATTCTGTCATTCACCTGCTCAGGCGCTTCAAATATGTTAACCTCTGCTTCTCTCTCTCTCTCACTCTCTCTCTCTCTCTGTCTCTCTCTCTGGCCGGTGAGTATCAGGTTCTGTAAGCCCTGCTTTCTCATTGCATGTCCCAGGAACTTCAGTTGTCTCTTCCTGAGGCTCACTATTAATTTCCTTTTTGTTTCCATCCTTTCCAAAACATCGTCATTGCTCACATGCTCGGTCCACGATATCCGCAGCATCCTTCTGTAGAACCATATTTCACCTCCTTCAAGTTTTCCCTTCATCTTTGTTGATATTGTCCAATATTCAATGCCATATTGAAGAACTGACATGACATATCAATCCACTACTCCCTTCTTCTTCGTTTCTAGTGAAAGTTTCCCGTGTCTTAATACTTTAGTCAGCTTCTGGAACGCGTCCTTCGCCATGCTAGTTCGCCCTTGGATCTCTAATTTATTATTTAAATTTTCGGACCAGCTTGATTTAACATCCCACACCTGTATTTGATACTTTGGGCTGCTTTTTGTTGCTGATGAGCATGTATTCGGTTTTCTTGTGGTTTATTTGTAGTCATTTCTCGTCACTCTCTTCAGCTATTTTCTGCAGGAGGTTCTGCAGTTTCCTTTCTGTGTCTGCAATCAACACTGTGTCGTCTGCGTATTTTATGTTGTTCCGATTGTGGATTCCGATGACAAATCCTGGCATAACATCTTGGGTCCTCAAAATATTCTCATTGTACAAGTTAAATAGATACGGTGAAAATACACATCCCTGTCTTACTCAATGTATAATGTTGGATCGTAAAATATGAAAACAAAATACCAAAAGAAGGCTAACCAGATATCATTCCTAGCTCTTCAAAACCAACCGAGTACAAGAATATATGCAAAATGACTAAAAAATATCTTTTGCAGAACACTTAATCAATAATCCAATTTGTGCATCATTCTTCAACAAGGAAGACATTTTCTTACCATCATCAGCAAAGTGAATTTAGATTACTATCTGAGAATTCCTGGGACTATTTATATTAAGTCTATACAGCCATCCTTTTGTAAGCAGAAGTAATAGCTGCTGGGTCTAAATGTATTATTTCTTGATTCTCTGGTAGTTTTTCCTTCCATTGTGCATATGTTTATGCTTTCTCTTCAACTAGCTCTAAAGTATGTGGAGTGAGTTTTTATTTTTTTCCAAAAGATAACAGAGGACAAAAAAAGGGGGTTAGATATCACATATAGTTAAGTTTTTAATAAAATTGTAAATTATAATAAACAATTATCATCTTAAAATTTTCGAGATCATTTATATTAAGTCTAAACAGCCTTCCCTCTGTAAGGAATGGTTGTAGGGTCTAAATGTAACCTATCTGTAATTTATAATACTGATTGTCTGGTAGCCTTTTTATTTCTTGGGCACAGATTTGTGCTCATTTGGCTCATCTTCAAACGAAATGATTTGTTTAAGTAACTGGTCCTGAGTGACACCAAAAACTTTCAAACACTAACATACTACTCAGGTCCTTTCATATCGCTAACCCTTCTGCGCACTCAATAGTTTTTTGTTTTTTGTTTTTGTGAGGGGTGTCTGTTGAAATAACATTTTTCAGGATACGTCTTTTATGAATTTCTTTTTGTCATTATTCTACGTCCATTTAATTTCGTACTCTGAACATAGTTACAATGAGAGAAACTTCCTAATGCTTATAATAATAATAATAATAATAATAATAATAATAATAATAATGAATAGATAAAATTCCTAATTTTTGGTTATATTATTTAAATACAGCACATAAAAAACTAGCCAAAGAACTTCAAAAAAATGGTTAACGATCCCACTAAAATTCCTATATGGATGATCAAAAGAATTACATTTCTTCTACCCAAAACTAGTAACACAAATAACCCAAAACACTACAGACCAATTACATGCCTTCCGACAACATACAAACTATTAACATCTATTTTAACAAAACAGATCACATGCTACCGCTTGAACAAAAAGGGTGCGAACGTGGCTGTTACGGATGTAAAGACCAGTTACTTAATAGGATGATCTTAGAAAACTGCTTCAATGCAAAGAAAAATCTTAGTACTGCTTGGATAGATTATCATAAGGCATTCGATAGTGTACCACATTCTTGGTTCTTAAAGACTTTAAATATGTACAAAGTATCACCCGTCACCATCAATTTCATCAAACAATATATGTCGATATGGAAAACAACCCTTTACCTCAATCATATAAATGGAACCTATAAGTCTGGTGAAATAAACATCAAAAGAGGTATATTTCAATGTGACTCTTTGTTTCCTTTACTATTTTGCATATCATTAATAGCATTAAGCAGTCAACTTAACAAGACATAATGTGGTTATAAAATAGCCCAAAAGAAAATAAGCCATCTATTTTACATCGATGACTTAAAGTTATATGCTAAGAATGATAATGAGCTGGAAGGTCTTCTGCAAACTGTAAAATGCTTCAGTGAAGACATTAGAATGAAATTCAATTTGAATAAATGTGCTAAAGCTACAGTTTTACGAGGTTTACTACAACAAGCATCCTCAATTAGCTTAGAATCTGCTGTAAGAATAAAAGATTTAGAGCAAGAAGCTTATAAATACCAAGGTGTAAATGAGAGTGAAATAAATTAACCATAAAAAATTACAGAAATAGTTCGTAAGGAGTACTATAGAAAGCTCATATTAAAAACTGAATTGAATTCTCAGAACAGAATTATGGCAATTAATAGCCTTGCAATCCCAGTTGTCCAATATAGTTTCAACATCTTGAACTGGACTCTAAACGACATCAGACAAATGGATTATAAGACAAGAAATTTTCTTTCTAAGCATAAGATGCATAATCCAAAAGCCGATGTAGACCGCCTGTACATACCCCGTAAAGAATGTGGCAGAGTTCTTATTCAGCTAGAGTTGTCATACAAGACAGCAACTATTGGCTTACTAACATACATAGAAACAACAAAGGACTGGATGATACAATTAGTTAAACAACAAGGAAAACAGAAAGAAAAAATATTCAATAATGAAAGACGGCAGTAACTACAAATAAGAGTTACATTTAGTAGATTCTTTAGAAAAGCAAAACAGAAGCCAAGAACCAACTATTGCGGCAAAAATATGAAAAAGAAAGCCAAGGATAAAGCTCTTAAGCAGATGAAACAACGATGGCAAGACAAGCCTTTGCATGGACAATATCCAGAACGTGCTAATAAATCCAATATTGATAAAATTAATACTCATCGTTGGTTACTTGCATCAGGATTAAAATCTGAATCTGAAGTCTTTATTCTTGCAGCGCAAGACCAAAGTCTTTTCACTAGAAACTTTCAGGCAAATATTATACATAATAATGTGGATCCAAACTGCAAGTTCTGTGATAAAGACCAAGAAACAATAGACCATCTAAGTTCTTATTAATTGATATGGCTTGTTCAGCGGATTGCAACATAGCAACCAGGGAATTCAAAAAACTGTCAAAATATAAAGACCTGGAAATTGAAGTAGAAACAATGTGGAAATTGAAAACAAGTATCGTACAAGTAATAGTGAGTGCACTTGGAATGATGAAAAATGGAACAAAATACATTGAAAAAATATCTGGAAACCCAGCTGATGAGATATACAATAAATTCTCTTGTTAAGTACAGCTCACACACTATGAAGAACTTTGTCTATCTAACGCTAGGGATGTTAGGGGAGATAGAAAAAACATGTAATGTAACCATAACAACACACCTCGACATCCAGATTTCGTAGGTAGTAGTGTGACCATAGCAGAAATCGATTAATAATGAAAAATTACATAATAAAATGTTTCAGCAAAGTTATTCTTAAATACTTGTTGAAATAATTCGGTAAATTTTTACGAAAATCAGTAACAGATTTTTTTTTAATTATGTAGATAATTGTCTAATTTACTTTCGGCTCTGCCCGACTAACTTCTGCTAATGTAAAATATCAGACGGCAACAATTCTCATTATTACAAACGCTGTAGAATTTCTAAATTGCAACTGAATTATGACAATACGGAGATAAATTAATTTTAAACGCGATTAATGAAATATTTCATTGCCTAAAATTGCTTATATATGTAAACGCCACCTGCTCATAATATACAGAATCCACCCAAAAATATATCCACACTTCAGGAAAGAAAAAAGCTTGTATAGATATTGTAATACTATAATTATCCACACATCACGAGATTAATAAAAGTTACCTGTGAAATCTACAATAACTCTACTCATAATGACGGCTTTTTCTTTCAAGTTAATTACTAGTACGGCGAACTATTGCGTGCCAAGGTTGTTATTACTGCACATTTTCATTTTTTTTATTTTTTTTATTTTTTCTATAAGGACCGGCAATGTAATGCCATCGGTTGAGAAGATATTCTATTGCAGTAGACAATATTATCGCAATTCAATAAAACTACGAGAAACAAATTTTTTGCTTTCCTAAATTTTGTATAATTTTTTATTTATTGGCTCTGTATATATATATATAAAAGATTGACAGTAATTACCGCATACTGCCTTTTGATAATTAATTGAAACAACTGCTTTAGCTTACTTTCTTTCACCATAAATTCGGCTTTAGACCCACTGGAGTGACAGGGTGTAATCGATTTCTATTTTTTTCCTCAGATTAGGTCATTTGCATTAATATGAATCTACTTTAGGAATTTATGATGAAATTTGTTGGGTCTTGAAAAATATTTCACCAGTAGTGATTATATCAGACTTTTATCACCCCCAGACACTATTGTCTCAACTGTCAATTAGTTGTCCAACAACTATTGTCTGTGATGGACATTACTCCAAGAAAGCGTACAACAACTGTAACGCTGCACGAGCATATTGGCAAGCCTTACTGAGAGATCACGGAATATTGTTTATATCAGCCTTTCAACTGTCACTTGTGTTATCAAGGTAAAGAAACAAACTGGATTCATCAGTCCAAAACGTAAAGAAAAATGCGATAGGAAGAGAAAAACAACGCCAGGAGACGACGTATACATGATGAAGGAAAGTGTGAAGAAGATATTATTTTGTTTCAATTGATTTAAACAAGGGTACATGTCAGCGTTATGGGCAGGCTGTTTTCTTTTAGTGGTGTAAGATGGGGAGGCCATATATAAGATCTAATCTTACGCAAATTTTCAAAGATAATCAATAGTGAATAATTTCCAAATTAATTCCTATTACCCTTGTTATTTATAGTAGGACCTTTTAATCGTCACGTTCCACAGCTTATTTAAGTTCCAGATGACAGTTTGTTATTCATCTAATTTTCACTCCTTTTTGTTTTCACCCTGTGTTCTTCGAGACGCCAGTGTTTTCTTCAGAACTTCTGTTTCAATGCAGATGTGAATATCTCAGAAGTTTTTACTCTATTTGTGGTGCAGTGGATATCGGCTCGGAACGAGAAATCGGGGAGCCGAGTTCAAATTCTAGTTGAATTCATTGCATTCACTTACGCGCAAATACCCTTGGGAAAGGTATTAATCCGTCTCTTCCCTCCGGTTATGGGTTAAATAGCAGGACAGATTGGGTTCTATAGCCTTGGTCGGCATCCAGTCTACCGCAGAAAGCAATGGCAATCTACTGCGGGATAATCTTCTGCCCAGTCAGTCATGTCTCTTTTGAGACATGATCGCCCAAGCGTGTATCACGTATGGCACTTAACTGACTGACTGTATATAGTATTATGTAATATGTATTTTTACTGTATATTTGCATGGTTAATTCTTTGCACAGTTCCCGGTTTCTCATTGTTCCTTCCTATCATGCATATTCTGTTTAAAATAAATTGCTACGTTCACTTATGATGTTGCTGATGGCAGTTTCAGAAGGAAAAATTCAATAATTCTTAAACAACGTAGAAAAGGAAAGCGAGAAGCTAGGACTAAATGTGAATTATCAACACACAGAATTTGTGATTTTCCAGCGAGGTCCGTAGCCAAATGTTTAAACTATGAAGGGGTAGATCACATTTTAACTGTCTGACTAGTGAAGTAACAACTGATGAAGGTTATAACAGGTAAGTCTGCAGCAACATAAGAAAATATCTTCTAAAATGAATAAAAAAGTAATCGACCAGTTCACACTCCTTTCTCGTATTTTGTACCGGAGTAGTAGCTTATCCCTTGATTTCATGTTTAGGATTCAGTATTCATTTTCTATCTCTTGCGTCTTAGTGACATCTATATATATACTAGCAGTATAGCCCGGCATTGCGCAGGTGTAATGAAAGATTTAAAACTAATCCATTGTCCTGGAGTTCATATTCTTTGGACGTTGGCACGAAAGACTAAAAAAAAAAAAGAAAAAAAAAAGCGAAACCGTAGACTGAAAGAAAAATGAATGGATGTAAGTCAAATTTTGATTTCCTGGTATCGATATTAATTAAGTTTTTTTGGTCGTAAACTGAATTTTGAAGGCTAAATAAGTCCTCTGAGTAAATATCATAAAATTATACCTACATAGAGCCAAACCGGAAGCAAAAACTAAAATAAAAGGGCTGAAAAAAATACAGACATACAGGCAGATAAACACACACACACGCACACACGCACACACACACACACACACACACACACACACACACACACACACACACACACACACACACACACACACACACACTATGAGACTATTAACTACAATTAAAATATGGGTTTTGCTCTAAGTAGGTAGTCTCAGTCATGATATCATTTACTCAGAGGACTTATTTAGCCTTCAAAATTCACTTTTTGACGAAAAACTTATTTTGACATCGATACCCGAAATCAAAATTTAACTTACATCTACGGTTTCGTGATCAACCTTTCAACAACCTACGTTATTCGTGCCAACGTCCAAAGAGTCTGAGCTCCAGGACTATGGATTAGTTTTAAAGCTTTCATTACAACCGAGCAACGCCGAGCTATACTACTAGTTATCACTAAGACGCAATCTTTTACTAGAGGATAGGGAGTGCCTTACATAAAAGAAAAATATGATTGATGAGCAACAAAGTCACACCTATTCTCTTGTACGATAAGGAACAGTGTACAATATTCTTAATCCCTGAAGAAAAGACTTGAAGTGACAGATGATATTTCTAAAAAAAAAAAGACATGTACACGTGAGAAACAAGGAAGTTATAAAGAAAATAATAACTTGACGTACACTTAAAATTAAAATCAGAAATAGATCGTTGAAATTTTTAGGACAGATTTTGAGAAAAGGAGGCTTTAGTAATTAAATACTCATATGGTATAGTGAAGGCAGAAGGGCAAAGTGAAATATAGAATAAACTAAAATTTGGCTTTAGACCCACTGGAGTGACAGGGTGTAATCTATTTCTATTTTTTCCTCAGATTAGGTCATTTGCAGTAATATGAATCTATTTTAGGAATTTATGATGAAATTTGTTGGGTCTTGAAAAATATTTCACCAGATTTAGATTTTGTGAATGGAGCACCGAGGTAGGACAAATAGGTTCAAAAGTTAAACACTGCACACAGCTACAAGATTCAGGAAATCATGAAGTTGCTGTAACTGCACAGATACTAAAGTGACACGCGTCATAAAACTTAGGATGAGATTTACCAGATTTGTTTATTTTTCCATTTCGAGAATTGGTGAGTTGTCACGAAAAGAGATTTCGTTAAGCGTTTGACGTTTTCTCGGTTCAATATAGTTTCTGTGCAATTCTTCGTGCCTGACATCTAAATGATTCTTTTTTTTTTAATTGTGTCACCCCAGGCAAGGCATTCCACTGCCACTATGGCGCAGGGGGTTACATAGAGGGATTGGGTATAGGAAATGTCAGAAGGAGGGTGATAGACGACTTAGGATGTACACATGGAGAAAGTTGGAGAGAGTGAGAGTGAGTTAGTGTGTTAGAAGGTGTCTATTGACCTTATATTTAAACCCCTGGAGGTTGTAGCCGTCGGGAAAGCAAGCATGCGGTAGGGAATTCTACAGGTGGGAAGTGCGAGGAAAGAAGCTGTTGGAGTAGAAATTGCGGTTACATTTCATCGGATTCACTGTAAAAGGGCTGGGATCTAGTTGCCAATCTAGTATCTCGTGCAAATTCACATCTAGTGGGCACCAGTGATTTAAGTTCGTCAGAGCAAAAGCCATGAAAGTATTTATAGAAGAGGCACAAGGATGCCACGTCACGCCGGTGAGAGAGATACTGCAGGCGGTCAGCCAAGTAGGTATCAATCACATTACAGATCCTTTGCTGTATTTTGTCAAGAACCCCGAGAAGAATAGAAGGGGCACCCGACCAGATGTGGCAGCAGTACTCAATACACGGGCGGATGGTTGATTTATATAATTGCAGGATAGATTCAGGCGGAAAGAATTTCCGGGCACTGCACAGAGAGCCGACTTTCATAGCTGCGGATTTAGCAATGGATTCGACGCAGTCATTCCACTTGAGGTCCGCTGAGAGTGTCAGGCCAAGCAATTCATGGAATATTTGCTGATTATCTTTTTATTTTCATTGGCGTCAACATTGGTTGCTATATATGTCATATTTTTAACATTAGTTGTTCGCTTGCGAGTATTTTTATAAAGTTTTTTGTACTTGGTGATTTTATACATTTTCACCACTATTATGAGTAGTTTGTAATATTAGTTTATCGCAATTTATTTTATGCTCCGTTTTGTGTAATTTGTGATTCTGTTTTGTCAAGATCGAGTTTCTGCTTGATTTTGTGTGCAACGATTCGCTTATCAAGATCTATTTTCTGCACGGTTTTCTGAACTTTGTGATATTGGCTTGGCGAAATCTATCTTCTGCTCCGTTTTGTGAAATTTATGATACTGTTTTGTCAAGATCCAGTTTCTGCTTGATTTTGTGTGCAACGATTCGCTTATCAAGATCTATTTTCTGCACGGTTTTCTGAACTTTGTGATATTGGCTTAGCGAAATCTATCTTCTGCTCCGTTTTGTGAAATTTATGATACTGTTTTGTCAAGATCGAGTTTCTGCTTGATTTTGTGTGCAACGATTCGCTTATCAAGATCTATTTTCTGCACGGTTTTCTGAACTTTGTGATATTGGCTTGGCGAAATCTATCTTCTGCTCCGTTTTGTGAAATTTATGATACTGTTTTGTCAAGATCCAGTTTCTGCTTGATTTTGTGTGCAACGATTCGCTTATCAAGATCTATTTTCTGCACGGTTTTCTGAACTTTGTGATATTGGCTTGCCGAAATCTATCTTCTGCTCCGTTTTGTGAAATTTATGATACTGTTTTGTCAAGATCCAGTTTCTGCTTGATTTTGTGTGCAACGATTCGCTTATCAAGATCTATTTTCTGCACGGTTTTCTGAACTTTGTGATATTGGCTTGGCGAAATCTATCTTCTGCTCCGTTTTGTGAAATTTATGATACTGTTTTGTCAAGATCGAGTTTCTGCTTGATTTTGTGTTCAACGATTCGCTTATCAAGATCTATTTTCTGCACGGTTTTCTGAACTTTGTGATATTGGCTTGGCGAAATCTATCTTCTGCTCCGTTTTGTGAAATTTATGATACTGTTTTGTCAAGATCGAGTTTCTGCTTGATTTTGTGTGCAACGATTCGCTTATCAAGATCTATTTTCTGCACGGTTTTCTGAACTTTGTGATATTGGCTTGGCGAAATCTATCTTCTGCTCCGTTTTGTGTAATTTGTGATTCTGTTTTGTCAAGATCGAGTTTCTGCTTGATTTTGTGTGCAACGATTCGCTTATCAAGATCCATTTTCTGCACAGTTTTCTGAACTTTGTGATATTGGCTTGGCGAAATATATCTTCTGCTCCGTTTTGTGAAATTTATGATACTGTTTTGTCAAGATCGAGTTTCTGCTTGATTTTGTGTGCAACGATTCGCTTATCAAGATCTATTTTCTGCACGGTTTTCTGAACTTTGTGATATTGGCTTGGCGAAATCTATCTTCTGCTCCGTTTTGTGAAATTTATGATACTGTTTTGTCAAGATCGAGTTTCTGCTTGATTTTGTGTGCAACGATTCGCTTATCAAGATCTATTTTCTGCACGGTTTTCTGAACTTTGTGATATTGGCTTGGCGAAATCTATCTTCTGCTCCGTTTTGTGAAATTTATGATACTGTTTTGTCAAGATCCAGTTTCTGCTTGATTTTGTGTGCAACGATTCGCTTATCAAGATCTATTTTCTGCACGGTTTTCTGAACTTTGTGATATTGGCTTGGCGAAATCTATCTTCTGCTCCGTTTTGTGAAATTTATGATACTGTTTTGTCAAGATCCAGTTTCTGCTTGATTTTGTGTGCAACGATTCGCTTATCAAGATCCATTTTCTGCACAGTTTTCTGAAATTTGTGATATTGGCTTGGCGAAATCTATCTTCTGCTCCGTTTTGTGAAATTTATGATACTGTTTTGTCAAGATCGAGTTTCTGCTTGATTTTGTGTGCAACGATTCGCTTATCAAGATCTATTTTCTGCACGGTTTTCTGAACTTTGTGATATTGGCTTGGCGAAATCTATCTTCTGCTCCGTTTTGTGAAATTTATGATACTGTTTTGTCAAGATCCAGTTTCTGCTTGATTTTGTGTGCAACGATTCGCTTATCAAGATCTATTTTCTGCACGGTTTTCTGAACTTTGTGATATTGGCTTGGCGAAATCTATCTTCTGCTCCGTTTCGTGAAATTTATGATACTGTTTTGTCAAGATCCAGTTTCTGCTTGATTTTGTGTGCAACGATTCGCTTATCAAGATCTATTTTCTGCACGGTTTTCTGAACTTTGTGATATTGGCTTGGCGAAATCTATCTTCTGCTCCGTTTTGTGAAATTTATGATACTGTTTTGTCAAGATCGAGTTTCTGCTTGATTTTGTGTGCAACGATTCGCTTATCAAGATCTATTTTCTGCACGGTTTTCTGAACTTTGTGATATTGGCTTGGCGAAATCTATCTTCTGCTCCGTTTTGTGAAATTTATGATACTGTTTTGTCAAGATCGAGTTTCTGCTTGATTTTGTGTGCAACGATTCGCTTATCAAGATCTATTTTCTGCACGGTTTTCTGAACTTTGTGATATTGGCTTGGCGAAATCTATCTTCTGCTCCGTTTTGTTAAATTTGTGATACTGTTTTGTCAAGATCCAGTTTCTGCTTGATTTTGTGTGCAACGATTCGCTTCTCAAGATCTATTTTCGGCACGGTTTTCTGAACTTTGTGATATTGGCTTGGCGAAATCTATCTTCTGCTCCGTTTTGTAAAATTTATGATACTGTTTTGTCAAGATCCAGTTTCTGCTTGATTTTGTGTGCAACGATTCGCTTATCAAGATCTATTTTCTGCACGGTTTTCTGAACTTTGTGATATTGGCTTGGCGAAATCTATCTTCTGCTCCGTTTTCTGAAATTTATGATACTGTTTTGTCAAGATCCAGTTTCTGCTTGATTTTGTGTGCAACGATTCGCTTATCAAGATCTATTTTCTGCACAGTTTCTGAACTTTGTGATATTGGCTTGGCGAAATCTATCTTCTGCTCCGTTTTGTGAAATTTATGATACTGTTTTGTCAAGATCCAGTTTCTGCTTGATTTTGTGTGCAACGATTCGCTTATGAAGATCTATTTTCTGCACGGTTTTCTGAACTTTGTGATATTGGCTTAGCGAAATCTATCTTCTGCTCCGTTTTGTGAATTTTATGATACTGTTTTGTCAAGATCCAGTTTCTGCTTGATTTTGTGTGCAACGATTCGCTTATCAAGATCCATTTTCTGCACAGTTTTCTGAACTTTGTGATATTGGCTTGGCGAAATCTATCTTCTGCTCCGTTTCGTGAAATTTTTCATACTGTTTTGTCAAGATCGAGTTTCTGCTTGATTTTGTGTGCAACGATTCGCTTATCAAGATCTATTTTCTGCAGAGTTTTGTGAACTTTGTGATATTGGCTTGGCGAAATCTATCTTCTGCTCCGTTTTGTGAAATTTATGATACTGTTTTGTCAAGATCCAGTTTCTGCTTGATTTTGTGTGCAACGATTCGCTTATCAAGATCTATTTTCTGCACGGTTTTCTGAACTTTGTGATATTGGCTTGGCGAAATCTATCTTCTGCTCCGTTTTGTGAAATTTATGATACTGTTTTGTCAAGATCGAGTTTCTGCTTGATTTTGTGTGCAACGATTCGCTTATCAAGATCCATTTTCTGCACAGTTTTCTGAACTTTGTGCTAGTGGCTTGGCGAAATCTATCTTCTGCTCCATTTTGTGAAATTTATGATACTGTTTTGTCAAGATCGAGTTTCTGCTTGATTTTGTGTGCAACGATTCGCTTATCAAGATCCATTTTCTGCACAGTTTTCTGAACTTTGTGATATTGGCTTGGCGAAATCTATCTTCTGCTCCGTTTTGTGAAATTTATGATACTGTTTTGTCAAGATCGAGTTTCTGCTTGATTTTGTGTGCAACGATTCGCTTATCAAGATCCATTTTCTGCACAGTTTTCTGAACTTTGTGATATTGTCTTGGCGAAATATATCTTCTGCTCCGTTTTGGGAAATTTATGATACTGTTTTGTCAAGATCGAGTTTCTGCTTGATTTTGTGTGCAACGATTCGCTTATCAAGATCTATTTTCTGCACGGTTTTCTGAACTTTGTGATATTGGCTTGGCGAAATCTATCTTCTGCTCCGTTTCGTGAAATTTATGATATTGTTTGGTCAAGATCGAGTTTCTGCTTGATTTTGTGTGCAACGATTCGCTTATCAAGATCTATTTTCTGCACAGTTTTCTGAACTTTGTGATATTGGCTTGGCGAAATCTATCTTCTGCTCCGTTTTGTGAAATTTATGATACTGTTTTGTCAAGATCGAGTTTCTGCTTGATTTTGTGTGCAACGATTCGCTTATCAAGATCTATTTTCTGCACGGTTTTCTGAACTTTGTGATATTGGCTTGGCGAAATCTATCTTCTGCTCCGTTTTGTGAAATTTATGATACTGTTTTGTCAAGATCGAGTTTCTGCTTGATTTTGTGTGCAACGATTCGCTTATCAAGATCCATTTTCTGCACAGTTTTCTGAACTTTGTGATATTGGCTTGGCGAAATCTATTTTCTGCTCAGTTTTGTGAAATTTATGATACTGTTTTGTCAAGATCCAGTTTCTGCTTGATTTTGTGTGCAACGATTCGCTTATCAAGATCTATTTTCTGCACGGTTTTCTGAACTTTGTGATATTGGCTTGGCGAAATATATCTTCTGCTCCGTTTCGTGAAATTTATGATACTGTTTTGTCAAGATCCAGTTTCTGCTTGATTTTGTGTGCAACGATTCGCTTATCAAGATCTATTTTCTGCACGGTTTTCTGAACTTTGTGATATTGGCTTGGCGAAATCTATCTTCTGCTCCGTTTTCTGAAATTTATGATACTGTTTTGTCAAGATCCAGTTTCTGCTTGATTTTGTGTGCAACGATTCGCTTATCAAGATCTATTTTCTGCACGGTTTTCTGAACTTTGTGATATTGGCTTGGCGAAATCTATCTTCTGCTCCGTTTTGTGAAATTTATGATACTGTTTTGTCAAGATCCAGTTTCTGCTTGATTTTGAGTGCAACGATTCGCTTATCAAGATCTATTTTCTGCACGGTTTTCTGAACTTTGTGATATTGGCTTGGCGAAATCTATCTTCTGCTCCGTTTTGTGAAATTTATGATACTGTTTTGTCAAGATCGAGTTTCTGCTTGATTTTGTGTGCAACGATTCGCTTATCAAGATCTATTTTCTGCACGGTTTTCTGAACTTTGTGATATTGGCTTGGTGAAATCTATCTTCTGCTCCGTTTTGTGAAATTTATGATACTGTTTTGTCAAGATCGAGTTTCTGCTTGATTTTGTGTGCAACGATTCGCTTATCAAGATCCATTTTCTGCACAGTTTTCTGAACTTTGTGATATTGGCTTGGCGAAATCTATCTTCTGCTCCGTTTTGTGAAATTTATGATACTGTTTTGTCAAGATCGAGTTTCTGCTTGATTTTGTGTGCAACGATTCGCTTATCAAGATCTATTTTCTGCACGGTTTTCTGAACTTTGCGATATTGTCTTGGCGAAATCTATCTTCTGCTCAGTTTTGAGAAATTTATGATACTGTTTTGTCAAGATCCAGTTTCTGCTTGATTTTGTGTGCAACGATTCGCTTATCAAGATCTATTTTCTGCACAGTTTTCTGAACTTTGTGATATTGGCTCGGCGAAATCTATCTTCTGCTCCGTTTTGTGAAATTTATGATACTGTTTTGTCAAGGTCGAGTTTCTGCTTGATTTTGTGTGCAACGATTCGCTTATCAAGATCTATTTTCTGCACGGTTTTCTGAACTTTGTGATATTGGCTTGGCGAAATCTATCTTCTCCTCCGTTTCGTGAAATTTATGATACTGTTTTGTCAAGATCGAGTTTCTGCTTGATTTTGTGTGCAACGATTCGCTTATCAAGATCCATTTTCTGCACGGTTTTCTGAACTTTGCGATATTGTCTTGGCGAAATCTATCTTCTGCTCCGTTTTGTGAAATTTATGATACTGTTTTGTCAAGATCCAGTTTCTGCTTGATTTTGTGTGCAACGATTCGCTTATCAAGATCTATTTTCTGCACAGTTTTCTGAACTTTGTGATATTGGCTTGGCGAAATCTATCTTCTGCTCCGTTTCGTGAAATTTTTCATACTGTTTTGTCAAGATCGAGTTTCTGCTTGATTTTTTGTGCAACGATTCGCTTATCAAGATCTATTTTCTTCACGGTTTTCTGAACTTTGTGATATTGGCTTGGCGAAATCTATCTTCTCCTCCGTTTCGTGAAATTTATGATACTGTTTTGTCAAGATCGAGTTTCTGCTTGATTTTGTGTGCAACGATTCGCTTATCAAGATCTATTTTCTGCACGGTTTTCTGAACTTTGTGATATTGGCTTGGCGAAATCTATCTTCTGCTCCGTTTTGTGAAATTTATGATACTGTTTTGTCAAGATCGAGTTTCTGCTTGATTTTGTGTGCAACGATTCGCTTATCAAGATCCATTTTCTGCACAGTTTTCTGAACTTTGCGATATTGTCTTGGCGAAATCTATCTTCTGCTCCGTTTTGTGAAATTTATGATACTGTTTTGTCAAGATCCAGTTTCTGCTTGATTTTGTGTGCAACGATTCGCTTATCAAGATCTATTTTCTGCACAGTTTTCTGAACTTTGTGATATTGGCTTGGCGAAATCTATCTTCTGCTCCGTTTTGTGAAATTTATGATACTGTTTTGTCAAGATCGAGTTTCTGCTTGATTTTGTGTGCAACGATTCGCTTATCAAGATCTATTTTCTTCACGGTTTTCTGAACTTTGTGATATTGGCTTGGCGAAATCTATCTTCTCCTCCGTTTCGTGAAATTTATGATACTGTTTTGTCAAGATCGAGCTTCTGCTTGATTTTGTGTGCAACGATTCGCTTATCAAGATCTATTTTCGGCACGGTTTTCTGAACTTTGTGATATTGGCTTGGCGAAATCTATCTTCTGCTCCGTTTTGTGAAATTTATGATACTGTTTTGTCAAGATCGAGTTTCTGCTTGATTTTGTGTGCAACGATTCGCTTATCAAGATCCATTTTCTGCACAGTTTTCTGAACTTTGCGATATTGTCTTGGCGAAATCTATCTTCTGCTCCGTTTTGTGAAATTTATGATACTGTTTTGTCAAGATCCAGTTTCTGCTTGATTTTGTGTGCAACGATTCGCTTATCAAGATCTATTTTCTGCACAGTTTTCTGAACTTTGTGATATTGGCTTGGCGAAATCTATCTTCTGCTCCGTTTTGTGAAATTTATGATACTGTTTTGTCAAGATCCAGTTTCTGCTTGATTTTGTGTGCAACGATTCGCTTATCAAGATCTATTTTCTGCACAGTTTTCTGAACTTTGTGATATTGGCTTGGCGAAATCTATCTTCTGCTCCGTTTTGTGAAATTTATGACACTGTTTTGTCAAGATCGAGTTTCTGCTTGATTTTGTGTGCAACGATTCGCTTATCAAGATCTATTTTCTTCACGGTTTTCTGAACTTTGTGATATTGGCTTGGCGAAATCTATCTTCTCCTCCGTTTCGTGAAATTTATGATACTGTTTTGTCAAGATCGAGTTTCTGCTTGATTTTTTGTGCAACGATTCGCTTATCAAGATCTATTTTCTGCACGGTTTTCTGAACTTTGTGATATTGGCTTGGTGAAATCTATCTTCTGCTCCGTTTTGTGAAATTTATGATACTGTTTTGTCAAGATCGAGTTTCTGCTTGATTTTGTGTGCAACGATTCGCTTATCAAGATCCATTTTCTGCACAGTTTTCTGAACTTTGCGATATTGTCTTGGCGAAATCTATCTTCTGCTCCGTTTTGTGAAATTTATGATACTGTTTTGTCAAGATCGATTTTCTGCTTGATTTTGTGTGCAACGATTCGCTTATCAAGATCTATTTTCTGCACAGTTTTCTGAAATTTGTGATATTGGCTTGGCGAAATCTATCTTCTGCTCCGTTTTGTGAAATTTATGATACTGTTTTGTCAAGATCCAGTTTCTGCTTGATTTTGTGTGCAACGATTCGCTTATGAAGATCCATTTTCTGCACAGTTTTCTGAAATTTGCGATATTGTCTTGGCGAAATCTATCTTCTGCTCCGTTTTGTGAAATTTATGATACTGTTTTGTCAAGATCCAGTTTCTGCTTGATTTTGCGTGCAACGATTCGCTTATCAAGATCTATTTTCTGCACGGTTTTCTGAACTTTGTGATATTGGCTTGGCGAAATCTATCTTCTGCTCCGTTTTGTGAAATTTATGATACTGTTTTGTCAAGATCCAGTTTCTGCTTGATTTTGTGTGCAACGATTCGCTTATCAAGATCTATTTTCTGCACGGTTTTCTGAACTTTGTGATATTGGCTTGGCGAAATCTATCTTCTGCTCCGTTTTGTGAAATTTATGATACTGTTTTGTCAATTCGAGTTTCTGCTTGATATTGTGTGCAACGATTCGCTTATCAAGATCTATTTTCTGCACGGTTTTCTGAACTTTGTGATATTGGCTTGGCGAAATCTATCTTCTGCTCCGTTTTGTGAAATTTATGATACTGTTTTGTCAAGATCGAGTTTCTGCTTGATTTTGTGTGCAACGATTCGCTTATCAAGATCTATTTTCTGCACGGTTTTCTGAACTTTGTGATATTGGCTTGGCGAAATCTATCTTCTGCTCCGTTTTGTGAAATTTATGATACTGTTTTGTCAAGATCCAGTTTCTGCTTGATTTTGTGTGCAACGATTCGCTTATCAAGATCTATTTTCTGCACGGTTTTCTGAATTTGTGATATTGGCTTGGCGAAATCTATCTTCTGCTCCGTTTTGTGAAATTTATGATACTGTTTTGTCAAGATCCAGTTTCTGCTTGATTTTGTGTGCAACGATTCGCTTATCAAGATCCATTTTCTGCACAGTTTTCTGAACTTTGCGATATTGTCTTGGCGAAATCTATCTTCTGCTCCGTTTTGTGAAATTTATGATACTGTTTTGTCAAGATCCAGTTTCTGCTTGATTTTGTGTGCAACGATTCGCTTATCAAGATCTATTTTCGGCACGGTTTTCTGAACTTTGTGATATTGGCTTGGCGAAATCTATCTTCTGCTCCGTTTTGTGAAATTTATGATACTGTTTTGTCAAGATCGAGTTTCTGCTTGATTTTGTGTGCAACGATTCGCTTATCAAGATCTATTTTCGGCACGGTTTTCTGAACTTTGTGATATTGGCTTGGCGAAATCTATCTTCTGCTCCGTTTTGTAAAATTTATGATACTGTTTTGTCAAGATCCAGTCTCTGCTTGATTTTGTGTGCAACGATTCGCTTATCAAGATCTATTTTCTGCACGGTTTTCTGAACTTTGTGATATTGGCTTGGCGAAATCTATCTTCTGCTCCGTTTTGTGAAATTTATGATACTGTTTTGTCAAGATCGTGTTTCTGCCTGATTTTGTGTGCAACGATTCGCTTATCAAGATCCATTTTCTGCATAGTTTTCTGAACTTTGTGATATTGGCTTGGCGAAATCTATCTTCTGCTCCATTTTGTGAAATTTATGATACTGTTTTGTCAAGATCGAGTTTCTGCTTGATTTTTTGTGCAACGATTCGCTTATCAAGACCCATTTTCTGCACAGTTTTCTGAACTTTGTGATATTGGCTTGGCGAAATCTATCTTCTGCCCCTTTATGTGTACATTGCGATATTGGCTTGGCGAAATCTATCTTCTGCCCCTTTATGTGTACATTGCGATATTGGCTTGGCGAAATCTATCTTCTGCCCCTTTATGTGTACATTGCGATATTGCCTTACCACAATCTATCTTCTGCCCCTTTATGTGTACATTGCGATATTGGCTTGGCGAAATCTATCTTCTGCCCCTTTATGTGTACATTGCGATATTGGCTTGGCGAAATCTATCTTCTGCCCCTTTATGTGTACATTGCGATATTGGCTTGGCGAAATCTATCTTCTGCCCCTTTATGTGTACATTGCGATATTGGCTTGGCGAAATCTATCTTCTGCCCCTTTATGTGTACATTGCGATATTGGCTTGGCGAAATCTATCTTCTGCCCCTTTATGTGTACATTGCGATATTGGCTTGGCGAAATCTATCTTCTGTCCCTTTATGTGTACATTGCGATATTGGCTTGGCGAAATCTATCTTCTGCTCCTTTATGTGTACATTGCGATATTGGCTTGGCGAAATCTATCTTCTGCCCCTTTATGTGTACATTGCGATATTGGCTTGGCGAAATCTATCTTCTGCCCCTTTATGTGTACATTGCGATATTGGCTTGGCGAAATCTATCTTCTGCCCCTTTATGTGTACATTGCGATATTGGCTTGGCGAAATCTATCTTCTGCCCCTTTATGTGTACATTGCGATATTGGCTTGGCGAAATCTATCTTCTGCCCCTTTATGTGTACATTGCGATATTGGCTTGGCGAAATCTATCTTCTGCCCCTTTATGTGTACATTGCGATATTGGCTTGGCGAAATCTATCTTCTGCCCCTTTATGTGTACATTGCGATATTGGCTTGGCGAAATCTATCTTCTGCCCCTTTATGTGTACATTGCGATATTGCCTTACCACAATCTATCTTCTGCCCCTTTATGTGTACATTGCGATATTGGCTTGGCGAAATCTATCTTCTGCCCCTTTATGTGTACATTGCGATATTGGCTTGGCGAAATCTATCTTCTGCCCCCTTATGTGTACATTGCGATATTGGCTTGGCGAAATCTATCTTCTGCCCCTTTATGTGTACATTGCGATATTGGCTTGGCGAAATCTATCTTCTGCCCCTTTATGTGTACATTGCGATATTGGCTTGGCGAAATCTATCTTCTGCCCCTTTATGTGTACATTGCGATATTGGCTTGGCGAAATCTATCTTCTGCCCCTTTATGTGTACATTGCGATATTGGCTTGGCGAAATCTATCTTCTGCCCCTTTATGTGTACATTGCGATATTGCCTTACCACAATCTATCTTCTGCCCCTTTATGTGTACATTGCGATATTGGCTTGGCGAAATCTATCTTCTGCCCCTTTATGTGTACATTGCGATATTGGCTTGGCGAAATCTATCTTCTGCCCCTTTATGTGTACATTGCGATATTGGCTTGGCGAAATCTATCTTCTGCCCCTTTATGTGTACATTGCGATATTGCCTTACCACAGTCTATCTTCTGCCCCTTTATGTGTACATTGCGATATTGGCTTGGCGAAATCTATCTTCTGCCCCTTTATGTGTACATTGCGATATTGGCTTGGCGAAATCTATCTTCTGCCCCTTTATGTGTACATTGCGATATTGCCTTACCACAATCTATCTTCTGCCCCTTTATGTGTACATTGCGACATTGGCTTGGCGAAATCTATCTTCTGCCCCTCTATGTGTACATTGCGATATTGGCTTGGCGAAATCTATCTTCTGCCCCTTTATGTGTACATTGCGATATTGGCTTGGCGAAATCTATCTTCTGCCCCTTTATGTGTACATTGCGATATTGGCTTGGCGAAATCTATCTTCTGCCCCTTTATGTGTACATTGCGATATTGGCTTGGCGAAATCTATCTCCTGCTCCTTTATGTGTACATTGCGATATTGGCTTGGCGAAATCTATCTTCTGTCCCTTTATGTGTACATTGCGATATTGGCTTGGCGAAATCTATCTTCTGCTCCGTTATGTGTACATTGCGATATTGGCTTGGCGAAATCTATCTTCTGCAACTTTATGTGTACATTGCGATATTGGCTTGGCGAAATCTATCTTCTGCCCCTTTATGTGTACATTGCGATATTGGCTTGGCGAAATCTATCTTCTGCCCCTTTATGTGTACATTGCGATATTGGCTTGGCGAAATCTATCTTCTGCCTCTTTATGTGTACATTGCGATATTGGCTTGGCGAAATCTATCTTCTGCCCCTTTATGTGTACATTGCGATATTGGCTTGGCGAAATCTATCTTCTGCCCCTTTATGTGTACATTGCGATATTGGCTTGGCGAAATCTATCTTCTGCCCCTTTATGTGTACATTGCGATATTGTCTTGGCGAAATCTATCTTCTGCCCCTTTATGTGTACATTTCGATATTGCCTTACCACAATCTATCTTCTGCCCCTTTATGTGTACATTGCGATATTGGCTTGGCGAAATCTATCTTCTGCCCCTTTATGTGTACATTGCGATATTGGCTTGGCGAAATCTATCTTCTGCCCCTTTATGTGTACATTGCGATATTGGCTTGGCGAAATCTATCTTCTGCCCCTTTATGTGTACATTGCGATATTGCCTTACCACAATCTATCTTCTGCCCCTTTATGTGTACATTGCGATATTGGCTTGGCGAAATCTATCTTCTGCCCCTTTATGTGTACATTGCGATATTGGCTTGGCGAAATCTATCTTCTGCCCCTTTATGTGTACATTGCGATATTGGCTTGGCGAAATCTATCTTCTGCCCCTTTATGTGTACATTGCGATATTGGCTTGGCGAAATCTATCTTCTGCCCCTTTATGTGTACATTGCGATATTGGCTTGGCGAAATCTATCTTCTGCCCCTTTATGTGTACATTGCGATATTGGCTTGGCGAAATCTATCTTCTTCCCCTTTATGTGTACATTGCGATATTGGCTTGGCGAAATCTATCTTCTGCCCCTTTATGTGTACATTGCGATATTGGCTTGGCGAAATCTATCTTCTGCCCCTTTATGTGTACATTGCGATATTGCCTTACCACCATCTATCTTCTGCCCCTTTATGTGTACATTGCGATATTGGCTTGGCGAAATCTGTCTTCTGCCCCTTTATGTGTACATTGCGATATTGGCTTGGCGAAATCTATCTTCTGCCCCTTTATGTGTACATTGCGATATTGGCTTGGCGAAATCTATCTTCTGCCCCTTTATGTGTACATTGCGATATTGCCTTACCACAGTCTATCTTCTGCCCTTTATGTGTACATTGCGATATTGGCTTGGCGAAATCTATCTTCTGCCCCTTTATGTGTACATTGCGATATTGGCTTGGCGAAATCTATCTTCTGCCCCTTTATGTGTACATTGCGATATTGCCTTACCACAATCTATCTTCTGCCCCTTTATGTGTACATTGCGACATTGGCTTGGCGAAATCTATCTTCTGCCCCTTTATGTGTACATTTGCGATATTGGCTTGGCGAAATCTATCTTCTGCCCCTTTATGTGTACATTGCGATAT
Organism: Ascarosepion bandense; assembly: GCA_037127315.1. Classification (NCBI taxonomy): domain Eukaryota; kingdom Metazoa; phylum Mollusca; class Cephalopoda; order Sepiida; family Sepiidae; genus Ascarosepion; species Ascarosepion bandense. The sequence goes on along the minus strand of JBBBDQ010001761.1, from coordinate 3,765,173 downwards.
TGGCTTGGCGAAATCTATCTTCTGCCCCTTTATGTGTACATTGCGATATTGGCTTGGCGAAATCTATCTTCTGCCCCTGTATGTGTACATTGCGATATTGGCTTGTGAAATCTATCTTCTGCTCCTTTATGTGTACATTGCGATATTGGCTTGGCGAAATCTATCTTCTGTCCCTTTGTGTACATTGCGATATTGGCTTGGCGAAATCTATCTTCTGCTCCGTTATGTGTACATTGCGATATTGTGTGAAATCTATCTTCTGCAACTTTATGTGTACATTGCGATATTGGCTTGGCGAAATCTATCTTCTGCCCCTTTATGTGTACATTGCGATATTGGCTTGGCGAAATCTATCTTCTGCCCCTTTATGTGTACATTGCGATATTGGCTTGGCAAAATCTATCTTCTGCCTCTTTATGTGTACATTGCGATATTGGCTTGGCGAAATCTATCTTCTGCCCCTTTATGTGTACATTGCGATATTGGCTTGGCAAAATCTATCTTCTGCCCCTTTATGTGTACATTGCGATATTGGCTTGGCGAAATCTATCTTCTGCCCCTTTATGTGTACATTGCGATATTGTCTTGGCGAAATCTATCTTCTGCCCCTTTATGTGTACATTGCGATATTGCCTTACCACAATCTATCTTCTGCCCCTTTATGTGTACATTGCGATATTGGCTTGGCGAAATCTATCTTCTGCCCCTTTATGTGTACATTGCGATATTGGCTTGGCGAAATCTATCTTCTGCCCCTTTATGTGTACATTGCGATATTGGCTTGGCAGAAATCTATCTTCTGCCCCTTTATGTGTACATTGCGATATTGCCTTACCACGTCTATCTTCTGCCCCTTTATGTGTACATTGCGATATTAGTAGCGAAATGCTATCTTCTGCCCCTTTATGTGTACATTGCGATATTGGCTTGGCGAAATCTATCTTCTGCCCCTTTATGTGTACATTGCGATATTGGCTTGGCAAAATCTATCTTCTGCCCCTTTATGTGTACATTGCGATATTGGCTTGGCGAAATCTATCTTCTGCCCCTTTATGTGTACATTTGCGATATTGGCTTAGCGAAATCTGTCTTCTGCCCCTTTATGTGTACATTGCGATATTGGCTTGGCGAAATCTATCTTCTGCCCCTTTATGTGTACATTGCGATATTGACTTGGCAGAAATCTATCTTCTGCTCCTTTATGTGTACATTGCGATATTGGCTTGGCAGAAATCTATCTTCTGTCCCTTTATGTGTACATTGCGATATGGCTTGGCAGAAATCTGTCTTCTGCTCCGTTATGTGTACATTGCGATATTGGCTTGACGAAATCTATCTTCTGCAACTTTATGTATACATTGCGATATTGGCTTGGCGAAATCTATCTTCTGCCCCTTTATGTGTACATTGCGATATTGGCTTGGCGAAATCTATCTTCTGCCCCTTTATGTGTACATTGCGATATTGGCTTGGCGAAATCTATCTTCTGCCTCTTTATGTGTACATTGCGATATTGGCTTGGCGAAATCTATCTTCTGCCCCTTTATGTGTACATTGCGATATTGGCTTGGCGAAATCTATCTTCTGCCCCTTTATGTGTACATTGCGATATTGGCTTGGCGAAATCTATCTTCTGCCCCTTTATGTGTACATTGCGATATTGTCTTGGCGAAATCTATCTTCTGCCCCTTTATGTGTACATTGCGATATTGCCTTACCACAATCTATCTTCTGCCCCTTTATGTGTACATTGCGATATTGGCTTGGCGAAATCTATCTTCTGCCCCTTTATGTGTACATTGCGATAATGGCTTGGCGAAATCTATCTTCTGCCCCTTTATGTGTACATTGCGATATTGGCTTGGCGAAATCTATCTTCTGCCCCTTTATGTGTACATTGCGATATTGCCTTACCACAATCTATCTTCTGCCCCTTTATGTGTACATTGCGATATTGGCTTGGCGAAATCTATCTTCTGCCCCTTTATGTGTACATTGCGATATTGGCTTGGCGAAATCTATCTTCTGCCCCTTTATGTGTACATTGCGATATTGGCTTGGCGAAATCTATCTTCTGCCCCTTTATGTGTACATTGCGATATTGGCTTGGCGAAATCTATCTTCTGCCCCTTTATGTGTACATTGCGATATTGGCTTGGCGAAATCTATCTTCTGCCCCTTTATGTGTACATTGCGATATTGGCTTGGCGAAATCTATCTTCTGCCCCTTTATGTGTACATTGCGATATTGCCTTACCACAATCTATCTTCTGCCCCTTTATGTGTACATTGCGATATTGGCTTGGCGAAATCTATCTTCTGCCCCTTTATGTGTACATTGCGATATTGGCTTGGCGAAATCTATCTTCTGCCCCTTTATGTGTACATTGCGATATTGGCTTGGCGAAATCTATCTTCTGCTCCTTTATGTGTACATTGCGATATTGGCTTGGCGAAATCTATCTTCTGCCCCTTTATGTGTACATTGCGATATTGGCTTGGCGAAATCTATCTTCTGCCCCTTTATGTGTACATTGCGGTATTGGCTTGGCGAAATCTATCTTCTGCCCCTTTATGTGTACTTTGCGATGTTGCCTTACCACAATCTATCTTCTGCCCCTTTATGTGTACATTGCGATATTGGCTTGGCGAAATCTATCTTCTGCCCCTTTATGTGTACATTGCGATATTGCCTACCCAGGATACATTTCAGCTGTTTTTGTGTACTTTGTAATATTGGTTTACGCCGATCTATTTTCTGCTATCTGAAGTGTACTTTCCGATATTGGATTTATACGATCCATTTTATGCTGTGTTCTGTGTACTATTGTAATATTGACTTTACACGATTCCTTTCCTTTTATGTTTTATGGACTTCCGAATTAGAGATTGGCCTTTCGCCCTAATTTCTGTTTATATTCATTCTGTCAAATTAAATAAACGTTCGTTTAGCTAATTAGCACGTATATTTCACTTCGTTCAGGCTTACGACCATATCACGTTGAATACACCAGTTCTCGCTCGATCACCGAAGTTAAGTCAACGTTGAGCCTGGTCAGTACTTAGGAGGGGTGACCGCTTGTGGTGCAGTGGATATCGGCTCGGAAAAAGAAATCGGTGAGTCGAGTTCGAATTCCAGTTGAATACCCTGCATTCACTTAAGCACTGGTACCCTTGGGTAAGGTATTAATCCGTCCCTTCTCTCCAGTTATGGGTTAAATAACAAGGGTAGGACTTGGGGACCCTGACCTTGAAAACAAATCCCAATGAATCTGGCTACCCGAAAAAAGAAAAAAAAGTATTATTAGACACAAAACTTATATAAGAACAACAATAAATTGTTGAAAGAAAAAGATATTACCAGCAATAAATAAATAAAAATTTAGTTGGCAATAAATGACCCGCCGAGGTGTTGATATGCCATAAAGTAAAAACAACCAATCATTGCTAGGTCAGCTGCTAGGAAGTCTGTCAAAAAAAGCTCGGCGTACAGATGATCTATTTGCTACGAAGAAACGACGACAACAGTGAGTCTGTGACCGTCTACTCTACATAGAGAGTAACGACCTTCACTGTACATTGGTTAGTTTATTATAAAGAAATATGCCTTCTTCATTGGTAAGTCGATTAGAGATATGACTCGTTGTCACCCAAGGTTAGTGAAAGCTGTAGAAGGCATTTCGAAAATTTGCACACAGTTGTGAAGACTTCCGTTTCTGCAAATGCAGAACACCTAATAAATCAAATGTATTACCAACAATAAATAAATAAAAATTTAGTTGGCAATAAATGATCCGCTGAGGTTGATATGCCATAAAAACAAACCAACCAACCAAAATCGTGTCTCCTTTGTTTGAAAAAAACAACAGAATGAAATCAATCAATCCACTTAAAATTGTATTCCAAGTTTTGTTTCGTTACACTTTAAGTTTTAACTTTAAAATACTCCTTTTTTTTATCATTTCACCAGAAACATTAGGGGAATATTCCATTAGAACGCAGAGGGGTTTACAGACAGTGAAAGTGCGAGACAACACTGATCAATAGAAAAGGCAAAATATCAAGGGAATTCGAAAAAGATAGAAGATGGCGATTGACGTTGCATTTACACTACCGACCATAATTATTAGGCCATCCCAATTTTTTTTAAAAGGAATTATATATTTTCTATTATTTTTTAGTATTTATTGCCGAGTGGATAATTCTAAATGAAAATAGAATGGTTCTTTTGTTATTATTACTTTTCAAAGTTTTACAAGGCAAAAAAGCAAAGATGAACTCGTCCGAATCACCCTAAATTTTCTTCATTCATTCGTTGATGAAATCGCAAAATTAATGATTAAATATTTATAAAATTTATTATTATAATATTTATAATTATTAATTATTAAATATTTATAAATTCATTTGTTGCACATGTTATTGTGCAGTATTAACAAAAGAACCATTCTATTTTCATATATAATTATTTACTTGGCAATAAATACTAAAAATAGGATGAAATACATCATTTTTTAAAACAATTGGGTGACCTAATAATCATGGCAGGTAGTATATATATATATATATATATATATATATATATAATATTAACCATAGTAATAACAATACCAACAGTAACAGAACTAACTCTGCCGGAACTAGTATTAATTAAGCTATAATTTAAATCGTCTTGTACAACCCACCGAGAACGAACTCGGAGGGAAAAGAAGGGGAAGTAAAAAAAGAAACAAACTAAGTCAGACAATCTAAGCAAGAGCCAACAACCTACCACGGTTTCGTCAGCCAATTTCCCTGACGAGCCGTAGGGTGAAACCGTGGTAGGTTGTTGGCTCCTGCTTAGATTTTCTGTATATATATATATATATATATATATATATATATATATATATATATGTGTGTGTGTGTGTGTGTGTGTGTGTGTGATAAAATATAATTTCAAGGTATGCTATGTTTATGGTTAATTGTCCTGGTCAGGACGATAAAGCTACATCCACCAAAAACGCGTCTAATCGAAAAGTTTAGAGAAACGTGAAAGCATCTCTAAATTCCTGTATTTCACTTGGCAATAAATACTAAAAATAGTATGAAATACATACATTTTTTAACACTGGCGTGGCCTAATAAATATGGCCGGTCATGTACATTTCTGAAGGTTGTAGTTATCAGGGTATAAAGGAGTTTCCATAGGCGGGAAGTGCGAGAAAAGAAACTGTTGGAGTAGAACTGTTGGGAGTTACATTTACCTGCTTCAATGCTAAAAGAGTGGAACCTACATGATGATCTAGTAGCTCGCTTAAATTCATGTAGTTTGGGCACCACGGAAAAATATATCGTCAGAATAGTTGCCATGAAAATATTTGTAGAAAAGACAGAGGGAAGCCACGTTACGTCGGTGAGAAAGTGACCGAAGTGGATATGCCAGGTCAGCATCAATTACATTCAGTCAGTTAAGTGCTATACGTGATACATGCTTGGGCGATCATGTCTCGAAAGAGATATGACTGACTGGGCAGAAGATTATCCCGCAGTAGGTTGCCATTGCTTTCTGTGGTAGACTGGTTGGCGACCAAGGCTATATAACCCAGTCTGTCCTGCTATTTAACTGGAAGGAAGAGACGGATTAATACCTTTCCCAAGAGTATTTGCGCGTAAGTGAATGCAATGGATTCAACTGGAATTCGAACTCGGCTTCCCGGTTTCTCGTTTCGAGCCCGTATCCACTGTACCACAAAGCACATCCAATTACATTACAGATCCTTTTAAAGATTTTGTCAAGTTCCTCAAGATGAAAAGCAGAAGAAACAAACCAGATTTGGCAGTCGTATTCAATGCACGTACGAATGGCAAATTTGTCGGTGAAAGATTCTTCATTCTGTCAGTAAAGTTTCTGAGGAGTTCAAACCTTTTGATCCGGTTTAAATTATCGATTAATCGGTTTTAACTTCCTCTCTTCGACTTTGCCCAAGCTTGTTATGTACAAAAGTAACTCACGGTGTAATATAATACTGAATGAGGTGTGTATGTTATTAACGTTAGAGGTGGAGGTGAAGATTACGAAGATATGGAGAACAGATAACGATTGACCTGAGACTTGAAGTTGCATTGTCCGAGAAAATAGTCACGTTTCTGAGCGGAACACTAATTTTACGAGTGAAATATGTAGGAAAGAGGATGATTCAACTCTGCGTCGGTATCAAACCAGTATTGACCGAAAAAGGTGTGAGTTCTAGTAAAACTAAGGAATGGGGCTCGTCTGAATATTTGTCATTGTTTTGGGATCTCCCCGTTGTATATGATAATGGAATCGACTGAGTATACATATACTCCTGCCTTAGAGAGAACAGCAGTTGGCAGTTGAGAGCTACAAGGTTGAGAGTAATCGTAGAGATCAGTGCGAGTTATCGGGGAGTACCGGAACTGATACTTAAGTTACCGAGAGATACCGAAGTTACTCAGAGACTACCGCGTCAGAAGTCAGACTAGCTGTGAACTCCACTCAGCTAGAATAATATACACGGATATACTATTTCTCACGACTTCACTTCAAGATTTGTATTTATTTATTTCCTACTAATAGTATTCCTGGATTTACTAATCTGCGTTCAAGTTTGTATATTACGTTCAATATAACCTACTTTTCTATATCAATATTTGTTTTTGTTGTTCATTATTTTGTGCAGTTCTTCACCCGGAATCCACAACAGTCATGGAAGCAGTGATAGACTAACGAGACTGTTGCGGCATTGTGTCGTTGGGTCTATGGTAAAATGACTGTAAGCTGGAAAAGAAGTCACCACACCGCAGGGCCTTATAAACAATTTTTAACTAGATCAAGGCTGGAAATTGAGGTTTGGGCAAATCTAAACCAGACATAGAACCAGTATTCTATTTTTGGTTTTGTTGAACTCCCGTCTGGCTCCTGTCTTTTCAGTCAGCTTTAATCTGTAAAGATTTAAATGCAATGTCAATTGCTATTTGTTGTCCTCCTGATTACTATTTTGTCTTTCTACTTGTTTCTAATTTTTTCACACCGTCTTATCCGTTGTGTCTTTTACTGTTTTGCATGGAATGATACTGATTAGAAATAAAATCTAAATGCAATGTCAATTACTATCTACTGTCCTTCTGATTACTCTTTCCTCTTTCTACTTTTTTCTAAATTTTTTGTTCCTAATTCTTCCACACTATGTAACCCCCTTGTGTGTTAGTGGCTTTACTACCTTGCATGGGATGATACTGATTAAAATAAACTGACCATAGTAAAAAAAAATAGTGCATATGAGAAGGGCTTAAGTCAGGTATGAACAAACTTTTCCAACTACAGGGCCACATGATATATGGTTCAACATGCGATAATGAAAAAATTAAAAGTAATTGAAGCCTTCAGTACATAAAGTTACTTCCCGCTATGTGTGTGAAAATTAATGAAATGTAATTGTAATTGTTTGTATGCTAAATTAGATGCTTTTAACTTTTAAAAAATGGAATGGTTTATCTCAAATAGATCAAAAGTTCGGCATTTCTAAAGTCAACAATCCGTTAAACACAATTTTTTCGTTTATTTTTTGTGGCGGAAAGTACCTTCTTATTCCAAACGCCTCAAATTTTCGTTGAAAATAAAGCTTCTTCTATGTAAGAACATTGAAAATAAAGCCTTTTCTATGTAAGATCATACCTTTACCATAGAAATAGCGGAAAAGTTGATATTTTACATTTGGGAGGAAAGATTCTTCCTACTGTTTAAAAAATGTAGATTTCGTGTAAAATTATCAACGATGACCACCGTGATTAAGACGTTGGTGCGTGTGATTTGTTTCGAATTTATTTATTTGAAAATGCAAAGCAATACTTTTCTTTTTTTTATACAGAAATGTTCTTTACAGGGAAAAAAAAGAATCTGAACGTTTCTCGCTTCTAAAACAAAATATTTTATCCGTCTGTTCTTCGTTAATGAAAATCGCCAATGTAAAATGCAAAGAAAGTTACCTTCAACGAAAAATTACAAAATTCAAGATTTAATCGAACTGTACCAAAACCACTGAGACAGAAGGTCTTTTCGATTAAAAATGACTTCAGCACAAGTAGTATATATTTATCCTACTCCCCCACCGAAGTGAGATGTGACACAAGGTCTTTTTAACGTGGGAAGCCCGACCGCATACAGACGGGCAAAGGAACTATAATTCTCCAGCACCTGGTACACCCCTCTGGTGCAATGGGGTGGCGCGGCCGGGATACACTGTCCCACGGGACCGGGCATCTACTCAGTGTGATTTCTCCACAAGTAGTTTAAGCCGAAGTGATGCTGATGAAAATGAATTATTGGTGTATGCATTTTAAAAGTATACAAAACTTGCAGTTTTAAAAAAATAAATCAGGCATTGAATTTTATCTTAGAACTTTATTTAATATTAATTTATAAAGATGAAGAAAAGCAAGCAAATAATATTTAAAAAATAAAATTTATTCCATAAAGGGGTACGATACTGACAACTGAAATTGACGGAATAATATTTCATATTAGATGAAGAAAGGCAAACCAGGGTTCAATATCTACCTTATTTTTTTTTTAATCATTTCACCCCAAGCAAGGCGGAAACGCCACTGATGTGCAGCGGGCTACATAAATGTAAAAAGATTAATTAGAAAAGAGTGAGGAGTACAAACTAGTTAGAAAGGAACAATAGAAAGCTGAGAAAGCAGGTGCGATGACAGATACATAGGTGGAGAGAAAGGTAAGGTTATACAGGGGGTGAGGAGAGAGCTAGAGTCCAGTGGTTAGTAGATGAGTATTGACTTTGCATTTAAATTTCTGGAGGTTGTAGCCGTCAGGAAAGCAAGAATACGGGAGTGATTTCCACAGGCGGGAAATGCGAGAGAAGAAGCTGCAAGAGTAGAATTGTCGTCTGCATTTGGCTAACCTGACTGTGAATGGGTGGAACCCAGTTGCCAGTCTGGTTGCACGAGTAAACACCTGTTGAGGAGGCATCAGTGACTTGAGCTCGTCCGAGCAGAAGCCATGAAAGTATTTATAGAACAGACAAAGGAAGGCCACATTTCGACGATGGGGAAGTGGCTGCAGTCGAGTCGCCAGATCAGTACCTATCACATTACAGACTCTCCTTTGGAGCTTGTCAAGAACACTGAGGAGAACGGCAGGGGCACCTGACCATAAATGGCAGCAGTACTCCATGCACGGACGGATGGTTGACTTGTATATATGCAGGATGGATTCAGGTGGAAAAAACATCCTGGATCAACATAGTGAACCAACCTTCTTAGCAGTAGATTTTGCTATGGATTCAATATAGTGGTTCCATTTGAGGTCTGAGGACAGGGTAAGTCCGAGGAGAGTGGTTCCATTTGAGGTCTGAGGACAGGGTAAGTCCGAGGAGAGTGGTTCCATTTGAGGTCTGAGGACAGGGTAAGTCCGAGGAGAGTGGTTCCATTTGAGGTCTGAGGACAGGGTAAGTCCGAGGAGGGACAGGGTAAGTCCGAGAAAGAATATATTGTATTTATGTCTTTAAATAAAGAAAGAACAAACAAACAGTAAATAGATTCAAAATCCGTTTTTACTTTAATGATTATTCCACAAGGATACTAACTTGACATACAATATTTTTATATTGCATTAGAAAAGAAAGCAACCAAGCTTCGAATTTTACTTTAAACTTTATCCAGTAATGTTTTCTAAAAGAGAGGTCCTGGGTATGACCTTAAACTGCATCCGACAGCAAGGCCTCTGATTGGGAAGTTGTGAGGAGCATGAAACCACCTCTTAATTGCTGTTGTTCCCAGGTCCACCCTGACCCGAAGTGGTAGCACCTGTTAGGGTCCCAGCTATAGGTAAATATTAACCCCCAAACCTGTTTCAAAATGCTATAAAAGTATTTACCAACAAAACTTTTTTGAATGAAAAATGTTACCAACACAACCTTTTTTGAATGAAAAATTCAATTATGTGTAACTACTTTAAGACAATTAAACCATATTAAAAAAAAAATGTGATCCCAATATTCAAAGACTGACTCTTAAATGATCAAAATGGTTGATGGGTCGTTAAAACAAACCAAACCAAATCTACAAGAGAATTTTCTGAAGTTTTTAAACTATAGCCATCTTAACGTAAATAGTGTACGTTTCGTTATTAAATTTAAAGGCTGTAGCGTAAAATTTGTTCACCTTATTTTGATTGCATAAATTATTTGAAAAGTATTATCTTTAAAATAAAAAATCAACACGGTCTTAATTTGTATGTTTTATTTTATTATATAAATAATATAATAATCCTGTAGTAATATAATTAAAATATTGATATTTTTATTGTGAAAAAATAAATTACACATTTTAAATAATTGTATAAAAAAGTTACATAGTTATATGGGAAAGGTTTGGAGTTGTTTTTGTTTTTTTTTAATTATTTAACTTGTTTATAGGAATGTCATTTTAGTTAGAAATAAAAATTATTCAACAGAACTTTTGAAGATCTCCAGAGAAATATTTTTCTAATTTTTAAATACTGTGACACTCACCATAAAAGTCCACATGAAAAAAAGATCATTATCTGACCAATAATTTAAGGTTTTGTGCTTGGCTATATTTTTCTTTGATTTACTAAATCGAGAAAAGATTATTTTGTTAGTGTTATGGACCAGATTAAAGTCCGGAAAGAACAACACGACCACAAGATTAGAAATAAAATATATATTTTAAGAAGAAATAACAATACAAAATGCGGAAGGTGTTAGTATGACTGTCAGTCTGGTTTGCAGTGAACTACTACCAACTCGACTCCCTCTCTCTCTCTCTCTCTCTCACTCACTCACTCACTCACTCACACACACACTCTCTCTCTTTCTATCTCTCTCTCTCTCTCTCTCTCTTTCTTGAGAGGCGTAGTATATCTAGTGCTAGGAAAAGCTCATTCTGAAGTGACAGGTAAGGACCCATGACAGTTTACCAATAACTGTATAATCATATAAAAAAGCATTTTAGATGGGTCATTAGTATATAGCAGAGAATCGCTATTAATACCCAGAAAATATCTGTCAGTGTTCTTGACAGGCTCCAAAGGAGAGTCTGTAATGTGATAGGTACTGATCTGGCGACTCGACTGCAGCCACTTCCCCATCGTCGAAAGGTGGCCTCCCTTTGTCTGTTCTATAAATACTTTCATGGCTTCTGCTCGGACGAACTTAAATCACTGGTGCCTCCTCAACAGGTGTTTACTCGTGCAACCAGACTGGCAACTGGGTTCCACCCATTCACAGTCAGGTTAGCTAAATGCAGACGACAATTCTACTCCTACAGCTTCTTCTCTCGCACTTCCCGCCTGTGGAACTCGCTCCCGTATTCTTGCTTTCCTGACGGCTACAACCTCCAGAAATTTAAATGCAAAGTCAATACTCATCTACTGGATTCTAGCTCTCTCCTCACCCCTGTATAACCTTCCCTTTCTCTCCACCTATGTATCTGTCATTGCACCTGCTTTCTCAGCTTTCTATTGTTCCTTTCTTACTAGTTTGTACTCCTCACTCTTTTCTAATTAATCTTCTTACATTTATGTAGCCCGCTGCACATCAGTGGCGTTTCCGCCTTGCTCGGGGTGAAATGATTAAAAAAAAAATTTCAGGCATGTTGCCCTTATTATCACTTCCAAATCATAAATTCTTGCAACCGTGGCATTTCATTTTATTAAAAACATCAATAACCTGCTACGTATGTTATAACAGGAACAAATTTTCAGTGTCCATTAACTTCCTAATCTGTTACATTAGTTAAATTTATAAATATCTAAATTTTCTTCCTCTGTCACGTCGTCCCAATTAGTTTGTAAATTCTTCAAACCAATACTTTGGTTATTCAGTGGAAAGCTCAATTTTAAAATTGACATCATTCTGATTTTTTTCACACCCAAACTCTTGACATATAGAAATATTATATTGATGTCCACTAAGTTACCGGTTCTGGCCAAACATATCCTCAAGAATATCATTTTGAAATTTATCAGGTTTTACATACATCACTTTCAATTATTCCATGCAACATTCGGTCAGTTCGAGAATTGCATGAATAATATGATGTGGAGCTTTGAATGTTTCATTTGTTATCTTACCATTATTTCCAGGAATTACAAGATTATAACTCGTTGCAGAATACATTCAGAAATATATAATTGTCATCATTTACTTTACGGGGATTAGCATATTTATTGTTAATCCGCCCATGTTTATACGGTGTCTTTACATTTGGTATTGTCTACCAAAATAAAATCGCTTCATGTATTCTGTAACATCCGTAAAATCATGCAAACATTTTTGGTTCTTTAATGTCAACAAATTTATCAAGAGAGAATTGGTAAAAAAATTGCAAATAAAATGGAACATTTTGCTTCAAGACTGGTGGAAGAAATATACTTTCAGGTCAATTTATAGCAATATCTCAAAACTGACTGAGATTCCAGGACATGAAGCTTCTGTAATATAAAAAGGGGTACTTGTGAATGTTATCTAAATCCTGATTTTCATTACCACAAAATTTTGGGTACAAAAAGAAACTGTTAGAGTAGAAATTGCGGTTATATTTTATTGGCTTCACTTTAAAGGGGTGGGGCCTAGTTGCTAATCTAGTAGCTCGTGTAAAATCATACATAGGGGCACCAGTGAGCTAAGTTCATTGGAGCAGAAGCCGTGAAAGCATTTGTAGAAGCACAGGGAAGCCACGTCACGCCAGTGAGAGAGCAACTGCAGCCGGGCTGCCAAGTCGGTATCGATCACATTACAGTTTCTCCAGTGGATTTTGTCAAGACCCCCGAGGTGGATAGCAGCGGAACTCGACCAAATGTGGCAGCAGTATTCAATACACGAGCAGTTGGTAGATTTATATATGTGCAGGATGGATTCAGGCGGGAAATACTTCCTGGCCTTACACAGTGAACCGACCTTCATAGCAGGGAATTTAACTATTGATTGGATATAGTAATTTCACTTGAGGTCCTCTGAGTGGGTTAGGCCAAGGAGGCGTAGTGTTTTGCTCTCAGGGAGGCTAGCCTGATCCATGCTAATGGGGGATAAGAGCGATTGTTTATGATGTTTAATAGATAGCAGCTTTGTTTTGAAAGCATTAAAATTTACGAGCAATTTCACCACAGATTGGAGGCCCTTCTCAAAATCGACAGAGAGGTTAGCTTTATCAACCTCAGCAGATTTTTATCAAGGTGAGAGTAAACGGTGGTGTCGTCAGCGTATATATCTACTTGGTATCATCAATGATGTAGAATTTCCTCTGCTTTCTTTATTCCAAGTCATCAGCAATAGTTTGATCCAAAGCTTTTTTAAGGAGAAATTCTACAGCTCAATTAATTCTGAAATCAGGTGACTCATTTGAGGGAGTTAGTGATGATAAATATGAGGGACAGTCTGGTAATATTCTAGGAATGGCACCTATATGAAGAACTAGCAGTATAACCCGGCTTGCTCGGGTGTAATGAAAGCTTTAAAACTAATCCATGGTCCTGGAACTCAGACACTTTGGACGTTGACACGAAAGACTAAAAAGCAATTGTTGTTTCCAGTTAAAGCGAAACCGTAGACTGAAAGAAAAATGAATAGATGTAAGTCAAATTTTGATTTCCTGGTATCGATATCAAATAAGTTGTTTTCATCGTAAACTGAATTTTGAAGGCTAAATAAGTTCTCTGAGTAAACGGTATCATGGCTGAGACTAAAAACTACAATTATACCTACTTAGAGCCAAACCCGAAGCAAAAACTAAAATAAAACGGCTGGAAAAAATACAGACATACAGGCAGATATACAGCCGCACACACAAACATCTGGCATTTTATATATATATATATATATATATATATATATATATATATATATATTATCGATTTTCTGCACTATTGTAATAACTGCAACCTTGAAACTTCTGAATATCGTTTCTTATGTCTTTGTCTATAAGTGTATCAAATTAGATTAAAATCGGACCACTCCTTCTATAACCCGTTATTTTCGATATTTATCGGGGGTATCTCGACACAAAACCTAGCTAAGAACACTCGCAGACGCTTATAGTACAACTGTGTAAATTTTCAAGAAAATCGGTTCAGCCGTTTCGGAGTCTATAGGTAACGGAAACACACACACAGGCACATACTCACACACAGACAAAGTTCCATTTATAAATAAGTTTAGATTTTATTAAAAAATGATGTTTAATTTCATCCAAAGAATCCAATAAATCTTGTAATGGTGGAAGCTGCCACATTACGTTGTGCCAATGTAACGTGAATTATAAACGCACGAAATTTATTTAATCATTTAGTTTAAAATACGTTTTATAAATAATCTAAAAGAAATCATTCTTTTTATCATTATTTATTTGTACAAAAATTTACCTTTTGATAGCACGCACCCATGTCTCTTATTAATCCTTATCTTTTGGAAATGAAAATACCTTTGTCTCTTCTATAAATACTTTCACAGCTTCTGCTCCGATGAACTTAGATCACTGGCGCCCCCTAAATACGAATTCGAACGAGATACTAGATTAGCAACTAGATCCCATCCTTTTACAGTGAAACCGATAAAATGCAACCGTAACTTCAACTCCAACAGTTTCTTTCCTCGCACTTATCGACTGTGGAATTCTCTTCCACACGATTGCTTCCCCGACGGCTACAATCTCCAGGAGTTTAAATGTAAGGTCAATAGACACCTCCTAACATACTAACCTGCTCCCATTCTATCAAACACTCTTCCCATCTGCCCAACCCTCATCCTCGGTATCCTTACTCATCTGTCACCTTCCTCCTGACATTCCCTGTGTCTAACCACTCCTTCTCTTTACCTTCCCCTGTGTAGCGCCATGCACAATAGTGGCAGTGGAATGCCTTGCTTGGGGTGAGATACTTAAAAAAAAAAAGTTTTTGTTCATTTTGATAATTTCCTTTGCATTTTGATACAGCAGAACCATTCGGCATTTTTTTTTTTTTTGTTAATTATTTCAGTGAAAATATTTCTCCTTCTTCTTGTACCGTGTCTCTTCAGAACATAGGCTATCATGGACTCCCACTTGGCTCTGTCTCTTGTCGCTCTCAATATTTTTCCTCTTGGTATCTCTCCCAAACCCCTCACCGCCATTCATTTGCACAGGCCTCTCAATTATGTCTCGCGCTATTTTCCTCTGTCGCTCTTTCCTTCTATCCGTCTTGTGAGTATTAAATTCCCCAGGCCACCCTTCCTGATCCCAGGAACCTCATTTGTCTCTTCCTGATGTTAAGCATGTGTTTTCTTCTCGTTTCCATCCTATCCATCGTTGCACACATTCTCCATCCATGGCATCCTCAGCATCCTTCTGTAAAACCACTTCAGCTGCCTCAAGCCTCCCTTTTATCCTTGATGAGATCGTCCGACACTCACTGACATATTATCGTTAATAATCCAGCACTCTTTTCTTTGTTTTCAGCGAGATTTTTTTTTGTCTCCCAGTACTCTGGTTAGCTTTTGAAATGGATATTAGATGCAATGGAGTTGGTTGGTAGTATGATGTATTTGTTATTGTTTAGATTATTATTGTTAACAGTGTTTCTTTTGTTGTGGTTGTACATATTATGTGCCTTTCTTTTTGCATTGTGAATACAGTGATATGGGTAATGCAAGTTTCTGAATGTGTTTTCTATGTATTTTTCTTCTTTTATTAAATATTGAGGGCTGCATATTCTTAGTGCTCTTAAAAAGTAACGTATAATAAGACCAGATTTGATTTTGGAAGAGTGGCTGGAATAGAAATTTATCAGGTCGTTTTTGTTGGTAACTTTTCTGTAGACGTCAGAATTGAGTTTGTTGTTATTTTTGTGTAATCTGATATTTAGGAAAGGAAGAGTAGTATTAGATTCAGTTTCGATGATAAAATTTATAGTAGGTTCAACGTTGTTGAGTTGACAAGATCTGCCATGTTAGTAGTTTCTGGATAGATTAGAAGGGTGTCTATATATGCTGTATAAATATATATAATCTGGATAGATTAGAACCTAATATATATATATATATATATATATATATATATATATATATATATATATTAGGTTTCTATCTATCTATCTATCTATCTATCTATCTATCTATCTATCCCCATATTTTTTAGGCTGTATTTATTACGTCTCTTGGCCTGTTTCTTCTATGAATCTAAAAAAAACAAAATGTGTTCCAAATCAAGGGTTGAACTTGCATGGTTTTTCATGTTAGGTATAAGAGTTGGCAGGCATACGTACTTCTCTTATTTTTCACTCTTTCTTTCGTCTTTTCCCCCATTCTTTCTCTTTCTCTCTCTCTCTCTCTCTCTCTCTCTCTCTCTCTCTCTATATATATATATATATATATATATATATATGTCTTCAATCATTCCATTTTCAATAAGTATTTGCGTCCATGTTTTGTCCATCCGCATCAACTTATTTATACACTTAGAAATGAATTGAGAGCTCGTAATCGGATATATTAGTAAATAATTGGATGTATCGATAGGTAATTGGATCGATTACCCATATTTAACTTTCTCCTTTTGCCACATAAGCACCACAAGGGACTGAAAACGATGATTCCCTTCAATGATTCAAAATGGTGGCTTCTCGCTTTTTCTCTTTTTGATTCTCGTCTGCCTTTCATATTCGATTGCTTTAAATAAACCGGACACTGCCGCCAGGGAGATAAGTGTGTAATTACATTAGGTCTAATAACACTTACTTAAACACTTGGCATTAGAGTGTTGTCTCTATTGTCTTAGCGATATTTATGATTGAAAGTGATTGGTAGATTATCGTCAGGCAAAACTAATCCGAACATTAAATGCGTTGGTTGATGGTTGTAGCTCTTGAACTAAAGTAATCCAACCATATTGTGATAACCTCGACGAATCGGTTGAACGTGATTTGGTTTTTAACTCTTTCAATACACATTGCTTATAGCGGAAAAAATACTCTAGATGGAAATATAACTGGATTTGCAACATCGATTTTCTTTTTCTTTTTTAATTGGGACAATGTAACTAATAGTATTCGGATTTTCATTATCGAATTCTTTCTTTCTTTAATCCGTAAAATTTACCTTTCCAGTTAAAGTTCTTGTACTTGTTTGTTTGACCGAAACTATTTGACTCAGAAAGACCAGATTTATTTTTAATATGAATTTTTTTTAAGGGGTCATGTTGGTATCGATTTCCGACTTAGTAATTATTATTTCTTACATAGGGAGATTATAGCCGTTGAAAACTGGATTTATGAGATTAGATTTATTTTTTTTTATTATTTTATTAGAAAACGATTCATGAAGTCCGAATTTTTGAGAACAATTTTTTTAATCGAATGTGGGTCATAAAGCTTGGTCAGCAGTAAAAGGAAAACTGAACAAAGTAGGAATTTCCGAAAATGTTGAAACCTAACGGGGCACACGTTGAAACTTGAAGGGTCAACCAATCTGTTGTGGGTATAAGATAATTAGGACAAGCAAGACAGAAGAAAAAATATTTTCATTTGATCTTATGCTGAAGCAAACAACATAATGGCGGTTAGAAGATGAGAAAAAGTCACCTATTATCTTCCTATAGTGTACGTACATTTAATAGGAGTATTTGTAATCCTTATATCGAATTGAAATTGGGATTCAAGAAAAAACTTTAACCAAAATTCGTAGTTATTGGCCAACCAACCAACTAACATATCTGTCTGTCTGTCTATCTCTAAGTGTATTCATATCTATCTATATATCTATTTGTCTATGTATGCCATATCTATCTATCTATCTATCTATCTATCTATCTATCTATCTATCTATCTATCTATCTAGCTAGCTAGCTATCTATCTGTTTGTCTCACAAAGTATGTTCATATCTATCACTCTATTTATATCTATCTATTGCTGTTTATGTCTGTCTGTCTCTTTCTCTCTCTCTTCGTCTCTCTCTCTCTCTCTCTCTCTCTCTCTCTAAACAAACATATATATATATATATATATATATTGATTGTTTAATTACTTAGTTTTTGGTCATAATAAAATTAGAACACTAACCATTTGTATTAAAAAGTGTTCAAAACAATTATATTGTAGAACTTTTGAATATCCTTCAATTTTAAACGAGTTATTACGCAGCCTATCTTTCTACCATATGGTGTCTTCAGGCGATTTTCAAATCACCTGAAGACTCCACATGGTAGAAACCTAGGTCGCGTAATAACTCGTTTACAAATGAAAAAAAAATATATATATATAACTGACATCTCAATTTAAGAGATATATTTACCAAAATTACACAAGAATATTTTTAAAAACTAAGGAGTAAATTTATTCAATATAATCGCCATTAGCTTCTCAACCACAACCTTGTACCCCTTTGGATTCTTTTGCAACTATTCTGGACGGTCTTCTTGATTACGTTAGTGAATTGTGACATAACAATTGCTTTAAATTCATCTTTGGTATTAAAAAGAGTTTTGTTCGTATCTGGCTCAACTGCACGTATTAATTAACGTAGTTGCAGTCTGTGGAGATTATTGTCAAGCTGTAAAGAGTGATGTGGTCGTAGAAATTGTCTAACGGCCATAACTGGGTTCTTTTGCTTGTGAGGCATGATCCAGAGTCTTATTGCCAGATTTAGGTCCTCTGACTAGCCATCCTCTTGATCCAGGAAAGAACTACCTCCGCAAGTAACTTGATGGCGGCCTTCGAGCTGAGTCATTTTTTATGTCTAAATTGTTATTTTCAGTTATTAGGATGTTTTCATTAATTTTGTTAAAGTTTTTTTAAATATTATTATTGTGATTTGTTTTCCAGATTATTTATACAGCTGTAACTTTTTTGATAGTTTTTGGTAGTATTTTTATTGAAAATCTTAATGGATTCTTTTCCAGAAAGTGTTTCTTAATAAACGCGAGAAATTTCCCCGCCAATTTACTACTAGTCACTACTGTTTGAAAGTGGCTATGTACCAAATACTCTTCCTATTCCTGTTTTTTCTTCGGAGATTGATTTTCCCTTTTACATATTTAATATTCAGGTTTTTATATCCACTATTTTTTAATGCAGTGTTATAAAAATTGCTATGCTTTTTAAATATTTCTTCATTTGCTGAATTTTTTTTTTTAATCATCTCACCCCAAGCAAGGCATTCCACTGCCACTATTGCGCATAGGGCTACATAGAGGAAGGTAAAGAGAAGGAGTGGTTAGACATAGGGAATGTCAGGAGGAAGGTGACAGATGAGTAAGGATAGCGAGGATGAAGGTTGGGCAAATGGGAAGAGTGTTTGATAGAATGGGAGCAGGTTAGTGTGTTAGGAGGTGTCTATTGACCTTACATTTAAACTCCTGGAGATTGTAGCCGTCGGGGAAGCAATCGTTTGGAAGAGAATTCCACAGTCGGGAAGTGCGAGGAAAGAAACTGTTGGAGTAGAAGTTACGGCTGCATTTTATCGGTTTCACTGTAAAAGGATGGGATCTAGTTGCTAATCTAGTATCTCGTTCAAATTCGTATTTAGGGGGCATTAGTGATCTAAGTTCATCGGAGCAGAAGCCGTGAAAGTATTTATAGAAGAGACACAGGGAAGCCACGTCGCGCCGGTGGGAGAGAGACTGCAGGCTGTCTGCCAAGTCGGTATCTATCACATTACAGACCCTCCTCTGAACCTTATCGAGAAGCCCGAGGAGAACAGCAGGGGCACCCGACCAGATATGGCAGCAGTATTCAATGCACGGGCGGATGGTAGATTTATAAATGTGCAGGATAGATTTAGACGGAAAAAACTTCCGGGCCTTACACAGAGAATCGACTTTCATAGCAGCGGATTTAGCAATTTCTACTAATTCTGTATTCTATTAATTAGGGTACATGTTTAATAACACATGGAGGGTGATTTGGATTCGGATGGATATAAAGATGTGTTATTGTGTTTTTTTATATGATTGGTGTATATTTTTCTCTAGATCTAAGGTTACATCGAGGAAATACAGATTTCTATATTTCTTTCAATAGTTACTTTTAAAATTAAGCTTTTTAAATTACTTATGTATCATCTTTCTAATTTTATCTATTTTAAAATTTGTGGCATTTCTTACTATCATAAGCCCATCATCCTTATATAATCCAACATCTTTAGTATCTACTTCCTTATAGGCCGTGAGATTGTATAGTATTAATAATCCTATCAGATTTGAAGATTACGTAGAGTCTAGAGATCCCATAGTAATATCAAAGTTATCCCCACTTGGAAGTAATTTTTTATCCACTGTTCTTCTTTATGAATGAGTAAAGATGGTTTTGCATTCATTATTTTGTTTCTCTACCCCTCCGTTATATCCGAATTAACAGTGGCGAAGTCTAATGCTGCAACAATTTTGATATCGATGGATAGTACTTCTCAATATACTGGAAAGAGTAATTTTGATATCGATGGATAGTACTTCCCAATATACTGGAAAGAGTATAATTTTTATATATATATATATATATATATATATATATATATATATATATACTGGAAAGAGTAAACCAAAAAAATATAGAATACCTGGATTTGAAATTACGGAAAAACACCACGGATGTAACAAACTGGTTTTACAATGTAAAAGGAAATACAACTGCTCTTTTATCCAATTCGAATTTGAGGAATAATATCCATGGATATCAAAGTAACTTTAACAAAATTAATAAAACCAACCTAATAATTGAAAATAACAATTTTGATAAGAAAAAATGTAATTGTAGATACACTATAGATTGCCTGCTAGAAAACAGGTGCCTAACGGAATCAATTCCTCTATCAATATTAAATATCTTTAGAGGAAAAGCCTAATAATTTATCTAAGTAGAAACAAGACCTCTCTAAAAAAAACGCATTTATCATTACATGCCTTCATTTAATAATTTTCCAGATAAAAAACAAGTTTTTTCATAACAGTGCGGAATTTTGTTTAAATAATCCGAGCTTTCAAATTTTCTAAATAAAAACAAGTCTTTTCATAACAGTGCGAAGTTTTATTAAGAATATTCAAAACTTCCAATTTTCCATATAAAAGCAAGTCTTTTCCGAGCTCTTTACCGAAACTTTACGGAAGCGTCCGAAGTGGGAACGACGTGGGATCGTTTGGTCTCTGTCGCTTGACAGCTCTGTAACAACTCTCAAATTCTCTCCAATTCCCCTCAAATTCTCGGTTCTTTACCGAAGTTTTACGGAAACGGCCGAAGTTGAGCATTCTGACAATAATAATAGATTCGTCTTGTCTCCTTCGCCCGGCAAAATAAACAAAAATCTCTTTTCAGCTAGTTTAACTCTTTCTCGGTTCATTCAGTTTTTATACATTCTTAGCTAGGACTCTATCGGAGGCGCAGTATTCGACTTTAACTCTTTTAAATTGATCGGCGGCAGGCTTTTCTATGCTTCTTTATATCATCAGCCATGAGCGCTATGGTAAGCGACCAGTCTCTAGGTCGTGGTCCCCAGTTGGGAACACTTTTCCCTCAGTCGTTTCCTCTTCACTTTAATTTCAACAACTACTCAAACAACTGATTTTTCTCACTGAGTCTCGATTTTTATAGCTGTCTCCAATTCTCTTGGGGGATGAACCGAATATCTATGCTACTCAAAATTTCGACCAATTAGATTATTTTCCACCTACACGATTTAAGCGAGAGTTACGGCTCAACGAATGAGATATCAACACCTCACATGATGTAATGTCTTTTTGTCTTCTTCCTCTCAATTGCATCATCTATTCTTCTGACTTTAGAATCTGTCCTCAGGAATAATTTTGAGGATTCAACCTTACCTGACCTCATCAAAAGTTTATGACAAGCCTGAAATAATATTCTAGCTAAAGTTTATTTTTTGATTTTACCAGCTGCAAAAGCTTCTGCTTTATATCACACAATGGCCGACAATATGATGACCCCATCTGACCTGTCGCTTTACATCTGCACAAATGTTTTGATTAATTCACTTACCAGCGAGTTTCCAAGATTTTAAAAATTTGCAATATATATATATATATTTCACAATTTTTTAGCCGCGTTCATATTGCGATCGACAATAAACAATTTTATCAACTATTATTCTTATTTTTTCCTTCACTCATATTGTAATCTGCAAAATTAACAATACCAGTAGTAACAATTTCCTCCACTCTGTTGTACTAAACCAAAGTATATTTCACACTCCAACCACGTCTATTGTACATGTGTAGAGGCTCATCCCTTGTTCCCTGTTTAGGATGTGGTTTCCGGCTTTCTTTTTTCCAATCTTTTCACTTTTCCTTTTTTTTTTTTCAATTGGAGTAGATAGACTGAACTATCGCCCGGTTCACACTCCACCCACGTCTATTGAACAGGTTTAGAGGATCATCCCTTGTTCCCTGTTTAGGATGTGGTTTCCGGCTTTCTCTTTTCCAATCTTTTCACTTTTCCTTTTTTTTTTTCAATTGGAGTAGATAGACTGAACTATCGCCCGGTTCACACTCCACCCACGTCTATTGAACAGGTTTAGAGGATCATCCCTTGTTCCCTGTTTAGGATGTGGTTTCCGGCTTTCTCTTTTCCAATCTTTTCACTTTTCCTTTTTTTTTTCAATTGGAATAGATATCGCCCGGTTCACACTCCACCCACGTCTATTGAACAGGTGTAGAGGCTCATCCATTGTTCCCTGTTTAGGATGTGGTTTCCGGCTTTCTCTTTTCCAATCTTTTCACTCTTACGTAGCCCCCTGCACACCAGTGGCGGTACCGCCTTGCCCGGAGTGATATGATTAAAAAAAAAAACATTTACCTAGAAATAGGGTTACATGCTTAGTTTAGCGTTTCTTTTTTCGTATCTCTATTCACCAACCTTATCAATGCCTGCATCTAAGTACGTTCGAACTGCGACTGTTTCACGGTTACTACAAGAAACGATCTACCCCCACTAAAAAAAAAACCTACAACCAACTTCAATGCACCCGTTTTCTAACGGAGAATTTCTTCCTTATCAACGCGTAACATTTCACTTGTTTTTTCGGTCCACTCATCCCCACCGCTTCTTTGTGACTTCAAGGTTTTTTTCTAATCTTTATTCTAATGAAATCGAGAATTCTTCATATTTTAGTTAAAGGAAACCATTTCACATGACCAAATCGGTATCATTAATAGTAATTGCTTTCGTGAAAATCAAATGAGGCCTTAGAAAAAACAACAAAAAGAAAAAACGAATAAAATTGGATCTTATATATGAAGTTGAAGTATTTACTAGACTAAAGTTTCTCTATTCGTTGTTAGTTATTAATCTATTACTATAGAATTCATAATACTTTAATATTAGATGCCAATAATGATAATCATATACATTATCATGATATCAAATACGGTTAAATAAATGAATATTTTATTTATGGGGGCTTGGCTCAGGCATGTGAAATCAAGGAAAGCAGATGGTGGGGATCAATGCATTTCAGTCATGGCGTCTTCCAATATTTTTTTTCACCTTCCTACTCTCGTCTCGAATGCAAGAATTGAAAAACAGGAAAGAATGACGTCATCAAATTCCAGTTAGATTATTTGTTTTCTTTTTCATTTTCAGCTAGCAAAAAATCATTCATCTTTCTCGGGAGAATTAAGGACTTCAAAGTTAAATCAAATAAACAATGACGTCACACCAAAAAAAATATAAACTCTTTTTTTAGAACCACAACCGATAATGTCAAACGTAATAAATATTGTTTTCTAAAATGGTGCACCAATTTTATCAGTTGGCGTTCTTTGGAAATGGAATGACAGCAAGTCTCAATCAAACCTCAAAGCTCTCTTCGGTATCTTTATTTTCAGTAATACTGAATAGTTAATAATTTGTTTTCTTATTTATAATACTTCCAGATTGTACCAAATGCTGATATAATTATTAGTACCGCTGATATTCCACATTTTTGTTTTCTTGGATGTTCAAATATTCATTGAAAGATCTTTTCCAAATAACAGAAATCACATCACTTGAAGACTTTAACAGCAGCAACAACAACAATGGTTAGAACCTGTAAATAGAAGGGAAAACAATGTCATCATCTTGATGTTGTCTGTTTACACTCTTTTAAAAACAATATATTACGGCGGCTTCACTGCAAGGTTAATTTGGATTAATTTCTCTGTTGGATTTCACATGGCAAAAGGCCACTTCCCAAAGAAACTTCCTGCCCAAATCCTTACAAACCAGCATTATATTTATAAGCGTTGAAAATCATTCATTAAACAAGCAAATAGAAAGTGGAATGAAGTTGACAAAATATCAATTTGCAACGATGCAGTGTATTTAACTAATAATAACAAGAATGTGTAGATTAAATAGAAGTTGAATGTGATGTGAAATTGTTTGAAATTGTCTCCAACAGACGGTATGAAAATTTATGTTAGAGCTTTTAAAGTAAGTCGAAATTTTCATTGTTGTTGAAAGATTTATCAGTGTGATAAGAAATTTGTGTAAGAAAAATTGTTGCTAAAAAGAATTGTTCAAATCTGAGAGTTCATCAATAACGCTCGTTTTATTAGTTGTACAAAGAATGAATTTGTATGAGAGAGTGAGTTGGGCTTAAGGCTCGTATAGTTTGACCTGATGTGAGCGTTAGAAATTTAGGTACCAACTGTAATAATTTGTACATATGTTATTCAAAGAAATAAAAGACATCTAATTGCATCTTGCAATTAGTGCGGATGTGTGAAAGAATTACTTAGTATTGAAGAACGCGACCCCAAGATCGCATGGCGCTGTCGCGGGCAGCTGTAAGTGTTGTCTGTCTGGCTTTGTATTTAAACGGGAACTGCTGCCAACTGCTGTGTGTAACACGTGTCTGCTATTTATACTTCCCGTGAAAAAGCGGGAAAGCAAGATTATCCCGTGATTGTCGCGTGTGTATATGTACAATGAGTGAATGTAGCCGTGTGGAAAGACACGTGATTCACAATACTTAGGAAGCATCAACTACTGGACTTGAGAAACCCATTCTTCTGAATAAATAGTTTTAAGATATTTTTATGGATTTCGAAAAAAAAGGTTACGTTTTTAAATTTTTGGTCAAAAATTAATTAATGTTTCCAAATAAAGGAAACATTGATTAAGCAGCCGGTGCCACTGGTGATAGTAAAATATAATAGTTATCTCTTTAAGAAGATATTCAGAAAAATAGGTTTCTCAAGTCCAGTAGCTGTTATCGCTCTTTCCAGTATTAATGGGGGTTTCCTTCCTAACATTTTATTTGAAGTTGTGTAGAATGTCAA
The DNA here is from genome assembly GCA_037127315.1 of Ascarosepion bandense. Taxonomy (NCBI): domain Eukaryota; kingdom Metazoa; phylum Mollusca; class Cephalopoda; order Sepiida; family Sepiidae; genus Ascarosepion; species Ascarosepion bandense. Next base: position 3,739,888 of record JBBBDQ010001761.1, on the reverse strand, counting down.
CATCTTCATTATGTCATTATTTTCTCTTTCAGTTGAAATTTATAAAATCTCTCTTTTAAAACAATCTTTCAGGAAAATAGGTTTCTCAAGTCTAGTAACTGTCATCGCTCTTTCCAGTATTAATGGGAGTTTCCTTCCTAACCTTTTGTTTCAAGTAGTGGGAAATTTCTATATATTGATTTTGTTATTAATGGCTAATATCATTATCATTCAGTTTTTCTTTCACCTTTTTCAGTTTATGGTTACTGGAATGACGGTATCGACGAATATACTTTGTAGTCCTCATTTATTGATTATGTTAGTGTTAAAGATCTTATCTTTTAGTCAGGAATAGGTTTACTATAAATAAAAAAATGTTCTTCTTCACAATCGCTTCTGAATTATGCTTAGTTCATACTACCTGTTGATTAGTGTATGTTGAGTAGTAAGTTTGAATAGTGTATGTTTAGAACTTAGCTTAGTATTTTATTGACTTTAGTAATTCTACAGTCGACATTATTCCATTAATATGCGTAGCAACGAGTAAGTTTAAAAAAAAATGAAAACTAGAAGGTTTTTTAAGAGAAATACAGCTGAAATTTCTTTAGACATATAATGGAGAAAAGGGTTCGGAGAATTCGACACTCACAAGGCATATCAAAAGCAAAAAAAACAGGGAAAGACAGTGGACCACATACCTCATCAGCGGACAATGCTGAATGCTTTACCCGTAGATTCTCCATCAATTCGACACTGGACTCGTTAGGAATACCTACACCCGACTTCCCACCCAGAACTAAGGCTCAACTAAATAACGTCCACATTACACCCTCGCTGGTCGCCAAGATAATTGCACAACTTGACCCATACAAAGCGAGCGGCGGTGATGGAATCCCAGTTATAGTACTGAAGAAATGTGCCCCAGAACTCTCCTATGTCCTCTCTAAACTGTATAACCACTGCCTATCTGCTTCCTGTTTTCCTGCCTGTTGGAAGTCCTCCTGTGTAGTTCCTATATTTAAGAATTCTGGCGAACCCTCAGAACCCGCCAATTACAGTCCTATTAGACTCCTTCCGATCTTTGGCAAAGTTTTCGAAGCCATTATCAACGCCGAGGTGATTCAGCATCTCACGGCCCACAGGCTTCTCTCTGACAAACAGTACGAGTTTCACTTCACCAGGTCTACCGCTGATATGCTAACGACCATTACCGAGTACATATACCGGGCACTTGACAAGAATGGCGAAGCCCGAACCGTTGCCTTGGATATCTCCAAAGAGTTCGACAGGGTCTGGCACGCTGGCCTCTTGTGCAAACTGCGGAGCTACGGGATAACTGGACATCTGTTTGACCTCATCCAGTTATTCCTCTCTAACCGCACATTGAAGGTGGTATTAAATTGGCATGCTTCCCAAAACTACCATACGAACGCGGGCGTCTCTCAAGGTTCTATCCTAGGTCGCAGGCTCTTTCTGATCTACATTAATGATCTCCCCGACGCCATTAGATCCCAAGTTGGCATGTATGTAGATGACACAACAATCTACTCTCGCATCGATCAAAAACCAGGTGTGGGCGACAAAGCGAACCTCGCTGCCGTGCTTGAAAAGGACCTCCAATTCCTAGTGGCCTGGGGTAGGAAATGGCTAGTAAATTTCAATGCTTCTAAAACGAAGCTGTTATCAAATAACCACCATAGACAATCGAATCTACCTCCCATTTTCATGGGACATGCTAGCCTCCCAGAGAGTAAAATACTACGCCTCCTTGGCCTTACACTTTCGGCGGACCTCAAATGGAATGACTATATCGAATCCATTGCCAAATCTGCTGCTATGAAAGTCGGCTCTCTGTGCAGGAATTCCCACCTGAATCTATTCTGCACATATACAAATCTACCATCCGCCCGTGTATTGAATATTGCTGCCATATCTGGTCGGGTGCCCCTGCTGCTCTCCTTGGGCTTCTTGACAAAATACAAAGGAGGATCTGTAACGTGGGTGATACTGACTTGGCAGACTGGCTGCAACCACTCTCTCACCGGCGTGATGTGGCTTCCCTGTGCCTCTTCTACAAGTACTTTCATGGTTTCTGCTCCGATGAACTTAGAGAACTGGTGCCGCCTAAGCAGGAATTTACACGAGATACTAGATTAGCAACTAGGCCCCACCCTTTTACAGTTAAACAGATAAGATGAAACCGTAAATTCTACTCCAACAGCTTTCTTTTCTCGCGCTTCCCGCCTGTGGAACTCTCTTCCACAAGTCTGCTTTCCCGACAGCTAGAATCTCCAGGTGTTTAAATGTAGGGTCAATAGACACCTCCTATCACCCTAACTCCCAATTATTCTCAGAACACTCTCATCTAACCAACCCTCATTCTCGGTATCCTTACCCGCCTATCACCCACCCTCTGACATTTCCTTTATTTAACCATTCTCGGTATCCCTACCCGCCTATCACCCGCCCTCTGACATTTCCTATATTTAATCATCCTTTCTCCACTCTATGTAGCCCACTGCACAGTAGTAGCAGTGACATGCCTTGCTCGGGGTGAAACGCTTATTAAAAAAAACTGACGAACTTGTATAAATGGTTGATGGAACAGGGGAAAATCTTGGCTAAGAGACAAACGTTACCAAAACTTTCAAAGGATAAGAAGTAGAGGAGAGCTATGATCGATCACGTTTTGATGGCACACTCAAAGCTAAAAGAGGGAATAATTTGAAGTGGACTGATTTGAAAACCATCAGACATTAATGGTTTTAATTCCTAAAATCAGAGTTGTGTCTTTGATTTTAACCTGAAGACGCCAACCTAACGCGTTAATTTTATTTTGATTCTGTTGATGAGTCTCCCCTTTTTCCAGGATAATAGACTCGTCTAGAGTAAACATATACTCCTGCATAGAAGCAAATAGTCAGATCCGTCAGACATCGAGAGATCCGCGAGACATCGTCAGATCCGAGAGATACAGCGTCAGTAGTTTATAGTAGCTCTGAGCACCACTCAGCAGGTTATTGTTATACATCACCCGTCAGCTTCCGACGTGGATATACTAATTCTGCTACAGTTTTACTTCAGAGATATTGTATATATCCGTCTTACTAACTGTATTCCTGGATGACTAAACTGCGTTCTGTAGTATGTGGTATTTTCAGTATCCTTCTGTAGAACCACATAAGGAGATCGAGAATAACATGAACGAAAAATAAAAGTAATGAGGACATTTTAAAAAAACTAGGAACGAAAAGAATGATGCTTAGGATCAGAAAAAGAGAATCGAAATTTCTGAGATATAAAGAGTAACGGGAGCTTCGAGAACATGACACCCACCGGACACATTCAGTAAGTTTTTGGATAATTTACTAATACAAGTCCTACTTTTTAACTGGAGCGAGAAGAAAAGATTCATACCTTTCGCAAGCGTATTTGCGTCTATGAAGAACCCGCCTGAAATTAGAACTCGGCTCTCCGATTTCAAATTTCGAGAGATTATCTATTAAACTTACCGCACATCCAAGCTTACAGCACCTGATAAACCAAAGTCGAAAACTTTCGAGGTACTTACCAGACTCGACGTCGCTTAACTTCGGTGATCGTACGAGGTATTTCAACGTAATACGACCGTATGTCAAAACGAATGGAAGTTGTGAAGATCCATGATCGCCAACATTCTAAAGAAACACTGCACGTAGAAGAAGGAGCATCTGTACAAAAAGGATAAATGTCATTGGCGCAAGAAGAGTAATCGGTCCAACCTGAACTGCATGTGAGGCAGTCGTGGAGGTACGTCAAATACAAAATTGTTTTTCGGGTTGTATTTCCATGTACACTAGCAGTATAGCCCGCCGTTGCTCGGGTGCAATGAAAGCTTTAAAACTAATCCATGGTCCTGGAGCTCAGACTCTTTAGACGTTGGCACGAAAGACTAAAAAGCAATAGTTGTTTCCAGTTAAAGCGAAACCATAGACTGAAAGAAAAATGAATGGATGTAAGTCAAATTTTGATTTCCTGGTATCGATATCAAATTTTGTGCACTATTGTAAAAACTGCAACCTAGAAACTTCTGAATATCGTTTCTTATGTCGTTGTCTATGAGTGTATGAAATTTGATTAAAATCGGACCACTCTTTCTATAACCCGATTTTTTCGATTATCGATTTTCGATATTTATCGGGATTACCTCGACACACATCCTAGCTAAGAACACTCGCAAACGCTTATAGTACAACTGTGTAAATTTTCAAGAAAATCGGTTCAGCCGTTTCGGAGTCTATAGGTAACCGATACACACACACACACACACACACACACACACACACACACACACACACACACAGACAAAGTTCCATTTATAAATAAGTTTAGATATAAATAGACATTACTCTCCTCACAATTCATAGTGCTTATTTTTATTTTTCGAACTTACAGTTTACCATTTATTTTGTCTTTTGATCCACACATGCAAGTAACGAGGTGGGGATGTCAGTTAATGATGACACGTATCGATTAATGTTATACCACGAGACTGGAATAAATCATATTTAACATTACACTTGATTTTACTCCAATACCGCGTCAGTTAGTCTCAGCCAACCGTCGGTCGGGTACTTACCATCACTTTCTTGCAGGTTTGATAATTTTTGTCAAGTGGCGCCATATACAGTTTATATATATAACTGTGCAAAATCCATAACCCACATTATGAAAAAACTAAACTATCTCAACAAAAATGTCTACAGTGTTTTGCAATATAGTACATATTCGAGTACATATACCAGGCACTCGACAGGAATGGCGAGGCCCGAACCGTTGCATTGGATATATCTAAGGCGTTCGACAGAGTTTGGCATGCTGGCATTCTATGTAAACTGCGGAGCTATGGTATAACTGGACATTTGTTTCAACTAATCCAGTCATTCCTCTCTAACCGCACAATGAAGGTGGTATTAAACGGACATGCCTCTCAGAACTACCATACAAACGCAGGTGTCCCCCAAGGCTCCATCTTAGGTCCTACACTCTTCCTGATATACATTAATGATCTCCCTGATTCCATAAGAGCCCAAATAGGTTTGTACGCCGATGACACCACAGTTTACTCTCGCCTCCTACAAAAATCTGGTGTAGGCGTCAAAGCTAACCCTGCAGCCGAGATTGAAAAAGACCTCCAATCCATATTGGACTGGGGTAAGAAATGGTTAGTAAATTTTAATGCTTCTAAAACGAAGCTATTCTCAATTAACCATCATCGACAATCTCACCTACCTCCCATTAGCATGGACCAGGCTTGCCTCCCAGAGAGTAAAACACTGCGCCTCCTTGGTCTCACACTTTCAGCGGACCTCAAATGGAATGACTATATCGAATCCATTGCTAAATCCGCTGCTATGAAAGTCGGTTCTCTGTGTAGGGCCCGGAAGTTTTTTCCACCTGAATCTATCCTGCACATTTATAAATCTACCATCCGCCCGTGCATTGAATACTGCTGCCATATCTGGTCGGGTGCCCCTGCTGTTCTCCTCGGGCTTCTCGATAAGGTTCAGAGGAGGGTCTGTAATGTGATAGATACCGACTTGGCAGACAGCCTGCAGTCTCTCTCCCACCGGCGCGACGTGGCTTCCCTGTGTCTCTTCTATAAATACTTTCACGGCTTCTGCTCCGATGAACTTAGATCACTCGTGCCCCCTAAATACGTATTTGAACGAGATACTAGATTAGCAACTAGATCCCACCCTTTTACAGTGAAACCGATAAAATGCAGCCGTAACTTCTACTCCAACAGTTTCTTTCCTCGCACTTCCCGACTGTGGAATTCTCTTCCAAACGATTGCTTCCCCGACGGCTACAATCTCCAGGAGTTTAAATGTAAGGTCAATAGACACCTCCTAACACAATAACCTGCTCCCATTCTATCAAACACTCTTCCCATCTGCCCAACCCTCATCCTCGCTATCCTTACTCATCTGTCACCTTCCTCCTGACATTCTCTATGTCTAACCACTCCTTCTCTTTACCTTCCCCTATGTAGCCCCATGCGCAATAGTGGCAGTGGAATGCCTTGCTTGGGGTGAGATGATTAAAAAAAAAAAAGTCATGGTCACTAAAGCGTTTCCAGCTGTCAGCTGATATCTTACTAATGACTCTCCTTCAACGCATCATAGAAATCGCTGATACAGTTATCTGTATTAGCAAAACATAATGGAGTGGACCTCCCAAGATTCAGGTCAAACGATCATGACAACGGAGGTCACTGCGACAGTTTTTGATGAATAACATTTTTAGATACAACTGAAATAAAAATGGTCGATGTTAACTATAAGACAGTGGCATCCAGAGCAGTGGTGGCACACATAAAATCAAAGCGTAGAATAAAAGACCGCTCGCTTCCATTTGAATAGAAGTCGCCCATTAGACGGTTCGCCCCGTCACCTCTGCTTCACTCTTCTTCGACAGACGGTTACAGACAGAGTTTCATTTGCCTACTGCTATAACTGGCTCATTGTTTTTATTTAGAGGGTAACGATTTGACTAAATAGTTATTTTGCGAGCCACAAGCATGTAACTGGAAGAAGCTGGACCCTGTGAACTAACCTGTTGCCTTCCTTTTGCTGTAACGCTACACTAGCAATGTTCTCTTAAAACCCTTTGCTTTTGGCTCGTCCAAGTTATGGCTTTGTGCTAAACTATGAATTTAACTATGCGCGTGTCGTAGCATGTTACTTAACAACCTCGCAAGCTTTATTGAAATCTATTTATTTTGGTGAATTCCAGACGCCTACACTAGATTTCTTTTGTTCATTTATTTTCCAAAACTTCATTTGATTGATCAATTTTGGGTCAACTGTCTAGATTCTTGATCCGAAGGCCATATCTTATCTGATCAAGTTTTAGTCCAACCGCACACTGAAGGTGGTTTTAAACGGACATACCTCCCAGAACTACCCTACAAACGCGGGTGCTCACCAAGGCTTTATCCTAGGTCCTACGCTCTTTCTAATCTACATCAATGATCTCCCCGATGCCATAAGATCACAAGTAGGCATATACGCCGATGATACCACAGTATACGCTCGCCTCGATCAAAAATCTGGTGTTGATGATAAGGCGAACCTCGCGGCTGAGCTTGAAAAGGACCTCCAATCCGTGGTGGATTGGTGTCGGAAATGGCTCGTAAAATTCAATTCTTCCAAAACAAAGCTGCTGTCAATTAACCACCACAGACGACCGCACCTCCCTTCCATTAGCATGGAACAGGCATGCCTCCCAGAGGGTAAAACTCTACGCCTGCTTGACCTGACACTCTCAGCGGACCTCAAGTGGAATGACTACGTCGAATCCATTGCTAAATCCGCTGCTATGAAAGTTGGTTCTCTGTGCAGGGCTCGGAAATTCTTTCCACCTGAATCTATCCTGCACTTATACAAATCTACCATCCGCCCGTGTTTTGAATACTGTTGCCACATCTAGTCGGGTGCCCCTACTATTCTCCTCGAGGTTCTTGACAAAATACAGCGAAGAATCTGTAACGTGATTGATACCGACTTAGCTGACCGCCTGCAGTCACTCTCCTACCGGCGTGGGAGTGACTGCAGGCGGTCCTAACTCGTCTATTGCCCTGTGTAACCTCCTGCGCTATAGTGGCAGTGGAATGCCTCGCTTGGGGTAACTTGATTAAAAAAAAAACTCTTTACTCCTAAATTACATATATTTGGTCATTTCTTGGCTCAAAACTACATTTGATCTTATCAATTTTGGGTCAAAGTCTACATATCTTTTAGTGACCCCTGACCCCAAATACTTTTTTTTCGTCTACCATTTAACCACGTGTTTACATTTCTTCTTTTGAGGTTTGAGATCAATTTGGCAATTATTCTGATCCGTTTGATTTTCCTGGAATTTCATGATTTTATATATATTATATGTATAGCACTTACGGTCATGCTATGCAACAAGCGTTCCTTCAAAGAAAAATGAGGAGATATTTGTTCCTGGATTGAAACAACAACAGCGTTTGCTAATCGATAACTAACAATCAAACAGACAAGTGACGACTTCAGTGAAACTAGCTCTTTTCTCTCCGACCAAAAAAATCAATTCTACATTACCGCTCAGCTGCGTTCAACTCACCCAAAAAGAAAATCACGTGTTACCCTCACAGGTAGAATATCTCATCAAATATCACAGACTAAAGTCGGCTCAAGTTTTAAATTATTTAGCGAGTTCACGATGGTTTCACACTGCAGATGCTTTCATCTCTCAAAAGTCACCAGAAACCCAAAGGTATTAAAAAATCTGTCTGGCCAAAGAGAATTATATTGAATAAAGCTTATAACAGTATCACGCTAAAAAAATTTGACTTTTCTATAAATAATTTCGAAATAATTGTTTTGAGGAATATTCCACTATGGTGCCTATCCTTTACGATTAAATCTCAGTAGTGGATTGGCAACTAAGTTTCATCATTTTACAGTTGAAATGGCTAGATGTAACCGCAAGTTCTGTGTTAAAAGTTTCTTCTATCGAACTTCTTATACGTAAAAATCTGCTACAGCTCCTTGCTTCCCTGGCAAGTTCTCATCATTTTACAGTTGAAATGGCTAGATGTAACCATAAGTTCTATGCTAACAGTTTCTTTTATCACACTTTTCGCTGATAGAGCTCTATTCTGGCTTCTAGCTCCACCGTCAACTTTGACTTTTAAATACAATATCAGTCATTATCTCCTACCTTTTTGTCTCTTTCCATATAATAAAAACTCCTAAACGCAGTTTTCTTCACATTTTCTTACACCCATTAAAACTTTTCCTCCTAATTGCGTTAGTTACCTTGCTTTACCTTGCATGTCGTGAAATTATAAAAAAAACTTGGTCAACCGAATCAGTAATTAAATGTGCGATCCCTTAGAAAGATCAGAAATTAGAATTGATCTGAATTCAATATACCAGACTAAGAAATTCTTAGTAATTAATTACTTGATACTTTATACTTCCGGTCAATTCACGCTGAAAATTCCGCTTTATGTTATAGGTATAGATACACTACCGGCCATAATTATTAGACCACCCCAGTTTTTTTTTTAAATCGTGTATTTCATAACCACCACATATATTTGGTCATAACCACATACATATATTTGGTCATTTCTTGGCTCAAAACTACATTTGATCTTATCAATTTTGCGTATTTATTGCCAAGTGGATAATTCTAAATAAAAATAGAATGGTTCTTTTTTTTAATACTGTGCAATAACATGTGCATCAAACGAACTCTTCTGGTGTCCAGTTTTTGTGATCTCTTCCCCATGTTAGTCTCTTCTTGGCTGGCAGAAGCAAAGGCTTCCTGGCTGCCTTGTAAAGTTTTGCAAAGTAATAACAACAAAAGAACCATTCTATTTTCATTTAGAATTATCCACTAAGTAATAAATAGTACTAAAATAGAAATACATCATTTAAAACAAAAACTGGTGTTGCCTAATAATTATGGCCGGTAATGCATATATATATATATATATATATATATATATATATAGCATAATGATAATCCACGTATACTGTCTTAATATGTATAGGAAATATTACAATAGTTAAACATTTTTAGATAGACTTAACATTTTTTTCTTTAAAACATTTAAAAGAATTATTACAGTTAGGATTACGTTTAAAAATATTCAGACTCTGTTGCTTTCTTCATCACGTGACGAACTCTTCTCGAGACGGACGCTTCTCGGGACGGACGCTTCTAGTTTAAAATTTTAAAATCATTTGTTTCTGATGAAAGGCCGAGGCCGGTCTGAAATATCAAATATATATATATAATAATAGAAATAAATAAATACTGTCAAAAAATACATTTTTGACTTACAACTTTTTAGTAGTATTTTCTATAGATGGATAGATAGATAGATAGATATAGATGTATATAGCAAATCTACAGGGTGCGATGAGTAAATTGTAGCTATTTGCCTTGTAAAAATTTGCAAAGTAATAATAACAAGAGAACCATTCTATTTTCATTTACAATTATCCTCTTAACAATAAATACTAAAATGGTTTGAAATACATTTCTTTCTTTCTTTTAAATCTGGGGTGGCCTAATAATTATGGCCGGCAGTATAACTATACATATTGTCCGGTTCACACTTTTCCCCTGTCATTTCAACAAGTGTAGAGACATATTTATTTATTTATTTATTTATTTGCTTAAGATTGGGTTTCCGGAACATTCTATTTTCTACCGTATATCTAAACTTATTTATAAATGGAACTTTTTCTGTGTATGTCTGTCTGTGTGTGTGTGTGTGTGTTTGTGTGTGTGTGTGTGTGTGTCCGTTACCTATAGACTCCGAAACGGCCGAACCGATTTTCTTGAAAACTTACACAGTTGTACTATAAGCGTCTGCGAGTGTTCTTAGCTAGGTTTTGTGTCGAGGTACCCTCGATAAATATCGAAAAATCAATAATCGAAAAGATCAATAATCAAAAAAATCGGGTTGTAGAAGGAGTGGTCCAATTTTAATCAAATTTGATACACTCATAGACAAAGACATAAGAAACGATATTCAGAAGTTTCAAGGTTGCAGTTCTTAAAATAGTGCAGTAAATCGATAATATATATATATATATATATATATATAAAAGGCAAGACGTTTGTGTGTGTGTCTGTTTATCTGCCTGTATGTCTGTATTTTTTCAGCCCTTTTATTTTAGTTTTTGCTTCGGGTTTGGCTCTAAATATGTATAATTGTAGTTCTTAGTCTCACCCATGATACCGTTTACACAGAGGACTTATTTAGCCATCAAAATTCAGCATACGACGAAAAAAAATAATTTGATATCAATACCAGGAAATCAAAATTTGACTTACATCCATTCATTTTTCTTTCAGTCTACTGTTTCGCTTTAACTGGAAACAACTATTGCTTTTTAGTCTTTCGTGTCAACGTCCAAAGAGTCTGAACTCCAGGACCATGGATTAGTTTTAAAGCTTTCATTACACCCGAGCAACACCGGACTATACTGCTAGTTTCTAATGTTTCCGCCCTAAATTCTAATATGCTGTTTACCTGTTTATTCCTCAATAGTTGTAGATAGGTCTGTCTATCGTCTTTTTCACACCCTTTTCGTTCTTTTGAAAAGGAATAGTCGTTTAGCCCCTTTTTCCTGTTAAGGATTGGGTTTTCAACTCCTATAGAAGGACGCTGAGGATACCATGTTAGCAGAAACATGTTAGCAGAAACGAGATTTTGGAGAGGATGGAAACGAAAAAAAAGTTATGCTTAAATTCAGGAAAAGACAGCTAAATTTCCTGGGACATGTAATGAGAAAGGAGGGCTTGGAGAATCTAATATTCAAATGACAGAGAAAAATAGAAGCAGGGGGAAAGCAACTTATGACATACATGATGAGATTGAGGAAATGGATGACAGAGCAGGTTTTGGGAGTAGTAACAAGAGGATGTGCGTTGTGGTGCAGTGGATATCGGTTCGGAACAAGAAATCGTGAAGCCGCGTTCGAATTCCAGCTGAATTCATTGCATTCACTTACGCGCAAATACCCTTGAGAAAGGTATTAATCCGTCTCTTCCTTCCAGTTATGGGTTAAATAACAGGACAGATTGGGTTCTATAGCCTTGCTCGGCAACCAGTCTACCGCAGAAAGCAATGGCAACCTACTGCGGGATAATCTTCTGCCCAGTCAGTCATGTCTCTTTCGAGACATGATCGCCCAAAGCATGTATCACGTATGGCAATTAACTGACTGACTGAACAAGAGAAAGAGTGTTAAAAGTAACAAGGGATATGAAGATGTGTAAGGCCATGATCGCCTACGTTCTCAACGAACACGCTACAAAGGAGAAGAAGAAAAAGATACTTATGCAAACCAAGCTTATGTCTAACTTTTTGGACTTTCATGAAAATCAAACTCAGGTCTACATTATCTGTCTATGTTTCTGAGATGAGGTAATATTAATATTATTTATACTATTCTGACTGTTCTCCTAATCTTTATTGTCATTTCTACGACGTTTCGGCCGTTTTAAGCTCTGATCTTCTTCAGGTGCTAGAAATTTCGGTTCAAAATTTCTAGCAACTGAAAAAGGTTTGAGCGTACAATGGCCGAAATGTCGTAGGCATGGCAATAAAGTTGAAGACAACGGTCTGAATAGTGTAAATTAGGTCTACATATTTGACACTTGTGAAAATTAAACATGTCTACCTTCTCATGCAAAGTAAATATAGGTCTACGTTTATGACTCTCTTTTCAAACAAGACTATGTCTGTCTCATGCAAACCAAATATAAACCTATCTTATTTGATACTGTGCAAAACTAAAACTGTTTCTACTAGCTCAACTCTCGTGTAAACCGGCCTTACCCTATCTTCCGACCTCAAGTGGAATCATTACATTGAGTCAATAGCCAAATCCACTGCTAGAAAGGTTGGGTCACTGTGTCAGGCCAGGAAGTTTTTCCGCCTGAATCCATGTTGCACATTTATAAATCAACCATCCGCCCGTGTATGGAATACTGCTGTCATATATGGTGAGGCGCTCTGCTGTCCATCTCAGGCTCTAAAGGAGAATCTATAATGTGATAGGTCCCGACTTGGCAGCTCGACTCCAGCCACATTCTCATCGGCTGGATGTGGCTTCCCTCTGTCTATTCTATAAATATTTTCATGGCTTCTACTCCTACAAACTGAAGTCACCAGTGCCCCAGCCACAAGAATTTGCTCATGCAACCAGACTGGCAACAAGGTACCGCCCATTTATAGTTAGATCAACCAAATTCAGCCAACAATTCTTTTCTCGCATTTCCCGCCTGTGGAACTCTCTTCCATATTCTTGCTTTCCTGGCGACTACAACCTCCAGGAATATAAATGCAATGTCAATACCCATCTCTTATTCACTTGAGGCCAGTTCTTTCTACATTACCTTGTATATCTTTTACTTTCTCTCTCTTCGCAACTGTCTTTACACCTGTAGTGCCGTCCTTCTCTTACGCTTTCTCTGACACCCCCTGTAACTGGTCCGTCTTTCTCTTTCTTCCCTCCTGTCTAAACTTTTACTCTTATGTAGTCCCCTGCAAATCAGTGGCAGTACCGTCTTGCTTAAAAAAACAACCCTGTGTCAACTTCTTTGTTCTCATAAAAAACAAATCTATGATTACGTTTTTGACTAAGCTGCACAGAAAGCCTATATGTATATTACAACAGAATTCAACATTAAACGACATAGAAATTGTGAATATACCTTAAAGTAAACCATATCATGGAGAAAGAAACGGGAAACCACTCCATTATCTTTCTCAAGACGCCATGGTAATCCACAGATATTAAACAAAAGGAATTCGTAAAGAACACTAATTGTCTGTTGAGAAATGAAATTTAACTTTTTAAAATTTGTGAAGACACGAATCCATCAGACTAGACAGGGTTCTCTAGCCTTCTTTGGGAGCCATCTAAAAAAAATCAAGGAGACACCATTTCACTGTCTTTCCCAACAAAAAGTCAAAGGCGTCTGTAGAGAGTGATGGTCATCTATATTCTGAGGAGACAGAGACATGACTAAGCACAAGATTTTCCCGCAGTAGGTTGCCGTTTCTTCCTGCTGTAGACTGGTTGCCAACCAAGGCTATAAAACTTAATCTATCCCTCTATTTAATTCATTTATCCAGACCAGTCATTTAAGTGCAATACATGACACACGCTTGAGCGATAAAATGGTTACCAATCGAGAATACAGATGCCAATTTGTTCTGCTATTTAACCCATAGCTAGAGAGAGAAAAGATGGATTGATAGCTTTTCCCCGTGTATTTGTGCGTAACTGAATGCAAAGAATTCGGCAGGAATTCGAACTCGTCTCTTCGGTTTCTCGTTCGGAGCGGATATCCATTGTACCACAACGCGCATCCAACGCTTTATTAATGCATTGATATATAAACTGTCCAATGGGAAAATCTTTGGTTCCAAAATGACTACTACTTATTGAATACGAATGAAAAGCTAAAAATTGCTTTTAGTACACTAAAACCTCATATGGATAAAAACAAAAAAACAAAAAAACGCCAATTTTTTTTATTTATAACCTTTGCCATTTTATATGTTGATACGAAACTTTATACGAAAGTGCTGATTGAGGAATTTTGCCTTCAGCAAGACGCCGTCTAGTGTAGATTTATGATTAGCAGATGTTTTATGGCAAAAAAGAAAAACTGGAAGCGTCGTTCAATAACTGATTGCTTCTATTTGACAAATGAAAATAAAATAAAATGGAAAATCGGGAAAGTGAAAGTGTGTCTTTAACTCATTTTATACACGTATTTAGCATTACAAATTTGTCTACCTCAGTCTTTTAATTATCTATCTATCTATCTATCTTGTTCATTCTGTTCATATCTATCTATCTATCTATCTATCTATCTATTTCAGTCAATTAATTGTCTACCTACCTATCTATATGAGGCTATTCAGATCTATTTCTTTCTCAGTCCTAATTATCTATCTATCTATCTATCTATCTATCTATCTATCTATCTATCTATCTATCTATCTATCAGTTGTAACGGAATGTCTCACAATTCCTATGAGAACTGTCTATATTAGTAGCCATATATAGTGAGCACATGAAATACCTGTGACTTCCTTAATCTTCCATCAGATTCCCTCTCTAGTGTATTCGCAGTGTATTCTGTTTACAATAAATCTTCTTTCATCTATGCACTTGTTGTTGTTCTTTCACTCGAGTACCACCTTGTCTCTTTAAAAGATACAGCAGTGGCAAAGAGAGATTCGATTCCTACTCTCAGCGATAAATACTCCAATACACTGTTTGTAAAACGTACAAAAATAGTAATTACAAATTTGAACAACTTATGTTGAAAATACTCAGTTAAATTCAGTCAGTTTAGGTGCCATACGTGAGATACGCTTGGGCGATCATGTCTCGAAAGAGACATGACTGACTGGGCAGAAGATTATCCCGCAGTAGGTTGCCATTGCTTTCTGAGGTAGACTGGTTGCCGACCAAGGCTATAGGACCCAATCTGTCCTGCTATTTAACCCATAACTGGAAGGAAGAGACGGATTAATACCTTTCCCAAGGCTATTTGCGCGTAAGTGAATACAATGGATTCAACTGGAATTCGAACTCGGCTCCCCAGTTTCTCGTTCCGAGCCGATATCCACTGTACCACAACGCACATCCTTTAAATTACACAAGTAAAAACGGAAAAACTGTCTGAATTGACTAAAGTTTGCAGTCAGAACAGCAGCAGCATCAGCAACAATGACAGCAACAGTTGTTACAGCAACAAGAAAACTTTGAAAAATCAAAACATTTTTCCATATAAACTGATATAATTCTTCTTCTTCTTCTTCTTTTTCTATGTGCCTTGTCCTTTCAGGACATAGGCGATCATGGCCTTTCACGTCTCCCTATCCCTGGTACCTCTTAGCACGCTTTCTCCTGTAAAGTCTCGCAGTCCTCGTTCTGTCATCCACCTGCTCAGGTCCTTGAAATATGTTATCCGCTACTTTCCTCTGTCTCTTTTTCCCTCTATCTTTCCTGTTAGTATCAGGTTCTCCAAGCCATCCTTCCTCATTGCATGTCCCAGGAACTTTAGTTGTCCCTTCCTGATGCTCACTATTAATTTCCTTTTTGTTGCCATTCTTTCCAACACCTCGTCATTGCTCACATACCCACCTTTCAGCTGCTTCAAGTTTTCCCTTCATCTTTGTTGATATTGTCCAGCATTCACTGCCATGTTGAAGAACTGACATCACATAACAATCTAATACTCTCTTCTTTGTTTCTAGTGAAATTTACCTGTGTCTTAATACTTTACTCAGCTTCTGGAACGCGTTCTTTGCCATGATAATTCGTTTTTGGATCTCTGTGTCGCACTTTCTGTCTTCAGTTAGAACACTTCCCAGATATTTAAATTTTCGTGCCTACTTGATTTTAACATCCCTCGCCTGTATTTGGCACTTTGGGCTGCTCTTTTTGCTGATGACTATGCATTCGGTTTCCTTGTAGTTTATTTGTAGTCCCTTCTTGTCCCTATCTTCAGATATCTTCTGTAAGAGGTCCTGCAGTTTCCTTTCCGTGTCTGTAATCAATACTGTGTCGTCTAAGGTTGTTCAGATTGTGACCTCCGATGACAAATCCTGTCATAACATCTAGGGTCCTCAAAATATTCTCACTGAACAAGTGAAATAGATCCGGTGAAAGTACACATTCCTGTTATACGCTCCTTTCTATCTTTGTATATCTGCTGAATTCGTTACCTGTCCGCATGCAGGCAGTTTGCTGCCAGTAGAGATTCCTAATTACATTAATGTCTTTCCCAAATATGTCGTGGCTGCTGAGCACCTCGATCAATTCTTTGTGGCGTATTTTGTCGAACGTTTTAGCATAGTCAATAAAGCACAGGTATATGTCCTTCTTCATTTGTATTGCCATTTCAGAGAGCATCATAATCATAAATATGACGTTCTTTGTCCCAGTGTCTTTGACGAATCCGCACTGTTCTTGTCCTACCTCTGGCCTAATTCTGCTTCTTGCTCTATTCATCAGGATTCGGACGATCAGTTTTGTAATATGACTCATTAAGCTGATAGTTCGGTGTAGTTCACACTCGTTTGCACCTGGCTTCTTAGGCTATGATATGAAAATGGATTTGCAGAGTTCGTCTGGCATTATACCACTATTATAAATTTCATTTATTATTTCTGTAATTTTCTCTATGCTGAATTCTTCCAGAGCTATCAGCAGCTCTATGACTATGCCGCCCAGTCCAGCTGCTTTGTTTCTATTCAGTTTGACTATTGCAGCTTCCAGTTCAGACTTTAATATTTCCGGTCCATCCTCATCTTATTATCGGTTGCTCTCTCTTGTTGTGGAAAAGATCTTTTACATATTTTCTCCCCATCGCTTGAGTATTTCCTTTTCCCCCAGTATTATCGTTCCATCCTTGGCTTTTATACATCCTGTTGAGGAGCAGGTTTTTTGGTCTTTCAGTTTTCTTATCTCTTTATCTCTTTGATGTTATAGGAGGTTATTCCGACGTGATCCGAACACGACTTTAAAATTTGCTTATGGCAAAGACAAAAGTGCTTAGATTGTGAGGAATGTTCATTTTGAAATTTCCACTCCTAGGGTCCGTAAGTCAGTAAGTTGGTTTTGTGAGGAAACAGTCTTTGGATATGGGTACAACGGCCAGGTTAAATTTTGTTGAAGGCAAATAATATGCTCTGAAAGAGATTAAAGGCTTAGTGTTTGGGAATGTAGGGAGCGGAGGTATGTGAAGAATGTCTTTGAAGTAGTCGCTCCTTAGGTCAGTAAGTACTTTTGAGACAGGGAAGAAGTGATGAGAGATGAAGGGAGGCGAACGTAGTAGCCGCTTGACTTAGGTCAAGGGGATTGGTTACACTCTTCTCCTCTGGTCTCTCTGGGTCTCTGTGTCAGTCTGTTTGCTGGGTGCTTTTTGTCTCGGCTTTTCATATCTGCTTTTTGGATCAAAAGAAGCTCGTTTGGAATTTCAAACTTGTATTTGATTCTGGGCTTCCCATTGGCTGGTAAATAAAATTATCGTATGCTCGCGAAATGGAAATTTGATATTTGATTAATTTTTATTTTCAACTGGAACATCTGCGCGAACTCGGATGCGCAACGACGATTTTATTTCATTTGCCATTCTACTGGCATTTGCTTTTTGGTCAGTATAGAGCAAACATCCGGTTTTGCTCGGTTGGTATCACTGCAATGTAATTACGAAAACAATAAGCGGAAGACACTAAGTTATTGTACGAAATCGTAACATATAAAATAGAAAAATGGGGCTACATATTTTTCCTCTGAGGAAATATCGAATTCGTTATCAGAATTCAAGTATAACCCAGACAATGGAGTAACTTTCCCTGGCTATTTTCGTAGGTACGAAACAATTGTTTCGGAAATGCGCAAAAAATTGTCTGATGAGGAGAAAAGAAGTTGTTAGTTCAAAGATTAAGTACAGAGAAGAGCAAAAAATGCACGAACTCAATTTTACCTAAAAGTCTGGAGAAAATCCCATTCGAGGAGAGAATAAAGATTTTGTCAGGAATGTTCGACGAAAGAGACAGTCTATTCCATACTCGATATAAGTGTTTAAACTCGATATCAGTGTTTCATACTCGATATAAGTGTTTAAACGTTGTAAAACAAGATAATGAAGACTTTGTGACTTTTGAAAGCAATGTAAATTCCCGTTGTATATTTAGGCAACCTTTCAGTCGACATGTTTAAATATTTAATCTTTGTCTTACAGCAGTGAAGGACAAAGACATCATATCAAGTATTCTGACAATTATGGACCAAGACCCTCAAATTACGCTACAGAAGGTGACCGAGGAATGCCAGGGGATGATAAATTTAAAAAGAGACAATACGCGGATCGAGGAAAAGAACATTTCTCGAGTCCAAGCGATAAAACAACCAAAAATTGCAAACTATAAGCCGAAAACATCTCAGTGTGATGCCTATGCGGGGGTCGCATGCCGAAAACATCTCAGAGTAATGCCTATGCGGGGGTCGCATTTAAAAAAAGGACCGGTTCTTTTTTAGGATAATGTTTTCTTCGAGTGTGACTAATTCGATCACAAAAGAGCCCAGTGTTGGTATGAAAAGAAAAGAAAGAACAAAAATTTAAATTAAAAGTAAATATTGTTTTATCCAAAAACAAAACAGAAAAGCGTTAATAAAGAAAATAAATGGTCATACGGTGAGGTTATTGTTGAATACCGGAAGCGACATTTTTATTGTGAATTAACAAACATGGAAGAAAATAGGTTGTCTATCATTGCCGAGTACTAAAAAATAGTGAAATATCAGAAAGAGGCTAAACTCAAAGGAAGTAGATTTCAATGTGACATACAGTTAATCAGTTAAGGCCAAGACATACGAAAGTTGTCAACTCTAATGATGAATTACCAATGAAGATAATATATGACGCATTTGAAATACCAGTTCCAATATCTTCACTAGTACCGATGGAAATATCTCCAATCCTGTAAGTCCCGGAAGTATCAGATTCCCGAAAATTATTAATGCCTCAAATTTCACCAGCACAAACATTGGGGAGACGCAAAAGTACGAGGAAGAGGAAAAAATTAAGAATTATGTCATGGCCGCAAAAAAAAAGTATTGAGCAAAATGCATTGCAAAATTAGAGGGAGATGTTGTAATGGAATTTTCCACACTCCCTATTGCCTATGTAATCATTATCAGTATACCCGGCATTGCTCGGGTGTAACGAAAGCTTTAAAACTAATCCATGGTCCTGGAGCTCAGATTCTTTGGACGTTGGCTCAAAAGACTAAAAAGCAATAGTTGTTTCCAGTTAAAGCGAAACCGTAGACTGAAAGAAAAATGAATGGATGTAAGTCAAATTTTGATTTCCTGGTATCGATATCAAATAAGTTTTTTCGTCGTAAACTGAATTTTGAAGGCTAAATAAGTCCTCTGAGTAAATGGTATCATGGCTGAGACTAAGAACTGCAATTATACCTACTTAGAGCCAAACCTGAAGCAAAAACTAAAATAAAAGAGCTTAAAAAATACAGACATACAGGCAGATAAACAGACACACACACAAACATCTTGCCTTTTATATATATATATATATATATATATATATATATATATTATTGATTTTCTGCACTTTTATAAGAACTGCAACCTTGAAACTTCTGAATATCGTTTCTTATGTCTTTGTCTATGAGTGTATCAAATTTGATTAAAATCGGACCACTACTTCTATAACCCGATTTTTTCTATTATCGATTTTCGATATTTATCGGGGGTACCTCAACACAAACCTAGCTAAGAACACTCGCAGACACTTATAGTACAACTGTAAATTTTCAAGAAAGTCGGTTCGGCCGTTTCGGAGTCTATAGGTAATGGACACACACACACACACACACAGGGACACACACACACAGACAAAGTTCCATTTATAAATAAGTTTAGATATATAGGAGATGATTTGCTTTGGTAATTATTAGCCAAATTCCCATGTCTTGCCGTTACATTAAACCTCTCTTCTTTCATCTACGCCTGTGTTGGTGTTCTTTCACTTGAGTATCACCTTGTCTATTTGTAACCTTTTTAAAGGATCCAACACTTTTCGTCTTATCCTTGAGTAGAGACATATTCCGTATTTGCTTTCGCCAGGAAAGTATGAAAAATGGCTGAAGGTTTGTTTATTTTTGTTACCATAAAAAAATTTAGAAATGAGTAGATTTTCGCGATATACGATTTTACTGGAAATTACTTTTACGAATCAACGCCTAGATATAGACATCCATCATGTTTTCGTTAGATGACTCTTGATAGACAGGACACTCATGTTTTCGTGAGATGATCATTGATAGACAGGACGCCCATTTGTTCGTTAGATGATCCTTGGTAGACAGGAATCTCTTGAAACTTTAAGAAACTTCTTGAAAGTTGTTGAAATTTCTAGAAAAGTTTCAGAAAATTTCTTTCAGCAACACAACACTGAATTTGTAATGGGAAATATATTAGTTACAAAACATCGATGTTTAAAAAAAAAAACAAGTTTGAAGGCAATACGAGTTGTTTCCTTTGCTTTCTAGACGAAAAAAATAAGAATATACTTACAGATCAAAGACAAAAATATCAAAATTTTATTATATGTTGTTCTCTCTCTCTCTTTCTATTTCTCTCTCTTTCTCCCTGTCTTTCTCCCTAGCTCTCTTATTCTCTCTCTCCCTCCCTCTCTCTCTTTCTCCCTTTCTCTCTCTCTCTCTCTCTCTCTCTCTCTCTCTCTCTCTGTATACCGTATGCTAACAATTTATTCCGTCTCACTTCTCGCTTGTGTAACTCTCTTCCGGCTTCTTGATTCCAGATGAACTTTAATCTTTAGAACATTAAGTGCGAAATCAATTATCATGTAGACGTATTTCATATTGTACTCTCTGTTTAATAGTGTTGCTTTTTTCTATTCACACTCAGTAACCCCTTGCGATTTCGCAACTTTGTTACTTTGCGTAGAGTGAAATTATCTAATATATATATATATATATATATATATATATATATATATATATATATACAATACGGTGATCCTTACTCTTAGTAAGAGGAACCTTCAGATATTGGAGGCCATGTACATCAAATCTAAACAACCAACACTTAATAAAATCACCTTTAAATCCGGACATAGCACGTTACATTGCATTTGAATACATGGTTCTGTTGTCATTTCGCGCTATCACGAGGTGTGACGTCATAGAACCGCATTGCAAATTTAAGAACTGCGTTTGTTATTTTTGGTAACTATTGCCGTTGCCTAACGGAGTTTTATGTCAACACAAAATAAAGTTGTCGGTGATGGTGGATGTTATTGTAGTACTGTTTAAATAACCTCTCTGAAGATGGCTCATGTGAGCCGAAAGCTTAGATGCAAATTAATAAAAACTTATCTAAATGTTGGAGAATTTTTGTCTTTATTTTCAACTGAAATTAAAGCCAAAATACGACGTTTAGAACGGCTCATGATTAAACATAACGGACATTCATTGTCTCTTATATTTAACAGTATATGTTTAGAAAATATATATATGTATGTATATAACTATCTATCTCAGTCTTAATGATCTATCTGTCTGTCTATATATTTCTATTTTTTGGTTACCTAGATATCTAGTTATATATCTATTTAGCTATTCATATCTTTCTGCCTCACCTTATTATAATTTTTCCTATAATGCGTCTGTTTATCTATCTATCTATCTATCTATCTATCTCAGTCTGTTCATATCTATCTATCTATCTATCTATCTATCTATCTATCTATCTATCTATCTATCTATCTATCTCAGTCTGTTCATTATCTATCTATCTATCTATCTATCTATCTATCTATCTATCTATCTATTTATCTATCTATCTATCCCATTTTGATTATCTATCTATCTATCTATCTCAGTCTGTTCATATCTATCTATCTATCTATCTATCTATCTATCTATCTATCTATCTCTGTTCATATTCTATCTATCTATCTATCTATCTATCTATCTATCTATCTATCTATCTATCTATCTATCAGTCTGTTCATATCTATCTATCTATCTATCTATCTATCTATCTATCTATCTATCTATCTATCTCAGTCTGTTCATTATCTATCTATCTATCTATCTATCTATCTATCTATCTATCTATCTATCTATTTATCTATCTATCTATCCCATTTTGATTATCTATCTATCTATCTATCTCAGTCTGTTCATATCTATCTATCTATCTATCTATCTATCTATCTATCTATCTATCTCTGTTCATATTCTATCTATCTATCTATCTATCTATCTATCTATCTATTTTTTCTCTTCATCAGTTCCTATCTATCTTTTCTAATCCTAACCACACTACCTCTTCTAATTAGTGTCTATTCTCATTATCATAAAACCTTTATTTTCAAATTGCTTCTCCTCTTATATGTAGAAGAAAATAGAAAATTGTTGCAATTATATAAACAACAAACGAATTTGTTTCATTTATGAAGCAAAATCGATTGTGGATAAAGAGAAAAAAATCTCTTGCTTATATAATACCTGGTTAATCAGAGGATCAAATTCTAGTTCTTTAAACTTTTAAAGATTTCCTCCGAACAGAGCTGAAAAGCTACTTTCGTAATATTATCGTATTTGATGTCTTATGCTAATCTTTAGGATGCAATTTTATATCTAAAAAGTGCAGTTTAACGATAAATGTTTAGTTGCACTTAAAACAGACATACACTACCGGCCATAATTATTAGGCGACCCTATGAAAAAAAAAAGATTTCATACTATTTTTAGTATTTATTGCCAAGTGAATTATTGTAAATAAAAATAGAATGGTTCTTTTGTTAATACTTTATCGCTGTTTCGTTTTGATGATATTCCAAGTTTTGTTTCACTGCAACTTAAAGTTTTAACTTTAAAAGACTCTTTTTTATCATTTCACCACAAAAAATAGGGGAACATTCCATTAGAACGCAGAGGGTTTTACAGACAGTGAAAGTGGGAGACAACACTAATCAAAAGAAAAGACGAAATATCAACGGGATTCAAAAAAGATAGAAAATGGCGATTGACGTTGCATTTACATTACCGGCCATAATTATTAGGCGACCCCAATATTTTTTTAAAATGAATTATGTATTTCATACTATTTTTTAGTATTTATTGCCAAATGAAAATAGAATGTTTTTTTGTTGTTGTTGTTGTTGTTATTATTACTTTGCAAAATTTTACAAGACAAGGGAGTAAAGATGAACTTGTCCGAATCACCCTAATTCTTTTCATTCTTTCATTGAGGAAACTGCGATATAGGTAATTATTAAATATTTATAAATTCATTTGATGCAAATATTAGAAAAAGAAATATTTATAAATTCATTTGATGCAATATTAGAAAAAGAATCATTCTATTTTCATTTTCATAATTTTTAAAAACACTAGAATTTCCTAATAATTATGGCCGGTAGTGTACATTGTTGTACAATGGCAACAAAACCAACTGATTTGGAGATATTAGATTAACTACTGTGTATTTTTTAATGTGACACTGTACGAGGTAATCATTGGATACGTTTAAAGAGATCAGTTGCTTTCCAGATATTAGTGGTGTCATGCATATCGCCTCGGAATAAGAAATTGGAGAGCCGAGTTCGAATTCCAGTTAAATTCGTTGCATTCACTCACGCGCAAATACCTTTAAAAAGGTATTAACCCATCTCTTCTTCTAATAGCATGACAGATTGAGTTTTATAGCATTAACTGACAACTAGTCTACCGCAGAAATACATGGCAACCTACTGCGGGAAAATCTGCTGCCTAGTTAGTCATTGATGGTAAAACACATGATCACCCACTCGTACATAACGTATAGCACTTAACTGACCGACTTTAATAGCAGGGCAGACTGGGTTCTATAGCCTTGATTGGTGACAAGTCTATCGCAGAAAGAAATAGCAACTTACTGTCTAGTCAGTCATTGATTGAAAGCGTGTATCGGCTATGATTCTTAACTGAATAAATGCTTTGCATGTTTCACATTCTGAATTTTCCGAGAGTAAAAATAAATTTTAAGATTCGTCAAATGAGAAATATAAAGAAGAGATTAATGAATTTCGAAATTATCTTTTATTTATTTATTTATTTATTTATTTATTTATTTTTGTAATTTTTATTTTCTATCTATTTAGAAGTTACAGTCAGTCAGTTAAATGATATACTGGAAACACATGGGCGATCATGTCTTGAAAGAAAGTATTTCCAGGTTCTTCCTACACTTAATCCTGCTTGGCAGATCTATTATCACAATGTAGGGTACTTAATTGAAATAGTGATAAAGTCATAACTAAAATTAAACTAAATTAAGCTTGTTAGACTATATACTCAGATAGTTAAATAAGTAGTATACGTGATACACACTTGGGCAATCATGTCTCAAAAGAAAGTATCTCCAGGTTCTTCCTAAATTTCTACCTTCTTTGCAAATATTCTATGATCACAATGTGGGGTACTTAATTAAAATAGTGATAAAGTCATAACTAAAATTAAACTAAATTAAGCTTGTTAGACTATATACTCAGATAGTTAAATAAGTAGTATACGTGATACACACTTGGGCAATCATGTCTCAAAAGAAAGTATCTCCAGGTTCTTCCTAAATTTCTACCTTCTTTGCAAATATTCTATGATCACAATGTGGGGTACTTAATTGAAATAGTGATAAAGTCATAACTAAAATTAAACTAAATTAAGCTTGTTAGACTATATACTCAGTTAAATAAGTAGTATACGTGATACACACTTGGGCAATCATGTCTCAAACGAAAGTATCTCCAGGTTCTTCCTAAATTTCTACCTTCTTTGCAAATATTCTATTATCACAATGTGGGGTACTTAATTGAAATAGTGATAAAGTCATAACTAAAATTAAACTAAATTAAGCTTGTTAGACTATATACTCAGTTAAATAAGTAGTATACGTGATACACACTTGGGCAATCATGTCTCAAAAGAAAGTATCTCCAGGTTCTTCCTAAATTTCTACCTTCTTTGCAAATATTCTATTATCACAATGTGGGGTACTTAATTGAAATAGTGATAAAGTCATAACTAAAATTAAACTAAATTAAGCTTGTTAGACTATATACTCAGTTAAATAAGTAGTATACGTGATACACACTTGGGCAATCATGTCTCAAAAGAAAGTATCTCCAGGTTCTTCCTAAATTTCTACCTTCTTTGCAAATATTCTATTATCACAATGTGGGGTACTTAATTGAAATAGTGATAAAGTCATAACTAAAATTAAACTAAATTAAGCTTGTTAGACTATATACTCAGTTAAATAAGTAGTATACGTGATACACACTTGGGCAATCATGTCTCAAACGAAAGTATCTCCAGGTTCTTCCTAAATTTCTACCTTCTTTGCAAATATTCTATTATCACAATGTGGGGTACTTAATTGAAATAGTGATAAAGTCATAACTAAAATTAAACTAAATTAAGCTTGTTAGACTATATACTCAGTTAAATAAGTAGTATACGTGATACACACTTAGGCAATCATGTCTCAAAAGAAAGTATCTCCAGGTTCTTCCTAAATTTCTACCTTCTTTGCAAATATTCTATGATCACAATGTGGGGTACTTAATTAAAATAGTGATAAAGTCATAACTAAAATTAAACTAAATTAAGCTTGTTAGACTATATACTCAGATAGTTAAATAAGTAGTATACGTGATACACACTTGGGCAATCATGTCTCAAAAGAAAGTATCTCCAGGTTCTTCCTAAATTTCTACCTTCTTTGCAAATATTCTATGATCACAATGTGGGGTACTTAATTAAAATAGTGATAAAGTCATAACTAAAATTAAACTAAATTAAGCTTGTTAGACTATATACTCAGATAGTTAAATAAGTAGTATACGTGATACACACTTGGGCAATCATGTCTCAAAAGAAAGTATCTCCAGGTTCTTCCTAAATTTCTACCTTCTTTGCAAATATTCTATTATCACAATGTGGGGTACTTAATTAAAATAGTGATAAAGTCATAACTAAAATTAAACTAAATTAAGCTTGTTAGACTATATACTCAGTTAAATAAGTAGTATACGTGATACACACTTGGGCAATCATGTCTCAAAAGAAAGTATCTCCAGGTTCTTCCTAAATTTCTACCTTCTTTGCAAATATTCTATGATCACAATGTGGGGTACTTAATTAAAATAGTGATAAAGTCATAACTAAAATTAAACTAAATTAAGCTTGTTAGACTATATACTCAGATAGTTAAATAAGTAGTATACGTGATACACACTTGGGCAATCATGTCTCAAAAGAAAGTATCTCCAGGTTCTTCCTAAATTTCTACCTTCTTTGCAAATATTCTATGATCACAATGTGGGGTACTTAATTAAAATAGTGATAAAGTCATAACTAAAATTAAACTAAATTAAGCTTGTTAGACTATATACTCAGATAGTTAAATAAGTAGTATACGTGATACACACTTGGGCAATCATGTCTCAAAAGAAAGTATCTCCAGGTTCTTCCTAAATTTCTACCTTCTTTGCAAATATTCTATTATCACAATGTGGGGTACTTAATTAAAATAGTGATAAAGACATAACCAAAATTAGACTAAATTATACTTGTTAATTTATATACCCAGATAATAATTCAGTTAAGTGGTATACGTTATACACGCTTGGGCGATCATGTCTTGAAAGAAAGTGTCTCCAGGTTCTTACAACAGTTCACCTTTCTTGGCACATCTGTCATCACAGTGTTGGGTACTCAGTAACAAAAGGGATAAAAATATAAACGAAAAGAAAATAATTCATACTGGTTAGATTATATACCCGGATAGTCAATTAATTCTATATATGTGATGTGCGTTGTGGTGCAGTGGATATCGGCTCGGAATGAGAAATCGGGGAGCCGAGTTCGAATTCCAGTTGAATTCAATGCATTCACTTACGCGCAAATGCCCTTGAGAAAGGTATTAATCCGTCTCTTCCCTCCAGTTATGGGTTAAAAAACAGGACAGATTGGGTTCTATAGCCTTGGCTGACAACCAGCCTACAGCAGAAAGCAATGGCAACCTACTGCGGGATAATATTCTGCCCAGTTAGTCATGCCTCTTTCGAGACATGATCGCCCAAGCGTGTTTCACGTATGGCACTTAACTGCCTGACGTGATACACGCTTGTGTGTTCATGTCTTGAAAGAAACAAATACTAACTGGGCAGAAGATTTTCCCACAGTAGTCATTACTTTCTGTGATAGACTGGTTGCCAAATAAGGCTATAGTACCCAATCTGTCCTGCTATTCAACCCATAGCTGTGTGAAGAAGTGACTGATTAATACCAATCCCAAGAATATTTGCTCGTAAGTGAATGCAACGAATTCAACTGGTATTCGAACTCGGTTCTCCGATTTCTCGTTCTAAGCCGATATCTAATGCATCAAAAACATATCGAAAAGGAAAGCAATGGAGAGCCTTAATCCTCAACACCCTGAAAGGGACATATCATAAAATAATAAATCAGTGGCAACTCACGTTTAGCAGTACTCGAACACCGCATGGTGCGCTACGAGGTATTTTATGAAAAAAAAAATTCCATTGAACTGGAGTAGAGGCTTACCCCTTGTTTCCTGTTTAGGATGTGGTTTCCGGCTTTCTCTTCTCTCTCTTCAGACCTTGGTATTGGTGCTTCCATGAGTTTCCTGCGATCTGGCCGGTTGGTGGCAACGGCTCATCACTGTGAGGGTACCGGGTTGGCAGTTTATTGGTTGATGCTTCCGACTGGTAATTAGGAGCCCTAACTCTTGCGTAGCGTCAAGAGGGGCTGCTCTGATCAACAGTTGTATAATATCGGGGTTCTTGTAGTGCCATGTCGCGCATGGATAGGTGTCCCTGCAAGCGCTTTCGGTGGGCAACCTCGAGGCCACACCTTGTTTCAGCCCTAGCCAGTTTCCCTCCCAGCACAGATCGTGGTTAATGACCGCCTGTATCCTCTACCCTAGATCCATTTTTATAAACAAAATCATGACTAAACAAATCAGAAATGACCCTAAAGAAGTTAAATCCAAACCACCTAAACCCATTAACCTTTCCTTCACTAATATCCGGGGCATTCGTACTAACTTTCCTAGTGTAGAAGCGTTCCTGCATGAAAAGTCCCCTGACATCCTTGCGCTCTGCGAAACTAACTTCAACTCAACTATTCCCTCCTCTGACCTCTCCATCCCTGATTATCTTCCCCTTTTAAGGAAGGATTCCACTGTCCACATGCATGGGCTGGGTGTCTACGTCAGCGAACACCTCCCCAGAGCTAGGGTGACTTCACTCGAATCCACTGACCACCAATACGTCTCCGCCTGTCTCTCCTCGGTTCGGTTAGTTACCTATTCTTTCTTTACCGTTCTCCCTCCTCTCCTGACTGCTCCCTACTAGATAGCATTGCTGACGACATAGATAAGGCTATTTCCTATCACCCATTCGCCCACATATTTGTATTTGGAGACCTCAATGCCCATCACTCTGAGTGACTTGAAAACGCAGTTCGAATTCCAGTTGAATACCCTGAATTCACTTCAGCACTGGTACCCTTGGGAAAGGTGTTAATCCGTCCCTTCCCTCCAGTAATTGGTTAATAACAAGGGTAGGACTTGGTAACCCTGCCATTAAAAATGAATCTTGATACTCGAAAAGAAAAATGTTGTAAAAATAAAATACCCTTACCCCGAATCATTTGTTATGACCTTAAATGACCCATAAGGATTTTGATGGGTCGTTAAACCTCGAAACAAACAATCTATTATTCGACTTATATCTTCTTATTTTATTAATTTTTTTAACCTGCCTCGTATTTTTCAAGCTTTGTAATCGGCAAACTTCAGTAAAACCACATCACTGTTACCTCAAGTCTTCATCTGCGAGAAAATTATCCAGCATCTACTGCAATATAAGAAGATTGATATAAGGAGTTTAATTGTATTTGATAAAATTCTAAAAAACCCACAGAGAAAATCGGCGAAGATATAGTGATTAAAATGGCCATAAATATGAAAATATGGTTGTTTCGGATCTAATCGAACATGTACAATTCAAAAATCGACGGGTTCTTCTTAACCCCATTGTTACTAAAAATCCGAACTTTTACACCATTAACGAAAGCAAACTAGATATGATTACTTTTCATTGAGCTATTGTCTCTGAAAAGTCTGTGATTCTGACGTTCGGTTTTGATATTTCATTATATTCTTCGTCTGGCCGTCTGATGCAATGTCAGTCTATTCATTTTATAATCTTCCTTTGCGTTAAATGATGTCATCTCACTCTTTTCTCACTTTTCGCTCGCATTTCCGTTCTCGCGTCGTTTGAGTGAAAAGAGGAGATATGATAGTGACATCTAAAAGCTTACGCTGATGAGAGTTTTCAAAATGCACTTTGCAATTACGATTTGTTCTTACTTTTTCTTTTTTTTTTTTCATTTTTAGTACTTTTTTCATTCATTGTTATCTTCCTTTATTATTACGCATATCTTGAATGTGCTTATATTGCCATTTTCATTCATTTTGTCTCATTCTTTAGTTTCTTCCTTTTCATTTCATTCGTTTTACCTTCTTATTTAATTTTCTTTTTTATTTCAATTCATGTTATTTCACTTTTTAGTTATCTTTCTTTTCATTTTCATTCATTTTATCTCATTTAGTGTTCTTTCATTTCGTTCACTTTATGACAATTTTGTAATTATCGTTCTTTTCATTTTCATTCATTTTATCTCATTTAGTGTTCTTTCATTTCGTTCACTTTATGACAATTTTGTAATTATCGTTCTTTTCTTTTTCATTCATTTTATCTCACACAGGTGAAGAGGCTCATCCCTTGTTCCCTGTTTAGGATGTGGCTTCCGGCTTTTTCCTTTCCAATGTTTTCACTCTTTTCTTTTTTTTTTTTTTCAATTGGAGTAGATAGACTAAACTATCGCCCAGTTCACACTCCACCCACGTCTATTGAACAGGTGAAGAGGCTCATCCCTTATTCCCTGTTTAGGATGTGGTTTCCGGCTTTCTCTTTTTTTATCTTTTCACTCCTATATAGCCCCCTGCACATCAGTGGCGTTACCGCTTTGCTCTGGGTGATATGATTAGAAAAAAAGAAAAACAGAAAAAGAAAAAACTTTAGTTGTTTTTATATTAATTTTCATTCATTTTATCTCCCTTAGTTATCTTTCTTTTCATTCATGTTATGGCATTTTTAGTTTTCCTTCTTTTCTTTTTTAATCTTCAATATTTTCATTTTCATTCATTTTATGCTATGTTTTTAGTTTTCTTTTGTATTTCCTTCATTTTATATCCTTTTTTAGTTTTCTTTCTTTTCATTTTCTTTTATTTTATGCCATTTTTGTTTTTGTTTTTTTTTTTTCATTTATTTTATCTTTGTCTTTTGCTTTCTTTCTTTTCATTTACATTGTTTTATTCTTTAGTTTTCTTTCTTTTCATTTTCATTCTTTATTTTTTATTTTCCTTTTAAAGCATGTTAACTCATTCTTTAGTTTTTTCTTTTCATTTTCATTCAATTTATCTCATTCTTAGTTTAGTTTAGTTTCTTCCTACATCATTTTATTTTATTCTTTAGATTTATTTTAGTTCATTTTCATTCATTTAATCTCATTCTTTAGTTTTCTTTTCTTTGTTATTCATTTGTCTTATTCTATAGTTTTTCTTTTCATTTTCCTTTATTTTCTATTATTCTTTTTTTCTTTCTGTTCATCTTCATTCATTTAATCGCATTCTTTATTTTTCTTTTAAATTTTATTAATTTCCGTCTATTCTTTAGTTTTTCTTTTTATTTATTTATTTTCTTTTATTCTCTTTTCTGTCTTTTCACTTTCGTTCATCTTGTCTTATTCTTTATTTTTCTTTCTTTACTGTTTCATTTATTTTATATTATTATTTAATGTTTTTTCTTCTCATTTTCTTTCATTCATTTGATCTTATATATGCTTTATTTTTCATTATATTTTTATTCGTTGTTTTCTTTATTCTTTAAATTTCTTTCTTTTCGGTTATTTTTTTACTTTTGATTATTTTCTTTTCTTTTTGTTTTGTTTTGTTTTTTTTTTTCTTTCATTCATGTTTCAGTTTTCATTCTCACTTTTTCATTTCCCTAATTTTCTTTTCTTTCACGTTATCTCAAAGTTGTTCCTATTTTTATTTTTATTTTTATTCATTTGGATTTTTTTTGGGAAATATTCGTTTTAGCTCCCGACGATTTTCCCTTCAAATTTATCCAAAATAGCATTATATCTTTGCAAATGTATATGCTGAACTCAAATCAACTGTTTGTTATTGAAGAAACTTACCTTTTTTTATCTAAATGTCCATAAAAAACGAACTATATCTCGCACTTTTTCTCTCCCGTAACTCTCACGAAGTCATGTGTAGAATGACGTTCTACGTAGGCAACACATTTCCGTGGATTTTTGGTGGATTTTCTTTCCTTTACTGAAACTTCCGGCGATGAACTTCCTGTTATGAAAGTAATAAGCGTAGAAATACAATAGCACATTACTTTCATAACAAGAAGTACATCGGCGGAATTTTCAGTAAAGGAAGACAATTGACCAAAATTCCACCGAAATTTGTTGCCTACGTAGAACTTCATTCTGCAGTTAATTACATGTCTTTGTGAGAGTTACGGGAGAGAAAAAGTGCGAGATATAGTTCGTTTTTTTAATGGACTTTCAAAGCAAAAAACGTAAGTTTCTACTAAAGCTAATTGTTGATTTGAGTTCAGCATATACATTTTTCACAGAGATAATGCTATTTTGGATAAATTTGAAGGGGGAAAGCCGTCAGGAGCTAAAACGAACATTTACCGATTTTTTCTTTCTTTTGTATTTCATTCTTTCTTTTTTAATTCAGTTACGCTTTCTTCTCTTTCTTTATCCTTATTTTCTTTTTTTTTCTTTTTCCATGTTTATTCTTTTATTTTTATTTCTATTCAATTTACCATTTTTTGTATTTATTATTTTTTTATTCTTTTAATTCTATTTTTTATTTTATTTGCTGTTTTTCATTGTTTATTTTTTGTTTTTATTTTTTTTCATTGTTTTATTTTGTTTTCACCATACCTGCTTAATTTCATTCATTTTTTTTTATTTTTTATTTTTTAAGTTTTTATATTGCTTCTTTTTTCATTCTTTTTTATTTTTAATTATTTTCAGCAATCTTTTTTATGTTTCATCTTCTTGCTTTCATTATTTTTATTAATTTTTATTATTTTTGTTTCTTTTTTTCATCTTATTTCTTTTATTTGCATTCATTTGTCTTCAGTTCTTCATTTTCTTCTTTTTAGTTTTCGTTTTTTTTTATTTAATTTCTATTTTTTCTTAATTTTTAGTTCTTTTCATTGTTTTCTTTCGGTTTTTATTTGTATTCTTTTCATTTTTCTTCGTTATATTGATTTTGTCATTTTTCTTTTTATTCTTTTAATACTTCTCTTTCTTTTCTATTTCTAACTTCTCCCTCATTTTGATTCGCAAAATGTTCGCCCTTTCGTCTTATCTCCCTTCTTCATCTTCTTATCTCTTTACACACTTTCGTGACAATTTTTCTCCACTCACCACTTCAACACTCTTCCCTAGTTCGTCTTTACCTATTTTCCTTCAGTCTTCTTTGTTAAAGGCAAAATATTCTTTTCTGTAGATAAGAACTTTAAAAGATACTAATTTTCTTTTGATACTTTTAAAGTGTCTTATTTCAGTCTGTGATTCCACATTAAAACTCAGAGTTTTTGTCGAATCTTTGATTTTCGATAAATCTTAAATTCAATAAAGAAGAACAGAAACATTCTTATCTGCGTACGTTTTATTGCAAGTACCCTTTCATTATTACATATAGTTTTTAGGTTATTGTCTTCACAATGGAAGTTTGTGAACAACGAAGAAGTTTTAGAGAAAAGTAAACTTATACTTAACATCAAGAAGAGACAGTTGAAGTTTCTCGGGTATATAATTAGAAAACAGGGTTTGGAAAAGATACTTACAGGACATACTAAATGTTATATATTCTCTTACTGCTGTGTATGATTTTGCCCAGAAGCGTATTTTACATTGATGAAATACTTGTTTGATGGAACAATGCAGGGCTGGCGGAAAATAAAAGAAAATAAGCATTGTTTTGAAAGGTCAGGCGTGCAAAAACCGACGTGACAGGCAAAATTTTGTTTTGATAAACAGTATAGCCAAGTCATACATTCGAATATAATTAGCATATGCATAACGGAAGCTAACGTGTAAAACGAATTACGCCTATAAAAGACAGATCAAAAACAGAGAAATTAGGGGATAAATGGAGAGCAGATTAGATTAAGAAGAGAAGACGAACCCCCAGCAGTCAACTGTCTCTCGTATGCATGTGTGCTATATCTTCGACCAACCTCCACTCCACACAACCACGTCAACGAAGAAAAAGAATAAGAATATAACTATATATTTTTATAAATTCGTGTTCGTAGTTTATCGCTGATGTCAAGCCGATGGCCAACTTCGTCGAAGCAATACATACCAGGAGTTGTATTCAATATAAAGGCAAGAAGGACAGAAAACAACCCTTACATACTTAATTAGCTTCAATGAATTGATGGCGGAACATGATTTAGGAGACATAACACAAATTAAAAATTTATTAAGGGAAAGAAAATTATGTAAACTACTCCCCCGACTACCACATAGTTCGTCTGAAGTTAATATGCAAATCAAAACAATTATGAGTCACATAAATGTCATTCGTGATACATGCTTGGGTGATCATGTCTCTTTCGATGTATCACTGGCTGGGCAGAATATTTGCCTGCGGTAAGTTGCCATTACTTTCTGCGATAGACTTAATGCCAAACAAGACTATAGAATCCAATCGGTCTTACTGTTTGTTGGGGATTCGCCCCTTTGTACATAATAATGAAATTAGCTGAGAGTACATATAATCCTGCCTATACAGAGAACGGAAGTAGTTGTAAAGGAGTTGTAGTTGTGAAGCAGTTGCTTAGTTGGTCAGTAATTTGGTGCAGAGTTAGTTGGAGTTATTTGGATATAGACTCATTAAATGGACATACTATTTCACTGTAAGACTGTGTATATTGATTTCTACTAATAGTATTCCTGAATTGACTAACTCGTCTTCCAGTTTTTATATTTTGATCAATATAACTTACATTTTCTATCTCCATATCTGCTTTTGTTATTTATTATTTTGTGTGGTTTCTCAACAAGAATCCACAACAGTTTGCCTAAGAGATTTCTTGGGAGATTCTAATTTGCAAAGTATTCTACACCTTTTGTCCCTCTTGACTTTCTTAATTTCAGCCTTTTCAAAGATTTGTGCTCTGGTGAAAAGTGTTTTTTTTTTTTGTTGTTTTTTGTTTTTTGCTATAACTTTCATTAGTTTACGTTCCGCTCGAGGAGACAAATTGTTCAGGCATTTTCCCTTGCTTCTAGTTCTTAACTTAATTATATTTTCATCCAACACTCGTTGAATCATTGGGACATTTTTATTTCTATTTACAGGGTTACTTTTTTTTATTTCATGTATCCAGTCGAGGAGCGCATATTTTGTCGTGGTATTTTTCTTATCTTAATATGTACACAAACATGGCAGAATAGAATATACGCCTACAGAAACCGTTTATTTTGTTAAACAAGATATTATTTTATTAAACAAGTAATTTATACAAATGAAGTAATTATAAATTGGCATAAATTTAATAACTAATACTTGGCTGACATCCCATTTGCTTGTTTTATGCAAGGACCCTTCTAGGCATGCTAGGGATGAGTTCACAAATATCATCTTGAGGGATTTCTTGCCATGTTTCACGCAATAATTCTAAAAGTTCGGGTTTGGAAGATGACTTCCTTTTCTTTTTGCGGAGTTTTCGATCTAATATGCCAGAAAGGTGTTCAATAGGGTTAATATTTGGGGACTGACTTGGCCATGGAAGTTTATTGATTCCATTTTGTTTAAACCTCTCTGGTGAATTGTACGATCACTCTATTGACAGTAGAAAGGGGTACTGAAAGATTTTCAGATATTTTTCTTTGATTAAGACAACCTTCATGTTGGCCCACGATACGTTCTCGCTGAAATTCGGATAGGTCTGATGCTCCTTTGGTTTGTGGCATGTTCCAGTATTGTTGTCTGCAATTTTAATCAAATAATCTATGTTAATACATCTTGGTTATTAAAAAAATCAGAAATAATATTTATTAGTGTCTATTCAATTCTGTCATGTCTGTGTATATCTGTTTTATCTTTTTGTTCATTTTTTTTTATTTCTGGGCACATTTCATTGAATCTTTCCCTTCTTGCCTTCCTTTATTTGTTTTTTTTTTTAATTTGTTTAATGTATTATAAGGCGTTGGGATAATCATGCAATTAAAATAATGCATATATTTTACGGGAATAATCTGAACTTATTTATAAATGGAATTTTGTCTGTTTGTGTGCATGTATGTGTGTGTGTGTGTGTGTGTGTGTGTGTGTGTGTGTGTGTGTGTGCATGTTCGCTACCTATAGACCACGAAACGGCTGAACCGATTTTCTTGAAAATTTACACAGTTGTACTATAAGCGTCTGCGAGTGTTCTTAGCTAGGTTTTGTGTCGAGGTACCTCGAAAAAATCGGGTTTTAGAAGGAGTGGCTCGATTTTAATCAAATTTGATACACTCATAGACAAATACATTAGAAACAATATTCTGAAGTTTCAAGGTTGCAGTTCTTACAATAGTGCATAAAATCGATAATATATATATATAATGCAAGATGTTTGTGTGTGTGTATATAATGCAAGATGTGTGTGTGTGTGTGTGTGTGTGTGTGTGTTTATCTGCCTGTATGTCTGTATTTTTTTCAGCCCTTTTATTTTAGTTTTTGCTCCCGGTTTGGCTCTAAGTAGGTATAATTTTATGATATTTACTCAGAGGACTTATTTAGCCTTCAAAATTCAGTTTACGACGAAAAACTTATTTAATATCGATACCAGGAAATCAAAATTTGACTTACATCCATTCATTTTTCTTTCAGTCTACGGTTTCGCTTTAACTGGAAACAATTATTGCTTTTTAGTTTTTCGTGCCAGCGTCCAAAGTGCCTGAGCCCAGGACCATGGATTAGTTTAAAGCTTTCATTACACCCGAACAACGCCGGTCTATACTGCTAGTTACGTTATAAACTCTTGCAACAAGTTTGTGTCAGAACTCCTGAAAGATTCTTCGAGAATCATCTGAGATTCCCTAAACTGACTTATCCAGCATCTCAAGGTTTCCATTTGAAATAAAATATTCATTAATCAGTGGGTTATCATTTTATCCTTCGAAACATTTATATCCTCTGGAAAGAGGCACGTTTAAGAATAATGGCATATTTTCATTTGCAAATGTCAAGGAGTATAATAGAATGCAATAATTTACAAATTTATAAAGAGATAGAACACCTAAGCCAGTAATATATTCATTTTCTTTTAATATTAAATCTAACAGATATACGTAGATCAAGCTTTTACGATGAAGCTATCACTACAAAAAAAGACTCTACACCTTGCTTTAAAAAATTGTAATCTGTTTTTTAACATGTAAAGAAGAAAAAGAAAAGCGAGAACAAAGAACTATCAATTTCAAAAAGACATTGTTGTTTGATCTTGACATATCCAATTCGTAGCTGAGAATGGTCCTCTATCATATATCCTGTCTTAAAATTGATGGTTAGTCCTTTGTTCTCTCTTTTCTTTTTTACTTTATATGTTGAAAATGACTACAATTGCATCATTGATTTTCTGTTAACTTTTCAATATTAATTACAGCACATTCCAGATAGCATGTACTGTAATATAAAATTGAAAAGTTAACAGAAAAAAAACACATTAGAAAGGAGGAAGATGCTTTTCAAAAGCTAAAAGAATAATTAAGACATAGAAAATTTCCTTAGAAACAAATAAAAGAGAGCTTGACTACTGTATAATATCAAACCTCCTATATGGCAGTGAACGCTTGAGAGTTTTATTATAGTTGATGAGGAAACTTGAGCCAGAAAAGATGTGATTCTACAGGAGGATGTTGAGAATGCAATGGACAGAATGAGAATGTTTGAAGAAAAATGGGAATAAAAAAGATAGTTGCATTTAATAAAATAAGGGCAACAGGCTTGAAGAATTTAAAACATATTTTTATTTATTTTGGTTTGGCAGACATGTTGTCGCACATGGAGTTTTGTCTGAAGGCATAATTTTATTGGTTTATTTATTTTTAACTTTAAAATTTAAACCATATGAATCTGACGTGGACGCGGTTAAAGGTCCAGTAAGAATACCGCGAAAACAACCAAATAGGAAATAACGAATATATATTAAATACGGAAAGAATACAAGACTTGGAACTTGGTTAGTAGGAACGATAATACGATTTAGTGTGGAATACTATGATTCAACCCTCGGCCTTAGAACTGGGACTCGTAATGGTCGTTAAGGTAGCAGTGTTTGTAGACCGACTCACGGCTGATTTAAGGCCGTTCTGAGGGCGCTCTACTCAGGCTACTCTCTCACACCTCTTGTGAGGGGGGGGTACAAGTAATGGTTCGAAGAGTTCATTCCGTCTGTCGGTGATGCCACCATTATAGAAACCTCATTTCCTCTCTGCTCAGCTGTTTGCGATCATTTCTTCATTGTTAGGAAGAGGAAATTCGGCTTCGACCGTCGAGCTTTCAAGTGAATGGCAAAAGTACTTTTTCATCGAGCGTTTTAAATATGCTGACGACCTTAGACGCATGAAGACTGTGGCTGTTATGTAAAAGTACAACATGCACTGCTACTGGGAAACAGAACAGTGAACATCAAACTTTGCGTCGATTTCTGCCACCGAGAGGAAGAACACCATTGTTAGACTGCCAAGTAGCCTTAAAAATAAACAATTATGCTTTTTCGGAAGCAGATTGGTGGGGCTAAGAAGGTGATGCGCGCCAGTTATGTGGTTTCTCGCCTTCTCTCTAAAGTATTAGCTGCAAGCCTGGTGAAAAATAACTTCGAATTAAATTAAAGGAAGATAACTACATGGTTATCAGAAGTGAAATCGCTCATAGAATGAGAATGATGTAACCCAGCGATCGTAATAAAGGGTTCGGTTCGAAATTCTTAGAATCTGAAGAGGGCCGGGGCGTACAACGGCCAAAATATTAAAATACTGACAATAAAGATGAGGACATTAGTCCGAACAATGTAAAACAGTAATAAAGGCTAGGTACATATATGTGTTTTTTTTTTAGCATTCTTGCATACGTATGTATTGTCTAAATATATAATAGTTTACCTTGTCTCTGGTTAAGGACATGCTCTAATGCTTGTTTCATTATATATATATATATATATATATATATATATATATATTACACTGTCTTGCGAAATTCAATTTCGTCTTTACACTTCAAAATTGTTTTCAAATTTGCTTCAATTCTAATCTACGGCTCATCTCGTTCTTTTTGTTGATTTTGGAATACTATTTTTACAATGGTTTGCGATTTTTTCAGTGTAAAAGTTTTTTTCTGGCCAACGAAAGATGACGGAAGAGACTTAATGTACGAATGTGAAAAGAAAAGAAAACAACCACGCACGCATATGAACTTTCTAATTTGTTCACCGCTTATCTATGTATACACGATATTTTGGCTATCAGGGAAACAAACGGATCTCGATATGTAAAGTCACTGTTGTCTGACGATCGCAAAAGCGTGAAACCCAGGGTTACAAACTCACGCCTATCTATATGAATATATATATATATGTGTGTGTGTGTGTGTCATTTTTGTTGTACTTATCTTTTTTATTTCTTTGTTTATATTTCGTTTTTCTGTTCGCTCTTTAAACAAAGAACAAAATATTGCATAAAACAACAACAAATATAAGCCCCCTCCCCGCTCTCGCCCAAAAAAGGAGTTTCTCAAACCGTCATCAAATCCTAGATATAAGTACTTATATCAGTATTAGTTGTTTGAATTCAAGAATAAATTTATCAGTAGACTAAGATTAAATTCCTTTTTCTGTCTATTTCTTCGGATGGATTATTTTGTTTTGTTTTAATCCGCAGGGGTTTTTGTAATTTTGTTGCGATATTTTTCTAAAATGGAAAACCAATAAATCGCAACGGCAGACGATAACAGAAAAGATAAAATGGCGCGGTAAGAGAATTAAAACTGGAAAATATGCAAACATTCATCGCAAAATTTAAGCGCAAAAATATCGAGTTTGTTTTTGTTTGTTTGTCTTTGTTTGTTTTTGGCAACATTTCTTCCTTAACAGACAAAAAAAAACATCAATAACTGTGAAAATACTGAAAATGTATAATATCGCAAGTGACCATTTCACACTTCTTTGTTTTTTCTATTTGGATGAATCGTTAAAAATTCCTAAAACTGTAAAGGACGTGGTAGAAAAATAGTCGTAAAAAATAATCGAAATCTAAACTTATTTATAAATGGAACTTTGTCTGTGTATGTGTATGTTTGTGTGTCAATGTGTGTCTGTGTGTCCGTTAACTATAGACGCCGGAACGGCTGAACCGATTTCATTGAAAATGTACACAGTTGTACTATAAGCGTCTGCGAGTGTTCTTAGGTAGGTTTTGTGTCTAGGTACCCCCGATTAATATTGAAAATCAATAATCAAAACAATCAGGTTATAGAAGGAGTGGTCCGATTTTAATCAAATTTGATACACTCATAGACAAAGACATTAGAAACAATATTCAGAAGTTTCAAGGTGGCAGTTCTTACAATAGTGCAGAAAATCGATAATATATATATATATGTATAAAAGGCAAGATGCTTGTGTGTGTTTATCTGTTTATCTGCCTGTATGTCTGTATTTTTTCAGCCCTTTTATTTTAGTTTTTGCTTCGGGTTTGGCTCTAAGTAGTTCTTAGTTTCAGCCATGATACTATTTACTCAGAGGACTTATTTAGCTTTCAAAATTCAGTTTACGACGAAAAAAACTTATTTGATATCGATTCCAGGAAATCAAAATTTGACTTGCATCCATTCATTTTTCTTTCAGTCTACTGTTTCGCTTTAACTGGAAATAACTATTGCTTTTTAGTCTTTCGTGTCAACGTTCAAAGAGTCTGAGCTACAGGACCATGGATTAGTTGTAAAGCTTCCATTACACCCGAGCAATGCTGGACTATACTGCTAGTTTAATATGAAAATAACACTGACATCTCATTTAGACAGATACATACATACCTAAATTACACTAAAAATATCTTGAAATACTAAAGAATAAATGCATTCAATAAATTCACCATTGCTTTCAACGACGGTCGCCAGAGGACTTCGGAATCTCCTGCAACTATTCTTGATGATCTTTTTTAAGTTGGTGAATGCCACTATAATGTTTGCCTTCAGTAAATCTTTGGTGTGACAAGACGTTTTGTTGGTCCCTCGTTTAACTTCCCCGACGCATGATAATTAGACGGTTGCAATCTGCAGAGATTTTTGGGAAGATGTCAGGGGTGATATGGTCGAAGAAATAGTCTGACAACCATGACTGGGCTCAACTACATGAGTGGCATGGTGCAGAGTTTTGTTGCTAGACATAGAGACTCCTAGCAGCCTGTCTGCTGATACAGAGCAGCACTGCCTCCTCAAGGTACTTGATGTATGCCGCATCTTTTGAGACTGAGACCATCACCAACAAATTCGAAGCTTCTTATCAGAACGATCAGTTATAATATTGCCTGAAATGTTCGTATCGGAGCTTCCGTCATGAATCAAATCAGTACAGAATGGCGTTTCCAAATTTCTTTCCCCGTTGACGTAAGTGGTGCCATATATATATATATATATATATATATATATATATATATATATATAGTGTATCAAAGCAGAAGATAATTTTCTAAACATATGCTGTTAAATATAAGAGACAAAGAATGTCTATTATGTTTAATCATGAGCCGTTCTAAACGTAGTATTTTGGCTTTAATTTCAGGTGAAAATAAAGACGAAAATGCTCCAACATTTGGATAATTTTTTATTAAGTTAGTTCTAAGCTTTCGGCTCACATGAGCCATCTTCAGAGAGATTACAGAGACGTTAACATAAAAACATCCACCATCAAAGACGATTTTATCTTGTGTTGACATAAAACTTTGCTAAGCAACAATAACAGTTACCAAAAATAGCAAACGCAGTTCGTAAACTTGTAATGCGGTTCTATGACGTCACACCGCGGGAGAGCTCGAAATGATAAAAGAACCATATATTTACATGCAATGTAATGTTTTATGACCAGATTTAAACGTGATTTTATTAAGTGTGCGTTGTTTGGATTTAATGTAGATGGCCTCTGAAGGTTCTTTTTACTGTGAGTATGAGTGCGTATTATTATATTGTTGAATATAATCTGTTTGATATTAACTACATGGCTATGTTTTTCTAAGAAATGTTGTTTAATTGTACTCTGATCAGAAAGGTGATTATGTGAGCCGAAAGCTTAGAATCAACTTAATAAAAAAGTTCCCAAATATTGGAGAATTTTTGTCTTTATTTTCACCTGAAATTAAAGCCAAAATACGATGTTCAGAACGGCTCATGATTAAACATATTAAACATTCATTGTCTCTTATATTTAATACAATATATATATATATGCAAGTTTAGTTTTATACATATATATATATATATATATATATATATATATATATATATATATGCAAGTTTTGTTCAAAATGACGTGGTTGAGTTTTTATGTAATTTTTAATGTAATCTTATAATTTCTTCTTTTTTCAGTATATAAATGATGGCTAAATCTATAGCCAATGCGCTTAGATATATAAAAGATACAGACAATTTTTATATGTTATATAAGAAAATATTTTAACAGATACTGCATTTAAAAACACAGACAACAAGATATGAAAATCGATGTAGGTTGAATCTGAAAAATAAAATATAGCGACCAGACGTCAGGAAAACTGAAAAAGAACTTTATTATAACCAAAAATTAAGTAATTAAATATATATTAGTAATCCACATAAAATCCTGTTTCGCAGGTTATCAGTGTGGCTAAACTTCCACTTGCTTCTATCCAGAATCCAAACTCGACCGATTTGGTGTCATTCGGAGTCTCTACTCGCTAAGCCTTCTAAGCCATAGGAAAATTTTATCGTGTTATATATATGCGGTGTATACACACGCCGGTCACCGGGAGAACTCAATTCATGACTGAAAAGTAACGCGAGTAAATATCTCTTATACACACACACACACACACACACACACACACACACACACACATATATATATATATATATATATATATATATATATATATATAAGATTATTATATATTATATTAAATTAGCGATTGTCCCCACTATTACAAAATGGCCATTATAAAAAATCTACTACAAAAAATCCAGTTCGTCTACAAAACAGATCTTCCACAGTGAACTAAAAAACATAAAACCGACACTCATCAACAATAATTTTCCCAACTACATAGTTGATGAACAAATACGACATTTTCTTAAAAACCTTTACACGGAAAAAACATCACATGATACATCCCAACCAATCCAAAACATATCACTCTCTTATATCGTAGCCAGATGCACTCCAACTACCACCTAGACGAAAATATCCTAAAAAAAACTCATAAACACTAATATTTCTCCGACAGATCCTAACAAAAGAATTAAGTTTATCATATATTACGCTAAATCTACTACATCCAATTCATTCGTCCGCAACGACTCCTCCCCCACTGTTAGCGATTTGCAAAAACAATGTAGCTTATAAATTCAAATGTCCCTTTCGAGAATGTATCTCTAACAAACTAAATAATATCTACACTGGCCATACTACCAACTCGCTTTCACGGCGTCTTACGTTACACTTAAATGACAATTCAAACATATTCCGACTATTAAAACAACACGGTAATCAACGCACACTTCTCAGAAAAACGCTCGTTGAAAACACATATATACTTAGACAAGAAAATAATAAACGGAAACTCAAAATCCTGGAAGCTGTCTACAACGTAAACCTGGCTTGAATACGATAAATTTTGATATCTCAACTGACATACTCCAATGCCTGTAATCGGATCAAGAACCACACCACCACCATTTTGTCACGGTCTGCTGCCATCCGCCACGGTAAAAATGGACTTGTCTCTTTGATTTAATTCTCTTTATCTAATTCCACTTTGTCAATAGCTTAAATGTTTTATGTTAAATATATGTTAATGTTTATTCTTTGATAATTGCTTATGTAAGCCGAAAGCTTAGACCTGATAAAAAATTAACAATTACTGTGATTTTTTGTCGTCTTTCAACGATAGCACCACCAAGCTTATCAGACGATACGAACGGATCCTACACAAAATAAATAGACAAAAATTTTCTATATTATTCAACGAAACCTGTATTAATATATATATATATATATATATATATATATATATATATATATTAATACAGGTTTCGTTGAATAATATATATATATATATATATATATATATATATATATATCATCCAATATAAAAATTTTCAACGCAAGTAAAGAAATTTACGATAAGGCCCTTCAGAAAAGTGGTTTTATTAATAAGTTAACGTATGATAAGCCTGCTATAAACCAAGATTCATCAAAAACTAAAAACACCCGAAAATGTAGAAAAAGGAAGATAATTTGGTTTAACCCTCCTTATTGTAAGCTAACTAATATAAATATTGGTAAGTATTTTCTCAGATTAATCGATAAACATTTTAATAATAATAACAATCCCTTAAATAAAATTTTAATAGGTTCACCCTAAAAATCAGTTATTCTTGCACCTCAAATATAGATGATATAATTAATTCCCATAATAGACAAATTTTAATGAACCTAAATAATACCGACGTTAAATCCGGAATTGTCGATAAATGTAATTGTAATTCTGTGGATGCCTGCCCGGTGCAAGGCAAATGTAAATCCACCCAAGTAATTTATGAAGCCCGTATTTCTCCATCTAACAACAAAGACAATTACCGGACTTATATTGGCATGTCCGCGGGCCCTTTCAAACAGAGGCTTTATAATCACAAGTACTCGTTTTCGAACCCTAAACAAAGATTCCAGACGGCACTATCACGTAGATTCTGGGAAATGAAGGAGGAAGGGCAGGACCCTATAATCAGCTGGAAATTAATAGGCTCAGCTTGTACTCCTAAAAATTTTCGTGATAGGTGTCGTTTATGTTTATTGGAGAAGATTCTGATTTTGAAGTATCCTCATCAGGACTTACTTTTGAATCTTAGGAAAGAATTTATTAAGAAGTGCCGTCATAGGGCGGATTTTAAAATTTAATTTTTAATTTTAAATTTACATTTTAAATTTTTCTATAATTTTTTAATTTTTTTTAAATTTAAATTTTTTAAATTTTTAATTTTTTAATTTTTTAATTTTTAATTTTTAATTTTTCTTTTTATAATTTTTATGTATATGTGTATGTTTGTATGTGGATGTGCATTTTTGTATATATGTGTATATATATGTATATATGTATTTATGTAT
This sequence comes from Ascarosepion bandense, assembly GCA_037127315.1. Lineage (NCBI taxonomy): Eukaryota > Metazoa > Mollusca > Cephalopoda > Sepiida > Sepiidae > Ascarosepion > Ascarosepion bandense. Next base: position 3,695,206 of record JBBBDQ010001761.1, on the reverse strand, counting down.
GTGTGCATATATGTATTTTTGGAAAACATTTTTTTAGCTATTTAAATGCTCCTTTTCATAATATTCATTAATTATTTTTTTTATATGTATGCGTGTGAGTGCATATGGAATATGTATATATATGTGTGTGTGTGTGTGTATGTATATGTGTGCATGTATGTGTACACATATATATTGTGTGTATATAATTTTTTGTATATAGGTGTGTACACACATATATATATATATATGTGTGTGTATGCGCATGTATGTGTATATAAGTGTGTATGAAATTGAATGTATGTGTGTGTATGTATATATGTATTCTTAATCGTAGAATTGTGTGTGTGTGTGTATAGTGTATATGTGTATGTGTGTACTTATACATGTATGTATAATTGTAAATGATTTTTTTTTATACCTAGTGTTGTCTTTATTTAGTTTAATTCAAATGACCTAATTTTTTAAAAAATAATTTGATTTTAAATCCTATATCTTTTTATTCCCTTTTATAAATAATTATGCCTTTTTAAGTAAAGGCCTTTTTCTAATACTTCAACGTTTTTGGGAAGTTAGGTTTTTGAATATGTCCAGCATCTGTAATATTTAAAAGAAAATTTTCTTTCTTTTCTTTTCTTTTTCCCTCCCTTCCTTCCTTTATCTCTCTTACCACCTTTTTTCCGTGTTGCTTAAACTTACGTCGATTTAACACGGCTGTCTGTTAATTTTTAGTTACAATTCTCTTTCCTTTTTTTTTGCGAACCCAGACGATGTCAATTTTTTCTTTTCTTGTTTATTTGATTTTATTTTATCTTTTTCTTTTTCTTTTCTTTTATTTTTCATTTTTATTTTTATTTTTATTTTTATTTTTATTTTATTTTTTAATTTCTTTGCAAATCTATTTAAAAAGGAAAAGTAGACTAATTTTTCTCCAGTTTCTGAAAGGATTTTTCTGTTGCTGAGGTGATGTGTTATCCCCCGTGGGGATCTTCATATCGAAATGGCCATTCAACATCTTTGAATTAATCCTTTTTTAATATATATATATATATATATATATATATGAGATATTTTTTGACAACATCAGTTTTTAATGTTGAAATGGAACATGGATTGGTGATACGTAAATTCGAGAGTGAAACCCGACTAGATTTGCTTTTATTTCTGATTATGCCTTTTACGTACTTCCTGGAAGGCTATTTCGTAATCACGTGAAATTCTCAGACATAGACAGTGGAACGAAAACATTCTATTGCTGTTGATTAAATAAAGGGTTTGGTTCGAATGTCACCAAGATAATATATAGAGTGATTCAGTTTAGTGTCGCCACGAGATGCACGCTTTAACAACTTCCTCACCTAAATAACTATTGATTTTTTTCAGTTACGTCCCATATGTAATACACTTTTGGCGATCATGTCTCGAAAGAGACATGACTGACAAGGTAGAAAATTTTCCCGCAGTAGGTTGGTATTTCTTTCTGCGGTAGACTGGTTGCCAACCAAGGCTATATAACCTAGTCTGCCCTTCTATTCAATTCTTTTATCCTAGTCATACGTGATACACGCTTGGGCGTTCATGTTTCTGAAAAAGAAGTCATAGAAATAAAAAAGCCGCCATCTATTAAAACTACATCATTTTTAGAAGAATTTTGGAGCAGTTAGGCAGTTAGGAATATAACCCCAACATGAGTGGATCGAACGAGAATTAGAAAAGTTGAAAGATAAACCGTACAAGAATGGAAAAAACATACTCTTTTCTAATTAATCTTTCTACACTTATGTAACCCCCTGCACATCAGTGGCGTTTCTGCCTTGCTCGGGGTGAAATGATTAAAAAAAAAAAAAAAAAAAATTCAAGAATAATATAAGAAAAGCACTAAGAAGACACTAAAAATAGAAACCTCTTGGAAATAACAAAGTACCCGCGTTTGGCCATTATCACCTGCCATCAATCCATAAAATCCTTGTGCAAACTTTATCAGAGTTAATAACTCCAATGAAATTCAAGAATGAAACACTGAAATATTTCTTCTTCTAAAAACGAATGAAAGAGATGATCCAAAAAATTACATGCCAATAATATGCCTATCCACCACATATAAATTGATTCCGCCTATCCTGGAAAACTTGTTCTTTCGTTAAACAGAATCTGTGTCGAAAAGATTAATACAGTTGCAAATAGCCTTGGTTGGCAACCAGTCTACCGCAGAAAGAAATACCAACCTACTGCGGGAAAATTTTCTACCTTGTCAGTCATGTCTCTTTCGAGACATGATCGCCAAGCGTGTATTACATATGGCACTTAACTGAAAAAAATCAATAGTTATTTAGGTGAGGAAGTTGTTAAAGCGTGCATCTCGTGGCGACACTAAACTGAATCACTCTATATATTATCAATATAATCAATAAAATGATCCTGGAAAACGGTAGGAAAAAAGGTCGAAATTTCAGCCCAGTTTGGATAGACTACTGTAAATTCTTAGATAGTGTGCAACATTTATGAATTCTTAAGGCTGTAGAAATGTAAAAAAACCTATACGGTGATAGTAAATTTTCATAAATACTGTATGGAACTGTAGAAAATCACATTATGTCTAAAATACACCAAAGTTACTGCCACTTCTAATTACTTGAATATCCGATAAGGAATCTTTCAAGGAAACTCCATGTCACATTTTTTGTTCTGTCTGTACTTAATCCTAGCTTTTGGATGAACAAAATAGCAATAACTATGGATACAAAGTAAAAACAAATGTGTATAATCACCTATTCAAAATGGCTGATCGCAAATTCTTTGTCTAAGAAGACAATGAGTTGAAGAATATCCTCAATGCTGTAAAAGATTATATCAATATTGTTGTGGATTCCGGGAATGGGAACCGCACAGAATAGAGGAACAACAACCAGAATTTGAGATAGAAAAATAAGTATATTAACGTAAAGGATACAAACTTGAACGAAGGTTAGTAATCCATGAATACGAGTTAGTACAAAGTATATATACAAGTCTCTGAAGTGAAGCCGTAGTATGTTTAGTAAGTCCACGTCGGAAGCTGTGTGTAATAGTGCAGCGTAATAATCTTCTGGCTGAGTAGAGCACAGAGCTACTATGAACTACTAACACTGTATTCTCCGTGAAATCTCGGCATCTTCCGGTATGTTCTGGTATCTCCCGCTATCTGTCGGTATCTCTCTATGGCAGGAGTATATGTATACTTTAGACGTGTCTATGTTTCTGAAAAAGGGGAAACCTCACGTCAAGTATGAATGTCGAGTTAAATATATGTGAAAAATTCACGTTCGAGTAAAAAACAAACTCACTAGATTTTAATTTTGCTACAAAGATTATGTACTGTAACAAAAAGAAGAAAGTAAGAAAAGAATATTGCAGACGTGTGCGTCTGGTGTTAAATACCGAGTTGAATTCCTAAAATAGAATATCAACCATAAGCACTTTGGCTGTCCCTGTGGGGCAGTACAATTTTCACATCCTTACCAGGGTCATAGATTATATTAACCAAATGGAGGTCAAAATGATAATTCTTCTCAGATGCTACACCATGTATCACCCCCTAAAGCTGTTATTCATGGTCTGTAAATGTACATATCCGACGGAGGGTGAGCACCTCGAGATGGCGTAATAGTTAGCAAGCTTGTCTCGCTAGAATCATTACAACTGAGTAGTGAATTCGATCCTCACTAGGTGTCCTATACTTTCGGCCTTGTGCCACATCTGAGCTGCGCTTAGAAAATCACCATCTCTGACGGAGGGTTAGGTTTTGTTAAAAAATCGGTCTTCAAAGATATCTTAAAACAGCAGAAGCCTGGATGATGATGTGTCAGTATGAAATTAATAAGTGTCATAGGGGCATCACTCGTCAAACGGAATGAACTCTTGCAACCATTACATATACTTCCCCTCCCAAGAAAGTAAATAGCCTGGAAAAAGAGGAAACTACAAAAAAACTCAAAATGCTTCGAAAGAGCAGAAGCACCGTGAAGGTAAAACAAAAATGTTCATCTCTACCAGTGTCTCCGGAAAGACAAATAATATCTTACGCTCAAAAGGCAAACAGCCTTCCTTCTTCCCCACGAAAATTCCCACTGACCCTGGTTTCGCAGCTTACCCCACTCACTCCAATCAAGTCCCCCTCTACCACTTCTTCTACCACTCCAACTGAAACACCCCAAAAAAAACAAAAAATCCCTCCCGAAAGGAGAAGCCCTTTGTCAAATAGACATAAAAGAAGTGTCCCAGTATAACAATATTTTGGAGCGGATCGAAGATAATTAATTTTATTAACTTATTAACTATAGCTGGAAAATCTTCTAATTACTATTATAAGTCAGGAGAACGCACTAAAAGACATTTATCTTTAAAGGAAAAGAAGACAGGGACGAAAGATAACACATGGTATTTCTCTGTTATTGCAAAACCGGAAAGAAAAAGAAAGAAAAGAGAAATGAATTTGTTTAATGTCATAAAGTCGATTTCGGCTCACCTATGAAGGCTAACAAGTGTCATTCTAAACCTAAACGAAATATAGATTCAAATGTTATTTTTTTGCCGGCAAAAGAATAGAAAAAGAAGACCAGAGAAAGAAGAAAAAGAAATAAAAAACTTAAATCTGTTTCAATGCCACGAAATAACAGATTTCGATTTCGGTCCACTCAAGAAAGTTAGCAATTGTCATTTTAAACATAAGAAGAAAGATAAATTTAATTATTATTTTTTTCTGGGTATCGGAATAGGAGATTTCATTTTGTGTCCGATTGTCTCGCTAGCATGAATTGTTTTAAGGATTGAGATAACAAATGTTTTGATTCCGAGTCGAAGTAATTTAGAGAAAAGTTATTTCCACTTGACAGCAGGCTGGGCCAGATAACGAGAACATTTCCCGTTGGTGACTCAGAAAATGGATATTAAAAACACAGGTGAAAATATTTATCTAGGTAACAATGTCAATGGACCCTTGTCAACTTCTCTTGGGCGAAGTCAGTTCAAAAAGGTTATTACCTATTGTTTTAAGAAAAAAAACCCAAATTGTTTCGCGAGAAAGAAAATTTTGAGAGAGAAAATTCAGTTAAGTCCATCCCAGAAAAGGGGTATGGAAAGATGACGTCATAAGACGGAGAGGAATTCCATTGGTCCTGTAAACAAGCGCCCAAATGGGGAGATGACCAACAATTGACGTCATGGAAAGCAGATTAATCCCATTGGGTAAACCAGAGGCAACAAGGAGTAGCAGCTAACCTCGGCATTCTATTGGTTGCCGAGATGGGAGGTTAGACACCCAGCGACCGTCGGCCCCACACCCTGCATGGGCATAAATACAGGGTCCCGAGGGACCAAAAATCAGTTGGGATTCAGCGGCGGTTCGAGGCAGTTGAAGTTCAGTCCCAGTTACAGACCTGGAAATGTAACGACGGAGAAAGGCGCCATGTTGTTGGGCTCCAACCACAGAGCCTGCCGGCCAGCTAAAATAAAAGAAAGAAAAGAAGAGATTTTGCAGTTAACGTTCCAGTGGGATTCAGCGGCCGTTCGAGGCAGTTCGCAGTTCAGTTCCAGTTACCGGCCTAAAGATGTAACGATGAAGATAGGCGCCATGTTGTTGGGCACCAACTGCAGAGTCTGTCGGCTAGCCAGAGTTAGAGAAAGAAAAGAAGTGATTTTGCAGTCAAAGTTTTTGAGATCGACAACTGAATGTCGACGAAGATAGGCGCCATGTTGTTAGGAGCCAACCACAGAGCCTGCTGGCCAATCTGAGTTAAAAACAGAAGAGAAGTGATTTTGCAGATAAAGATTTTGAGATTGACAACTGAATGCAGTTTTCAGTTGCAGTAGTAGTTGCAGTCCGAGTGGCAGAGAGTTCGATTTCCCGGTCCAGAGACTTAATGACCAAAGACATTTCCTAGTTGAAGAAGTAAAGAGACAGAGAGATGATTGCCATGCCGTTGGGTGCCGACCGTAGAGAAGCCTGTCGCCAATCAACCAACCAGAGTTAAGAGACAGACAAGAAGAGAATTTGCAGACAAGTTTGAAATTGCTAACTGAAAGAGAGTAACCCAGCACTTCGGCAATTTCTGTAACATTCCGGAAAACAAGCAACAAGTTGACTAGACTTATAACGAACTTAGACTTCTGTTCGGAGCAGCGAGATGCAGCCAACCAGATTTCTCGTTATTACTTAGGAGAATAATTCGATTTTCCTAAGAAACGTCCGTTCCGCTACCAGTTGATAGAAGCAGGTATTGGGAATTATCCAAGAGACTATTGTGTATAATCTGTATATAAAGACATTATTCTACAACACTTCAGACGTCGGTCCACTTATTTTTATTTTATTTTTTTTTTTTTTGTGCTATATTTCTTTCCTTTATTACTTAATTGTGTGCACGCTTCCCGATTTGGTTTAGTTTGGCAGAGAGACAGCTAGTGGAGAACTCACGTGACTACCTTGTGATTAATCAACACAACGTGGGACAAGAGCGACCGGCCGGGCAGTGGCATACAAGGATTGTTCGGCTTAAAGGAAGAGCCTTTTAAAACCGCTGTTGAAGCTGACTTCCGTGGATGGAAAATCAACTGACGACCCAAAGATTCTTTCCCACGACTTCAGGTGTCATCACCCTTATCCGTAGTACGTGAGGGAACCTGAGGGTCTGGGACCACTTGGCTGCGGCCAAAGATTTTTACAAGAACATTGACATAACTCACACCGGTACGCCAGAGCTGCGTAAAATAACCAAATTATGTACAGGGATTTTGCTCCACTTCTGTATATATAGGGTCTTAAAACTAAACTATCCCACGGACGTTGGCGGGATTGTCCTAGGCGGATGGATTAGGTCCGATGTAGGAACTGGTTCCCTAGGACAGTCCGTCGAGGTCTCTATTGCCAGAGATTTTTACCCCGTATGCGATTAGAAGTAGTTTCTCTTTTTCTGCTTTCAGATCTAACGGATGTCAATAAAGTTAGCTAGTTTGAATGCGAAGGGCTTGAGGGATCGGAGTAAGGCGGCCCGCCTGCTTCGGGACCTCTTGTCTTTCGGCGTGGATGGGGCCGCGATCCAAGAGACTCACTTTGTTTGCGACGTCGATGTCTGTGTGCTGTCTAACGACTTTGTCGGCTACTCAGCATATGGGAACCGATTTAGATCAGTCCAAAGCATTTGATAGGGCTGACCATGGCTTCCTGGTGGCTGTCATTCAGGCCGCCGGATTTGCACCCGACTTCTGCCGCTGGATTAGTCTCCTGTACCAATTCTCCACGGCTGTGATCCAGGTGAACGGAAAGTTGTCGAGCGTATTTGCGCTGTCTAGGTCGGTCCGACAGGGTTGTCCACTGTCGTCCTTACGCATTGGCATTGGAACCCCTCTTTCGTCGGCTAAGGGACAGGACGTGCAGTCCGGCCTTACGTGAAATCGTTGTCCCTGGTGGAGTTCGAGCCAGGGTTACCCGCGTACTTTCGTGTCCTCCCGGAGTGACATTGAAGTGATACATAAGGCGCTTGAACGGTGAGAACAGGTGACAGGGGCCAAGATTAACTGCGACAAGTCTTCCGGCTTGCGTTTAGGTGCCTGGAAGGGTGCTACCCTCCCGGGGCCCTTTGACTGGACGGACGGCCCTATCCGCATTCTTGGAGTGTAGTTTGGGCCCGTTCTCCAGTTGGAGAAAAATTGGTCTGATGTACAGGCAAAGGTCATCGCGTCGGTCGAGATTTGGCGTCGAAGGAATTTGTCCTTAAAGGGTTTGGCTAAGGCGTGTGTTACATACGTTTTTCTCATTATCCTTTACCGGCAGTCTGTACTTCTACTTTGTGAACGACGTGAGAAGGCGATCGAGAGTTTGCAAGTCTCCCTTCTGTGGAGAGGACGCAAACATCACGTCGACAAACGTGTCTGATACCAATGCTGCACTTAGCGACTCACAAGCTTGCTTCAAGAGTGGTTTTTCTCAGACGTGCGTTATTGGAAGACTCTTTGCTAACGGGGATAGTGAGGGATATGTTCCTATCACTCCCCCGGTCTCGAGGCGGTGCCGTAAACCTCGGGTGCAATCGAGTTTTCTCCTTGAATGTCTGGCGGCCTTGAGAGCCATTCCTCGGTCCAGTGACCTTTCTAGGCCTAGGAAAGTCTTCTGTCAGGGATTAGTGGCAGGTATCGCGAAGGATACACGACGCGAAGTGCTCGACATGTCAGAGGAGGAGTATCGCTCTTATTGGTCTTACGCGCCAGGTAACGTTTATCTCAACAACTCACTTACCTAGCGATTGTCTCGGAATAGGTTGTCTCTCAATGACGCGGCCTTCATATGGGGCCTGACGGATTTGCCAGATTGTGAACGCTGTGACCTTGGTTTAATGGAGACGTCTGCGCACGCCTTCTACTATTGTTCTCGGGTTCGCACTTTATGGGACCGTGTCGGCAAGTTCACTGCTCGTATCGCGCCGCGTGAACACGTGCTCATTGATCGTGCATACGCCTGTGACAATGTGTCGCCCCAGTTTTCGGGGGTGAAGCGAATGATGTTTTTGTCGCTGCTGGCCACGGCTTGAATGGTGATATGGCCGACTTTCCCATCAGGATCTGATCCGATATTTTGAGCATCAGCTCAAAATTAAGATTAGATCTGATTGGAAACAGTTGACCCCGATAGGCTTTAGCGAAAGGTGAGTAAATGTGGCGATCCTGGTTCGCGTGAACGGGACTAGCCTTGATTTTCTCTTTTAGATCAACTATTCACATCGGGGTTGATTCTTTTGGAACCCTCCCCTGGTTAAGGTAGTTTTTGTGTGTGTGTGTGTGTGTGTGTGTGTGTGTGTGTGTGTGTGTGTACCTAGTTAATGGGAATGAATGTGAGTCATATCCTGTCCCCGGCATTGTCTTTTGTTATGATCCAGGTCGAGATTCCCAATTTCCCTAGTTTTTAATTTTTCTCCCGTTTTATCTCGTCAAGATTATATTCTCCCCATCCATTTTATTTTCTCCTCTCCACTCCCTGTAGAAAGAGTGCCTCTTGCTTTTGTCCTATGGGCAGAATACAGCGGCCTCTTTGTTTTGATGGTTGGATGGGTCCAACTAACATCATGATTTCTGTTTGTATATTTAGTTTAATTTTTTTATTGTTTTGGGAATTTATGCCCCTCCCCACATATCATTTCATTATATATTTTTAAATATATTTTTTTTATCTATTATTCACAATAAAATTTTTATACTCTTTTGTTTTTTTCTTTTTTTAGGTCCCGGGTATGTTTGAGGTATTTTGGTGTATGAAGGATTAAATGATGATTGACATGTTCTTGTGGTGGATGAGAAAACTGTAAAGTATGTTTGGGTCGTTAGTCGGATTAGCTAGTTATAGGATAGGTACTGAAGACCAACCTGAGTTTTTTCCCCACCCCACAAATCGGCCTTGTGTCACAATTGTATTTATCATACAATAAATATTGAGTAGGTAGCCTGAGAGAGTAGCCTGAGGAGAACGCCTTGAACATAGCCTAAGAGTCGTCTACGAACACTGCTACCGTAACGACCATTACGAGTCCCGGTTCGAGGGTCGAATTATAGTATTACACACTAACACGTATTATCGTTCTACTAACAAAGTTCCAAGTGTTGTATTTTGCCGTGTTTTAATATATATTCGTTATTTCTTATTTTAGTTGTTTTTCTATTACTCTTGTTGGACCTGTAACCAGGTCCATGACAATAAGAATCTTTATTCAGTTATAAAGGATGCCAACAAATTCAGAAGGTAATCTCAAGTGGTTGAAGCAGTGCAAATAAATTATAATAAACATACGACAGAGCTTACAAAAACAGATTCAATGTTCCAAATGCAGAAAGGTTGGCAAGATAGAAAAGTGAATAGGAAGATTTTATTCTTGTTGCACAGGACCAAAACTTGTTAACTACAAATTACAAAGCACACTTACTAAAGGAAATGTGTTAACCCGAAGTTCAGCTTATGTGTTGAATATTCAGAAACAACTGACAATCTTTCACGGTATTAGAATCCACTGAATGTAAAACTCGTTATAGACAGAGTGGGCAAAAATATGCACTGGAACATCTGCTATTTTTACCGGAAGAAAATTGCAAGAAATTGGTATGAAAATCACCTAGATTCACACAGACAGAACAATGAAAGCAAACCGCCCAGACAACGTGATCAAAGATCACATGAACGGAATGTATTTTCTTATTGACATGGTAGTTCTTGCAGACTGCAATGTTGCTTGGAAGATTAAAAAAAAACTCTCAAAATACAACGATCTTGAAGTGGAAATATGAATAACGTCGCACGTGAAGACAATGACAATTGGTTTGGTTGGATAAGGTTCTGATTGACTTATTAAAGAAATTCCTGCACAGGAATTCTTCTCACAAGTACAGCTCACAACTTAGAAATTGTTTTATCTGTGTAAAATGTGTGTGGCCTTAGTTTGTCCGTCATTTATTTAAAGAAAATTTAACAAAAATGCTAAGCTAGGTGGAAAATATTATGTACCATTTCTGACCTTAGGTTCTGGTTAGAACCTGGATGAAAATGAGTACACAACAGAAATAAAAAAAAAATAAACATAATAATATTACTAATGAAGAGTAATTGATAATGAATTAAAATGTTTCTGAATAAATATACAATTATTAAAAATTTATATGGATGTGGACACATACTTACAAAAGAGTAAATAAATTAAACACAGGCAAATCTAAATCTAGGACCTATTCAGCTATGAAAACCTTTTCTAAAAAAATGCAGTTCAGTCTTTTATATATATATATATATATATATATATATATATATAAGGTATACATATTGAGAATTCCTGATTATTAGTTTCATCCGAAAATGTGGATATTAAGTTTGTGTATATAATGATTTCCATGTTTTTATTATAAATTTAAAAAGAAAAACAAGGACGCATTTAACATTGTATACACTACGATTAGGTAACTTGAAATGCTGTCCTATAATATTATATTTAGAATTAGACAAAGTTAGGGTTAGGGTTAAGGTATATCTGTTAGGAAGATTGCAGTAAATCATATAAACGAAGTTAGAGTTGTCAGAATTAAGGTGAGGTGGGTGTATTTTAACTTCTGTGCTTGGAAGAATGAAAGTTATCAGTATGGATACAAATTTTATAACTTGATTTATTGCATGTATAATTAGTTCGACGTTCATTCGGTTGTTTCACTTTGGGTTATGTGAGTAGTGATAGCAAATTGGATATTGAATTAAGTGGGTGTTCGCTTAATGCGTTCCTCATTAGGGGGTCTAAGATTTAGAAAATTTCCTTTGCGGAAATAAAAAATTTATTTATCCTATGATTAAAATTATACACCATAGTTCTTCGTTGACTATATGTTTGTTCTTTTTTTAGAATAAGAAAACTAACTCTTGTGTGTTAGGAATGGTTTTAATAGATTCTTTGATTAATTTTAGCGGGTAGTCACAACTGAGAAAGTAGTTGATAAATCGGCCTACATATTGAAATCAAAACGATCCGGGTCAAATCTTTTCATACGTTAGGATTGGTCATAAATTATGGATTCCTTGAATGATGGGATGGCACTTATAAAAATTTAACTACCAGTGACTATCTGCTGGTTTGGCAGAAAATGATGTAGATGTCTTATTGCTATTGATAAGTAATCAGTCAATCAAATGAGTGCCATTAGTTATACATGCTTGGGCGATCATGTCTCGAAAAAGACATGACTGACTAAGCAAAATATTTTCCAGCAGAAGTTTACCATTACTTTTTGCGGTAGACTGGTTGCCAAACAAGACTTTAAAAACCCAGTCTGTCCTGCTATTCAATTCTTTTATCAAGATCAGTCAGTTAAACGCCATACGTGATACACATTTGGGTGATCATGTCTCGAGAGAGACATGACTTACCAGGCAGAGGATTTTTCCGCGGTAGGTTGCCAGTTCTTTCTGCGATAGATTGGTTGATAACCAAGACTATAGAACCCAATTTGTCTTACTATTCAATTAAGCATTTTCTTGACTGGTAGAATTTCATTTACTGCTTTAATTTTATCTTTTCTCTTGTTCTTCTGACCATTCCGTATTGAAATATTTGGATTTCTGGAAATCTCACCTAGTAATCAGTAATTCAGGTCGGATTTCCTCGATTTCTCGTTTCAATGTTGACTTCCAAGTCGGACCTTTTCGTCTGTTGTTTGATCTTTTATTTGTCTTGACATTAAATTTTCCAGTATCTTCTGTGTTATTATTTACTTCTCTTATGTTGATCTATATTTGGTCCGTGCGTTAATAATGTTTGTGTCGTGGACCCAGTTAAAAAGTCCAGCAAGAAATAATACAACAACCAAAATAAGAAAATAACGATATATATATATTAAATTAAACAGAGCAAAATACAATATTTGGAATTCTGTTAGTAGAACGATAAATACGGGTTAGGTAGTAATACTATAATTCAGTCCTCTAATTGAGACTTGCAATGCTTGTATGGAAGCAGTAATGGCTATCTCACTTTGTCTCTGCTTATCTCTGCTTATCTCCCTTCTGCTTCTTGTGAGGGGAAGTATATGTAATAGATGGAAAAGTGAAAACCATTGAAATGGGTGATACCACCATGACAGTTTGGAATATGGCGTTATATGTTTGCATAACATGTTTATTGGACTTTGTCACATGAATTTTGGCGGGCCGGTATCTTTCTGACATTTTCGTGTGAGTTAATTTACTGAGTATTTCAATAATGTGGCTTTTCGTTTAAATGCTTTAGACTCTTTTTTTTTTCAAGAACTTCTGCCCGAGTGTCGTTTGATTCATCTTCATCAATGACAGATTCAGAATCAGTGCAATTGTTTATGTCACATGTATATCCTTCCGTTTTATTTCCTGAGAGATCATTACAGCCTTTGAGAATCTTTCGCATGATGTCCCTGAGGACATTGGCAAGCATCTTTAAGTCGAGATAGGATTTTATTTCGGTTTTTACCATATCTCTTCATATTTGCTGTTTTATCCGCGATGTTCTTGTGTAGACTTTTAAGTATAGTGAAAAAGTATAAATATCATGATTTGGACATACCATTCGTTTGCTTTCTTCTTTAATTACTGATTTTTCATCAGGTCTACGCATGGAGTTACTCTGGTTTTGGTGACCAGGTATCTCATTGCAGGTAGAAGAGTTTGTGCCAGTGAAAAAATTCTTTGGTCCCAGATTGGCTATTATTATTATTATTATTATTATTATTATTATTATTATTATTATGTCATTTTTCATCATATTTCGATTTCTGCTTTGGTCTCACTACCAACCAAGTCTGCGGGGAGACCTAAGGCAGGGCGTGGCGTGTTGTTATGACTCCATTATTATTATTATTATTATTATTATTGTGTCATTTTCATCATAATTCGATTTCTGCTATGGTCACACTACCTACGAAATCTGCAGAAAGCTCCAAGAAAGGTTGTTTTTTGATGTTATGGCAACATTTCATTTAATTTTTTTCTTGATTTTCCATAATATCACTAGCACTACACGAACAAAGGTCGTCTTAGTGGGTGGGCTGTACTTAACAAGACAATCTTTTATATATCTTTTAAACTGTGATTTTCAGGGATTTTTTCATTATGTTTTATTCTTTTTTTATCGTTCCAAATGCAGCTGATATCACTGGTAATATTCTTGTTTTCATTTCCACATTTTTTCTATTATTTCAATTTTCAGGTCTTTATATTTTGATAGTTTTATTATTATTATTATTAATTATTATTATTATTATTATTAATATAATTTTTATTAAGTTGTCATTTTTCATCATATTACCAAGTCTGCGGGAAGACCTAAGGCAGGTCGTGGCGTGTTGTTATGGCTCCATTTCATGTTTTTTCTATCTCCCCTATCATCCCTAGCGTTACATAGACAAAGTTCTCCTTAGTGTGTGGGCTGTACTTAATAAGACAATTTTTTGTATATCTCTTAATCTGGGGTTTCCAGTGATTCTTTCAATGTGTTGTTTCGTTCCATTTTTATCATTCCAAGTGCACCTACTATTAGTGGTAATACTCTTATTTTCAATTTCCACATTTTTTCTATTTCAACTTCCAGGTCTTTATATTTTGACAGTTTTTCAAATTCCTTGGTTGCTATGTTACAATCCGCTGGACAAGCCATATCAATTAATAGACAAGTTTTCTCCTTCTGGTTTTTAACAATAATGTCTGGCCTATTTGCTTCAATTTTTCTGTCTATGTAGATGGTGTAATCCCATAGAATGGTTACATCTTCTATTTCTGTAACTGGTGCTGGGTGATGTTCATACCAGTGTTTGTTTACATATTTTTCATAGTATTTGCACATTTTCCAATGTAAATATTGCCTCACTCTATCGTGACAATTTTTATATTCATTTGGGCAAGTACATAACATCTTGAGATTAGATGGTCTGTTGTTTCTTGGTATTTATCTTATATATTATTTATATTATAGAACCTGCATTTTGGATCCACATTATTATGTTTAATATTTGCCTGAAAGTTCCTAGTGAAAAGACTTTGGTCTTACGCTGCAAGAATCAAGCCTTCAGTCTTTAATCCAGATGCACGTAACCATCGATGAGTATTAACTTTGTCAACATTGGATTTATTGGCACGTTCTGGATATTGGCCATGCCGAGGTTTGTCTTGCCAGCGCTGTTTCATCTGTTCAAGAGCTTTATCCTTGGCTTTCTTTTTAATATTTTTTGATGCAATAGTTGGTTCTTTGCTTCTGTTTTGCTTTTCTACAGAATCTACTAACTGTAAATCTTGTTTGTATTTACTGCCTTCTTTCATTATTGAATATTTTTTCTTCCTGTTCTCATGTTGTTTGACTAATTATATCATCCAGTCCTTTGTTGTTTCTATGTATGTTAGTAAGCCAATAGTTGTTGTCTTGTATGACAATTCTAGCTGAATAAGACTTCTTCCACCTTCTTTACGGAGTATGTATAGACGGTCTACATCAGCCTTTGGATGATGCATCTTATGCTTAGAAAGAAGATTTCTTGTTTTCGAGTTTGATATCCTTTAGAGTCCAGTTCAAGACGTTGAAACTATATTGGACCACTGGGATAGCAAGGCTATTAATGGCAATAACTCTGCTCTGAGAATTCAATTGTCTTTAATATCAGTCGTAGTCTTCTATAGTACTCTTTACGCACTATTTCCTTCGTTTTTTATGGTGAATTCTTTCACTCTCATTTACACCTAGGTATTTATAAGCTTCTTCTGGCTCTAAATCTTTTATTCTTACAGCAGGGTCTAAGCTGATTAAGCATGTTTGTTGTAGCGAACCTCGTAAAACTGTAGATTTTGCACATTTATTCAAATTGAATTTCATTCCAATATATTCACTGAAGCATTTTGCAAAAGACCTTCCAGCTCATTATCATTCTTAGCATGCAACTTTAAGTCATCCATGTAAAATAGATGGCTTATTTTCTTTTGAGCTATTTTATAACCAAATTCTGTCTTGTTAAGTTAACTGGTTAATGCTATTAATGATATGCAAAATAGTCAGGGAGACGAACAGTCACCTTGAAATATACCTCTTTTGATGTTTATTTCACCAGAGTTATAGGTTCCATTTATATAGGTAAAGTGTTGTTTCCCATATCGACATATATTGTTTGATGAAATTGATGATGACGGGTGATACCTTGTACACATTTTAAATCTTTAAGGTCCAGGCATGTGGTACACTATTGAATGCCTTACGATGATCTATCCAGGCAGTACTAACATTTTTCTTTGCATTGTAGCAGTTTTCCAAGATCATCTTGTTAATAAATAATTGGTCTTTACATCCGTAACAGCCACGTTTGCACCCTTTTTGTTCAAGCGGTAGCATGTGATCTGTTTTGTTAAAATAGATGTTAATAGTTTGTATGTTGTCGGAAGGCATGTAATTGGTCTGTAGTTTTTCGGGTTATTCTTGGGTAGAAGAAATGTAATTTCTTTGGTCATACATGCAGGAATTTTAGTGGGATCGTTAACCATTTCTTGAAGTTCTTTGGCTAGTTTTTTATGTGCTGTGTTTAAATAATATAGCCAAAAGTTAGGAATTATATCTATTCCTGGAAATTTCCAAATGTGTGCCTTTTTCAGTGTCCATTTAACATCCTCTTGTCTGTTCTGGTTTATTTTTCATTCGTTCTATCTCTTGCGCAATCCAGTCTGCCTTTTTGTTATGTTCTTTAGGGCAATCCCACATTTTCCCCAGAACTGTATAACTTCTTCCATTTGTGGAGAGGAGTGACTGTCACTTAAATTCTTTTTTTACCTATTTTCCTGTAAAATTTCTTTACATCGGTTTGAAAAATCTTGTTTTGTCTGTAGAATCTTGATCTTTTCGCATAGCGTCTTATTCTTTGAGCCTTCAGTTGTATTGTTTGCTTTATTTTTCCTTAGTTGATAGGACGTCATTCACATTTCCCATGTTTTATTTATTTCGACTCTTCTGCCTTTTCTAGTTCTTACATTTAATTCCTCTTGACATTTCATCGAGTACTGATAATTCACTTCTAAGTTGTTCGATTTCTTTTTCTATTTTTCTTTTCCAAGGTGGATCTTCATGTCTTGCGAGACTGCCTTGTTTTTAATTTGATGTTCAACTTTTTGTTGTTGCTGCTATTGCTGGTGCATATATTGCTTTATTGAGATTTATATGAGTGTCTTCTTAATCTAAAATTAATTTGAGTGCTGCATTGTAGAGCTTAATAGTTTCGAGGTTATGATTTCTTGGTTGTAATTTTGGAAGTTGTGCTCGTTCCACTATTGCAATATTTTGTTTGGAGTAGATAGACTAAACTATCGCCCGGTCCACACTCCATCCACGTCTATTGAACAGGTGAAAAGGCTCGTCCCTTGTTTCCTGCTTAGGATGCGGTCTCCGGTTTCCTCTTTTCTAATCTTTTCACTCTTTTCTTTTCTTTATTTTATTTTTTAATTGGAGTAAATAGACTAAACTATCGCCCGGTCCACACTCCACTCACGTCTATTGAACAGGTGAAGAGGCTCATCCCTTGTTTCCTGTTTAGGATGCGGTTTCCGGCTTTCTCTTTTCCAATCTTTTTACTCTTACGTAGCCCCCTGCGCATCAGTGGCGTTATCGCCTTGCTTGGGGTAATACGATTAAAAAATAAAAATCTGACTTATATGGTTCTTGATTTCTTCCTTGGCTTCTTGTATACTGTTCTTGTTTTCCTTGTAATTCTGTTCACTGTGTTTTGAACTCGTTTTATTGTCGTTTTGTAACTGACTCAGATCACACCTTTCCAGCACTTCTAAACTTACAGCATTATCTTCACATTGATTTGTGTGTATCACGGTTTCTCCATTATGACCTGTGGCTTCTTTGATGTTACTACTTTTTATTTCTGATTCCAGTTCCCTTTCATATTTTGTTGATTCGTCTATTCTGGTTTCAATTCGTTTTATCTCATTAATCTCAGCCTCTGTTAATCGGTTATTTCCCATGATGTATCTTTGTACCTTGGCTAATTTATTTTCGTCAATGTACTTTCTATTTGTTTGTCCAACCTTTTCTCGCCAAATGTCATGTTTGGCGAGTGATGTTTTTTTGAGGTAACGCTTCATGAAATGCAGTCATAACGACATTGTACTCTTCACGGGACCATTTTATTTTTTCTCTCTTTAAATATGCGGTTATAGATCTAGCTGGAGAATCTTCAAGGCCAACATTACGATTATCCTGGTTGTGGGGACCTGAAGATTCATTCTTTGTGTAGGAGTTTACTCCTATGGAAGATTTTTCGATCTCAGGTAGGTTCTCTCCTGAAGGACGGGCTCCCTGTTTAACCACTGGAAGGGCCATACAGGACTTATTATTTCTATTTGTAATTCTCATATTTTTTTCCACGAGTGACGCACGGGTCCAAAAGTTCACCCAAAATTGCCCGGCACGTTGGGTAACGGTCTTTCACGAACAGGATTCGGAAGCCTGAAGGGAATCGTTTGTGACCTCATAACGCAGGAGCCATTCACTCTTTGGCACGATTAACACCTTGAGTTGCGGGTTGTTGTTCGAAGTTTTTCTTCTCCTAAATGGGTTGCCAAGCGACATCTGACAAAGGCGCGATTGGAATTCAAAGAGAAAGACGCTGGTTAAAAAAATAACTTGGACGTAACAGCCGCTCAACGAAACAAAACGTCACTACACTAGAGTATTTTGTTAAAAAAAGAATTGCTACCATCACTAATCCTTGTAACAAAAATAATTGTTTAAAAACAAAAAAATTAATGGAAAAGAAGAAGTTGACATACGTTTAAGTTTGCTGCTGTGAAATTTAAAAATAATAATTTGTGCGCCCACTGTATATTCAGTTATTTTTTTTTATTAAAGTCGTTGAAAATAGGGTTATCAAAAAGAAATAATAAGAAGAAAACTAGTTGATGATTCTATTAGGATCATTTAAAGAAGAAACATATAAATTAAAAAAAATATACGAAGAAAAATTCATATTTATGTTAAAATAAAAAAAATTCATATAGAAATAAAAACTTCAAAGAGAAACGCTGGTTAAAAAAATAGAACTACAAGCCGCTCAACGAAAGAAAATATCACTACACTTGGAGAGTATTTTGTTAAAAGAAAAAATTGTGGTAAATTTTGGTTTTAGGTCCCGAAGGCTTTTATCCCTTCACATTTTTCCAAAATAGTCTTATTTCGTGCAGATTTATATGCCGAACTCCCATCAACAATTACATATTGAAGAAACCTTCCTTGTTTTATGTTAACGACCAGAAAACAATCGAACTCCTTCTCGCTCTTTTTGTCACCCACAACCATCTAAATCAAAAGACATTCGATGATGAATCACTTTAGGCGTAGGAAGCTAATTTCGGCCTATTTATCTCTTTAATGAAAAGTCTATAAAGAAATTACTACGCGATTTAATTTTTTTCGGTGTTCAATTTCAGCAGAAAGTTGCGTGTATTTGCGTGTTTATTTTTCCTTTTTTTGTTGTAATTAATTAAGAACGTTGCGTGTACTTAATTTGAGAAGAAAGTTAACTTTCAAATATATGAAAATAAGTGATATTTGTAGTTTTACTTTATTTTTTCCGACGAAAGTTAACTTTCAAATATATGAAAATATAGAATTTTTTGAGAAAGTTAGCTTTAAAATGTATGAAAATAAGTGATGTGTAGTTTTTTAACCTTCAAATACATTGCGTGTATTTGCGTGCATTTTTCCTTTTTTTTATTTCAGAAGAAAGTTAACTTTCAAATATGTGAAAATAAGTGATAAGTGTAGTTTAATTAACCTTCAAATATATTGCGTGTATTTTTTTCTTTTTTTTCTGTTGGTAATTAGTTTAAAAAAGGTGTGTGTACTTAATTTGAGAAGAAAGTTAACTTTCAAATATATGAAAATAAGTGATAATTGTAGTTTTACTTAATTTTTTTCCGACGGAAGTTAACTTACAAATATATGAAAATATAGAATTTTTTAAGAAAGTTAACTTTAAGGTTAGGTAAAACTACACTTATCACTTATTTTCATATGTTTGAAAGTTAACTTTCTTCTGAAAGTAAGTACCAAAACAAAAAGAAAAAAAAACACCCAAATACACGCATGTACTTAATTTCAGAAGAAAGTTAACTTTCAAACATATGAAAGTAAGTGATAAGTGTAGTTGTATTTAACCTTCAAATATATGAAAATATGAAAATACTTGTAAATTATAAATAACAAAAAGAGCAAAATAAGTAGTACAGTAAATTATTTTTTTATAATTAACATTGAAAATAAAACAATAATTACATCAATTGGAAAGGAAGTTAAAAGTTAAAAAATGGAAAAAATGACATTGACAATTTTAAAAGAATGCAGTAGTTTTCAGAAAGTTGCGTGGATTTTCTCATGTCTGAGAGAGAAAGAGAGAGAGTGATCTACCTTTGTGAGTCAGGAATTTTCTACTTTACTCACAATCAAGCCCAAAGCACGAAACCGACTGAGGGGGAATGTGACATACGTTGAGCGCTTGCCAAAACTAACCTTGATATCGATACACTGGTGCAGAAGAAGCAGCATCACCCTTCTCAATAATTTAATTCTAAAGTAGAAGAGCAAACAAAAGTTCTTTTATTTGTTACTAACAGCTCTCTATTGCTATGCTTAGTTGTTACTAACTGCTCTCTATCCACTTTACTCTGTAACTATAAGTTTATCAGTATATTTGTACATTTGAAAAATAAATAATTAAATAGTCTGTGTGTTTTAACTGCTCTTTCTCTCATACACATGAAGGGGGGAATCTGGATGGTTAAACTGGGTGTAGGGGGAAATGAGTGAAAATTTTGGTAATCACTGGTATAGTACCCAACGGTATAGAACCCAACGGATTAATATCTTTCTCAAGGGTAGTTGCACGTAAGTAAATACAAAACATTCCATTGAAATTTGAACCATGTTCTCCGATTTACCGTTCCGAGTCGATATTCACTGCACCAAGACACACAGCCTGTGCCGATTCAGTAAAAGATTAAAAAACTGGTAGAGCGATTCCTCCGAAAAAAATCCAAAGCGTAAAGCAAATTACTTTGAATTTTATTTGGCAGCTGAATCAGCGAACAAAGGCTTTATGACATTAGGAAATTTAACATTCAATAAAAAAAGCGTTATGACACAAAACGCTCTGAAGACAGCTTTGTCCTTGTCCAAATAGAGAATCTTAAATGCGGATCTAAACTTATTTATAAATGGAACTTTGTCTCTGTGTGTGTGTGTCCGTTACCTATAGACTCCGAAATGGCCGAACCGATTTTCTTGAAATTTTACACAGTTTTACTATAAGCGTCTGCGAGTGTTCTTAGCTAAGTTTCGTGTCGAGGTACCCCAGATAAATATCGAAAAGCGATAATCAATAAAATCGGGTTAAAGAAGGAGTGGTCCGATTTGAATCAGATTTGATACACTCATAGACAAAGACATAAAAAACGATATACAGAAGTTTCAAGGTTGTAGTTCTTAGAATAGTGCAGAAAATCTATAAAAAAAAATATATATAAGGCAAGATGTTTGTGTGTGTGTGTCTGTTTATCTGTCTGTATGTCCTTTTACAAATCCACAATTTTTGTCCGATTCTCACCAAACTTCACACAAATATTCTTTAGGCTGAGTCTGAGCTCCAGGACCATGGATCAGTTTTAATGCTTTCATTACACCCGAGAAATGCTGGGCTATACTGCTAGTATATATTTAAGATAAAAGACAAAAGACAAAAGAATAAAAGCATAAGGAATGTTACTAAAAAAACGTTTGAATAGTACAACATGACTCAATAAGTCCCGGGGTCAGACATATAGATGGCGCCACTAATAAAAAATTCATATGATTTTTATGAAGTACTAACCTTTAAATGGTGCAATGGATATCGGCTCGGAACGAGAAATCGGGGAGCCGAGTTCGAATTCCAATTGAATTCATTGCATTGACTTACGCGCAAATACCCTTGGGAAAGGTATTAATCCGCATATTCCTTCCAGTTATGGGTTAAATAACAGGACAGATTGGGTTCTATAGCCTTGCTCGGCAAACCAGTCTACCGCAGAAAGCAATGGCAACCTACTGCGGGATAATCTTCTGTCCAGTCAGCCATGTCTCTTTCGAGACATGATCACCCAAGTGTGTATCACGTATGGCACTCAACTGAACCTTTAACTAGCACGTGACAACGTTTTGGCCCATTCGGATTATTAGTTTACAAATTAGTTATTCAAATGAAGATACTACTGCAAATTTTCAAAACAATGGAAAAATCTGAACTTTGTGTGTTGATAAAACATTGCTTTCTGGTGGGAAAATTACTGTTCAAGCAAAGCAAATGCTTGATAAATGTTATTAGGACTCTGCTCGGTCGGAAACAAAGATTAAGTGGTGGTATGCTGACTTTAAACCCTTTTTCGAAAATATCTGACAATGGATAAAACATGGATCCATCACTTCACTACGGAGTTAAATCGGCAGTCAGATGAGTGGACAGCATCAGGTAAAAGCCTTCCAAAGCGACCAAAGACACAAAGATCAGCAGGAAAGGTTTTGGCATCAGTATTTTGGGATTCACAAAGTAACTTGTTCATCGATTACCTTGAGAAATGAAGAACCATCGAATATTATATTGCATTATTGGTGCGTCTGATGGAAGAAATTGCCAAAAACGGCCACAAATGAAGAAAAAAATGTGATCATTCACCAAGACAGTATCACAGTTCGATAGCAGCGATGGCAAAACTACTCTAATTTTAGTAAGAATTGCTTCCGCATCCACTCTATTCTCCAGATCTGGCTGATTGCAGACCACAAAAGAATGCTCCAGGGAAAGAGATTTGTTCCCAATGAAGCTGTGATATCGGAAACTGAGGCGTATTTTGAGGCCTAACACAAATCGTTCTACAAAAAAGTCATCGAATTGTTAGAGAAGCGTTGGAATCAGTGTATAACCTTAGAAGTGAGACTATGTTGATGAATAAAGTCAATTTTTGCCTAAAGTTTGTTGTTTTATTAGTTAGGCCCGGGATTTATTGAGTGATGTGTTATGTTGGGAAGAAAATTAACGACACAATAGTCAGAGATAAACAAAACAAACATTACGACTTGAAAATGATTTCCCTACAATTTTGAAAGTTCCGTTCATAAAAAGATATACATTAATATCCTACATTCCCGTTTAGATGTATGTTATTATTGTTTATATGTCGACAATTTTCCCACGCGCACATTCTCGCAGCACTGGACATGTTGCGACCACTTGAACCTGTCCAGATCAGCCACTGACATCATTTGAGATACGGATATTCACTTGGTTACTATGAGGACATCCCCAAGTTCAGCCAGTCGATGCCCCTTTTTTTCTCTGATGTTATACTGAGCAATTTTTTTCAAGCATAACTTGAAGTGAGTCAAACACTACAGCAGGATAGTCTTGGCGTAGCAACTCTAGACTCTCCTCTTTATATCTGAATTATTTTTCCTTTCTCTTAATACTTTACTTAGTTTCGAGAATGCACTTCTGCTTTTCTAATCATCTTCAGATTATTGTGTCATTTTTCTATCATCTTTTGTAAAATGAGCCCTATTGTTAAAAAAATGTACTTGTCTGATTCTGACGTCTGTAATTCATAGTTCTCATCTCAGGTTGACGGAGCCTATATTATGAACAGATATCTTTTGAATAACTATTTCGTAGCTGAAACTAAAAAAAAATTGAAGTTATCGCAAAAATACCTTATATATATATATATATATATATGAGGTATTTTCGCGATAATATATATATATATATATGTATATATAAGAGATATTTACTCGCGTAATGTGTGTGTGTGTATATATATATATATATATAATTATGCATAATTGTGTATTGCGACACAGAAATTTCTATGTTATGAGATAGATTCTCTTCATCAGGCAATATTGGATGTTGGTTGTGCAAATGTTTTACATTTAAATACAAAAAAAAACTTAGGTTTGCTGTTTATGTATGTGGGAAGATATAAAATTTTTGTGTGTGTTTCTTTTAACTAATCAGAGAGAGAATTCATTTTGGAATTTAGCCCGTATTTTCCAAAGAATATAAAATACTAATTTTTTTCTTTTTTTTTTTCTTCTGTTTTCCTTTCCTTCCCTTTTCTCCTTTAAATAATTTGAACTAGAAAATCAATGGTAAGAAGAATAAAATTATTCTCTTTCTTCACCCCCTCCTGTTCTCTAGGAGAGAGGATAAAAATGATAAGAAAACAGAAAGGACAGTCTTGGTAATAAATGGGCACATCACATCAAAGACTATAAAACTAAGCGAGAAGCAACAAAAAGAAAAAGAAAAAGGAAAAGATGAAATTAGGTAAAAAGCAGGTTGACATCTTGATCATTAGGGAGGAAAAGAAGAAAGTAGTAGATGATAATTTGTACATGTTCTAAACTATAATTTATAATAAATATTCATAGCGCTATTTTATATCGAGTCACACTACCCGATGAGCCATTGTCCTTTCAATGTCGAAACAAAATGTACACTTTGTAGTAGATGATAATTTGTACATGTTCTAAACTATAATTTATAATAAATATTCATAGCTCTATTTTTTTATATTGAGCACTGTTTTAAATTAATGCTTTGAACGTTGTTAATATTTTCTTCATCCATTATTCACTTGGATATATATATATATATATATATATATGTGTGTGTGTGTGTGTGTGTGTGTTTGTGTGTGTACAATAAATTCCGATGTTCAAATCAGTTGTATGGCTGATTTAAACATCGAAATTTATTTTATTTTATTTATTTTATAATTGGCTCTGTAATTTAAATATTAATTACATTGAGCCCTCCACCTTGATCATGTTTTAATATTAATGTAATTAATACTAATTAGGATCGGTTCTTTGGTATTTACCTTTCTGCTTTTCTTGTGGATTAAAGTTTTATATATATATATATATATATATATATATAGGTTGGGAAAATTAGCAGATTGCGCTAAAATGGTTTTGACAATTTCATTTTCGTCAGGCAATTTGTAATCAATTCAGGCCATTATGTTCAGTGCAAATCGCCTGACAGAACCGGAAAAGTCGAAAATATAGTAGTGTCATTGGCCGATATTTCCAACTCTAAAGCTGTACATGTTAATGCTTCATTTTGGTTCAAACATGTATTTACTGGTCTAATTTAAATCTTTAAGGCTGTAAAGGACCATAGTTGATCATCTAATGTTAAATTTGTCTATAAAATTTTCAACACATGCATTAATCACCTTGATCCCCTACCGCTTCCCTCTTTTCATTCAAATTCTGACAACTTACATCTCTTATTTATCATTGCCCCCCCTGCCTAACTCTCACACACAATTCGCCAAATATAAGAAAAAGAATTTCCATTTTATTTTTTACACTACCTGATGAGACATTTTCCTTTCAATATTGAAACAAAATGTACACTTTGTAGTAGATAATAATTTGTACATGTTCTAGACTATAGTTTATATTAAGTATATATATATATATATTGCACAAACAGTTTGTCATTTTAACTGTACACGTTCTTGCCGAATTCGAAGTTTTATGAGGGCACCGTTATGATGGCCTAGCTTGTCAGTGCTGGTTGCCGTTTGATCCCGGATTTTTCTTGTTTATATAAAGTATGGAGTGATTTTTATGGGAGTTTTTGTTTATTCTTCCATTTAATTTTATTGTCACTATTGGACTTAACAACAAATCGGCCCTGACGAGTGAGAACAACATAACGGTGTTGTTACGAAGTTGGCCTGAACCTGCTCAGTTAAAGATACACTTGTGCTTATATATATATATATATATATATATGTGTGTGTGTGTGTGTGTGTTAGTCATCCACATACAAGCCTGTTTCGCTGTATCACATCCACTTGCTAAACACATCCACTTGCTTCTGCAAAACTCGACCGATTTGATGTCAATCGAAGTCGCTACCAACCAAGCCATAAGCGCATAGAATCAGAAAAGGGAAATTTTAACCGTGTTGTATATAAGCAGTGTATACACATGCCAGCCACCAAAAGAGCTCAATTCATTTCTGAAGAGTGATCAGTATATCGCAGATGTGGAAACTGTTTTTAAAATTTTCTTCTAGAGAGCTCAATATATATAGCATGGTGTGATAGTGGTCTTGTTTGTGATTGGTTGATTTTCTTTTTCGTTTTGTTTATTTTTCATTTTATTTTTATTTACATTAATGGACCTAACTACAAACCAACCGTGACGAGTGAGAACATTATATCGACGTCGTTACGAAACTTCGAAGTCGGCATGAACCTGCTCAGTTAAAGATACACTTGTGCTTATATATATATATATATATATATATATATATATATATATATATATATATGCATCAGTGATTTTCTGAGACAAACAATATTCAACCAGTAAATTAATGGGTGACGCTTTTTACGCTGATCAGATTTGTAAACTGTGTGCTAAATATTAAGAAAAGACATTAATAAATTAAAATGTAAAGATTTATCTTAGGACGCAGAGGAAAATTCGAACATCAGGTGTACGATAAATTAATTGATTTTATTTTGTCTTTGATATAAGAATTTATCCCTATGAAAATCTAAGTCGGCAAGAGATTTTGGAAATTTCCATTTCCATATCAATAATTACCTCACAAATAGCCAAGATTAAACTGTCAGCTGAAGACACTCAGTCAGTTAAGTGCCATACGTGAAACACGCTTGGGCGATCATGTCTCGAAAGAGACATGGCTGACTGGACAGAAGATTATCCCGCAGTAGGTTGCCATTGCTTTCTGCGGTAGACTGGTTGCCTGCCAAGGCTATAGAACCCAATCTGTCCTTTTATTTAACCCACAACTGGAAGGAGGAGACGGATTAATACCTTTCCAAAGGGTATTTGCGCGTAAGTGAATGCAATGAATTCAACTGGAATTTGAACTCGGCTCCCCGATTTCTCGTATAAAATTTAATTTTTTATGAATAATCTATGTTTTTCTTTAACATAACAAGTATTTTTAAAATATGTGGAAATTTTTGGCCCTTTCGTAAATAAATAGAAAATATTAAAAAATAAAAATGCAAAATTTTTTTATTTCAAAATTAATGACAAATGACACTTATTAAAGAATTTATCGCATGAAATTAATGTCAAAAATTAAATTCAATAACAAATTTCATATATTACAACTATTCTTGTAAAAGAGGCGACAGTATTTGGTCTTGTCAATATCATTTTCCGCTTTCTCTACTTTTTGGCTATTATTTTTAACAACTAAATTCACAAAAATGTTGTTGTGAATAATTTTATCACAGAAAGATAATTTAAATTTTTATGCTATTTTTTTTTAATCATTTCACCCCGAGCAAGGCAGAAACGCCACTGATGTGCAGGGGGTTACATAAATGTAAAAAGATTAATTAGAAAAGAGTGAGGAGTACAAACTAGTTAGAAAGGAACAATAGAAAGCTGAGAAAGCAGGTGCAATGACAGATACATGGGCGGAGAGAAAGTGAAGGTTATACAGGGGAGGGAGAGAGCTAGAGGATAGTGGTTAGTAGATGAGTATTAACTTTGCATTTAAATTTCTGGAGCTTGTAGCCGTCAGGAAAGCAAGAATACGGGAGTGAGTTCCACAGGCGGGAAGTGCGAGAGAGGAAGCTGCAGGAGTAGAATTGTCGTCTGCATTTGGCTAACCTGACTGTGAATGGGTGGGACCCGGTTTTCAGTCTGGTTGCACGGATAAACACCTTTTGAGGAGGCATCAGTGACTTAAGCTCATCCAAACAGAAGCCATGAAAGTATTTATAGAAGAGACAGAGGGAGGCCACATTTCGACGATGGGAAAGTGGCTGCAGTCGAGTCGCCAGATCAGTACCTATCACATTACAGACTCCTTTGGAGCTTGTCAAGAACACTGAGGAGAACGGCAGGGGCACCTGACCATAAATGGCAGCAGTACTCCATGCACGGATGGATGGTTGACTTGTATATATGCAGGATGGATTCAGGTGGAAAAAACATCCTGGATCGACATAGTGACCCAATCTTCTATTATTCTTCATATAATACCAATATACTTATAAAATTCATTCTTTAATTTATAATTTGTGTGTTGTTGTTTTTTACAACACTTAAAACGTTTTATTGATACCGTCTGGTAAGACAAGAAAAAAAAACTGAAAGTAACTTTTTGCACAGCTAATTTTTCTAAATTACTAGACAGAAATTTCCCCATTTGAAAAACTGAATAAAAATTTACTTTCATATTTTTCCTATGATATTATTCTTCATAACAACACATATATTGACTTAAAGATAAAAGAAAATATTATTTACGGGTATTTGAAAATGTATGTTGAATTTTACTATCATTATTTTAAAAATGTTAAATAAAATTAACCAGTTTAATATTTTATCAGTTATTTTTAAGACTATACTGTAAAAATATTAAACTATTTAATTTCATTTAGATAATCGTATTTTATGGAGAAGGAAATGAGTGATTGCTCCCATTACATGAAATACAATTATTCAAAACGTAATTTTCCAAACCCCAAAATTCTCATACCTAAGTCCCAAATTCCTTCGTCTTTGCATTTCTAATTCCAAGTTTGTCTCTAAAAGATTCCACATTCATACAAACTTTAAATTTGAAATACTGAAACCTAAATGCCGAAGTTCAAACCCTCCAGACATTAAAATATAAAGTTCATATACTTTTTAGAATCATCATATTTTTTTAAAATAATAATTTAGTTGATATTTTTTAATTTCATTACCCCTAAATTTTCTCAAAGTGGTGAAAAAGTGCTCTCTAGCATGTTGTTGTTGGAACTATGATGGCCAAAATAAGCTTCGTGTATTTCGTCTTCCCCAAGATCAGAATAAGCGAAAACGATAGTTAAAAGCTACACCTCGAGACAACACCCTTATGAACCATCATTCTTGTTTGTGAAAGGTATTTTCTATCTGATTATGAAACAGTGGTTAACTCAAGAAAAGTACCACTCAGAAATCCATTAATACTATTGGCTCATTTACCATCAACTCTATTACTTTGTCCTCAACCAAAACCAATAAATAAAACTTCTGCTTTTGTGCGAAATGTGTAAAATTATTTTTTCTAGTAAAAGACAAAAACCTCACTTTGGTAAATTTATATCAGAATATTGATCGACAGGATTTTGTGTCAGCAGTTACATGTTATAAATCAAACAATCAGTTGTTAATCCAATCTACTGATTTTTTTCACTGAAAGCATTCCAATGTTTTTAATCAAAATGAAAACTTGAGAATCGAATGTTACAATACTGGTATATATACAACACATTTTTCTCTTTCAAAAAGTCGAATATCAATGTTTCAGCACTGGTTATAAATCAATGAAGCCATATCTTACTAACTTAAAATTGATACTAAAAATTTAAGAACATAATACCGTTATGTCATGACAAAGAATTAAGACAAACCATTATGATTCTAATATTCTTGTCAGAGGATTTGGATTTTTGCTACATTTTGTTCATAAAAAGACTTCAGGATGATTTTAAGGTACCCAGTGTGAAAACATTATCAGTTTTGACATCAAAAGCGTCAAAATTATATAACTTTATTATTTTGGTGATATTTTTAGTAAAATTCCTGAAAATCAGAAAAAGTGTGTTTTTTACTTGAAGAAGAGTATGCCAAAGTTGCTCTACAATATCAAGTCGGTTTCTCTGCAATTGGTAAGTTAGTTCTTGAATGGTTGTATTTTTCCTGTTGATTTATCTGATTTTACTTCACTTTATTTAATTTTAATTTTTTTTTTTGCCTCTTATTTTTTCTATTTATTTTTGTTACTAACCTAAGTTCCTTGCTAGATTTCGTAAATTGGTTTTTGATTCTTAAGGTTTGTCTTGACTTATAATAAGTTAAAACTTAGTAAACGCATGTTTTTTTTTCAATTGGAGTAGATAGTACCTACTATCGCCCGGTCTCACACTCCACCCACTTCTTCTGGACAGGAGTAGAGGTGATCGCCTTGTTTTTTGTTTAGTTCCCGGTTCATCTCTCTTTTTCGGTCTTGCTGTCGGTTCGGCTGGAAGCTCTTTGCCGTTTCCGCCCACGTCTGTTGAGGAGGAGGCTCGTCAATTGTTCCCTGTTTTTGATGTAGTTTCCGGCTTTCTCTTTTCCAATCTTCTCACTCCTTTTCCTTTTTTTTCCAATTGGAGTAAATAGACTAACCTATCGCCCGGTTCACACTCCACCCACGTCTATTGAACAGGTTAAGAGGCTCATTCCCTGTTTAGGATGTGGTTTCCGGCTTTCTCTTTTCTCTTTTCCAATCTTTTCACTCTTACGTAGCCCCCCTGCACATCAGTGGCGTTACCGCCTTGCTCGGGGTGATATGATTAAAAATATTTGTATTTGTCTTGGCTGAAAATTCTGAGGGATTAGCAAAAACAGTATTGGGCATCATGGCAAAATGTTTAAATGGTTGACCAAAACTTTTACTTAAAATGAGCGAGTTGAAAAATTAGCTGCAACATTTTGATGCAAAAGTTTTATATATTTGTTGATGTAATCAAACAATTAAAGGGTCAAAGTCATTGAAATTGTATGTGACAGCAACAGGACACATTAATCTTATTTTTCCAAAATATTGACTCATTTTAATAAGCCTTGGATAATTAAAAACATATATATATTTACTTTTTGATTATGTCTACTTTTTAAAAATATACTCGGAGTAATTGTATTGTTGAATGTACTTCTTAATTAATGTCTTATTCTGAAAGAAAAAAATGACAGCAAAATAGACAATTGTAAAAATCTTTCTGAGTATAAAAAAAATCAGTTTGTTAAGCTATCAAAACTAACTAACGTAACAGTTTAGCCCAAACCTTTCAAGCGACAAAAGGTTTCCCATTGTTTAAAAGTTGTTTTTGTAATCAAACTAAAGCTACTATAAGAACAGACCTCTTATTAAATGGAGGGGATACTACAGAAACAGTTAATTCTATTGAAATTGCCTTAAAATTTTGGGAAAGTTTCTTTTTGAAAGAAATGTTATGTTGACATAAAGGAAAATGATCGACTGAAAAATTGATATCAAATATTGATGATGAACATGTGTTATTTCTTTTTAAGTTTGAAAAAATGACAAAAAATGGAAGAAAAGCAATAAAAAAAGGAAATCATTGACAAAAAACACTAATTGTTTAACATAGATGCACATATTTAATTTTTACTAAAAAGTGGATTTAATTTTGTCAAACTTAGTGAATTTACCACAACCTATTTAGAAAATTAAGACAAAATTCTGGAGGTACATATTTTATAACAGTTCAAAAGTTTATTGAAACGTTTCATATTGAAAAAACTAAACTACTTAAATTAAATGTTGATATCAAAAACAAAATCATTGATTTAGTCCATACTCCATCAGCTTATTTTCTCGCACTTCCCGCCTGTGGAATTCCCTTCCATTTACTTGTTTTCCCGACAGCTATAATCTCCAAGAATTTAAATGTAAAGTCAATAGTCATCTCCTATCTCACTTACCTGCATCCTCTCTCTCATGCTCCTTTTTTCGTCCACTCCACTCTCATCAGTATTCTCATCCTTCTTTTATCCATTTCCTGACACCCCCTATAACCTGTTACTCTTTTTCATAACTTTCCTCCTATGTAACACCTTGCAAAACAGTGGCAGTAAAATACCTTACTTGGGGCGATATGAGTATAAAAAGAAAACTATTTCTTCAAAATGTGGGCATTTGCTGGATAACATGTGATGTCAAACATTTGACCATTTAATAAGTCAATAGTCATCTCCTATCTCACTAACCTGCATTCCTTTCTCTCATGCTCCTTTCTCCGTCCACTTCACTCTCATCAGTATTCTCATCCTTCTCTTACCCACTTCCTGACACCCCCTATAACCTGTTACTCTTTCTCGTACCTTTCATCTTATATAAGCCCTTCTAAAACAGTGGTAGTAAAATACCTTGCTTGGGGCGATATGATTATAAAAATAAAAAAATAACTAAATAGTGATAGATTAAACTATCGCCCGGTTCACACTCCACCCACGTCTATTGTACAGATGTAGAGGCTCATCCCTTGTTCCCTGTTCAGGATGTGGTTTCCGGCTTTCTCTTTTCCAATCTTTTCACTTTTCTTTTCCTTTTTTTTTTCTTTTTTTTTTCAGTTGGAGTAGATAGACTAAACTATCGCCCCGTTCACACTCTACCCACGTCTATTGTACAGGTGTAGAGGCTCATCCCTTGTTCCCTGTTTAGGATGTGATTTCCGGCTTTCTCTTTTCCAATCTTTTCACTTTTCCTTTTCTTTTTTTCTTTTTTTCAATTTGAGTAGATAGACTAAACTATCGCCCGGTTCACACTCCACCCACGTCTATTGTACAGGTGTAGGGGCTCATCCCTTTTCCCTGTTTAGGATGTGATTTCCGGCTTTCTCTTTTCCAAATCTTTCCACTCTTATGTAGACCCCTGCACATCAGTGGCGTTACCGCATTGCTCGGGGTGATATGATTAAAAAAAAAAAACTCTATACATTTTTATTCCCGAGAATGTAAATAAATCTAAAAGACATGCATGTGTAGCTAATCAGTATTTCATTGACTGGTTCATTCGTTTTCTATGGCCTATCGACAGACAAGAAATTACAAACAATATATCAATTGATCCCTCACTTTATGGCCACAGTCATCTTTCTCTTAGCTACTTCCTGACACCCCCTATAACCTGTCACTCTTTCTCATAACTTTTCCCTCCGATGTAACCCCTTTCACAACAGTGGCAGTAAAATACCTTACTTGGGGCGATATGATTATAAAAAAATATATTTCTTCAAAATGTGGGCATTTGATGGATAAAATGTGATGTCGAACATTTGATCATTTACCAGGTCTTGAAATTAAGATCCTAAAAGACAGGCCACTTTTGTATATAGCAGGTTGTCACAAGAAAATATTGTTTCATAGAAAAGAAAATATTTGATAATACTCGTCTTTAATTTAAAAAATATGGATATTTTTTTTAAAGAAAGACATCGTGAAAATTTGGAACTACTAATTTGGAAATTCTACTGGATACCACAGTTCCATTGACGTGTTTTTGTTTTATAATGCTTGGTGTTGTTAAATTGAAGACTTGCAGAAACTATTTTTCTTTTATGTTAGTTACTAATATGTATCCTTTCAGAATGAAAAATTGCGAAGGATTACATTGTAATTTTTTAAAATTGATTGTCTGTTTCATTCACTGAGACAACTTGTCTTAAAGTTTTATTTATAAGATAAAATGTTTATACAATTTTCTTTAAGCCTGCACAATCAGTATCAAAAATTCATATTTTTCAAGTAGTATAAACGTGTATATATTTATTCTGTCAGAGAACTATTTACTAGATATTTTTATTTACAATTTCCCACATTTTTCCATATATGTTATATGCTGCCACTGGATCTGGACAAACAACGACTGTCTTGACAGACAACGAAGAAGACGTATATACAAAAATATAATCTTATATTTTTATTCTTCATCGGTAACTTTTGTGTAGTATATGAGGGTAGCCAGAGAGAGATCGCGAACATACGAGGGAGCCGTCGGGGGAATCGTTAGCCAGTCTTTGCTTCTTCACTCTCTTCTACTCGGCCAAAATCCCCAGACTTACATAACACCAAAATTACTACGCATTTTTACTTTTCCAGGTTGTCGCTTAATTGACGTCATCTATGAACAGATACATCTGTTAATAATCTTCGCCGGCTATTGCCTTTTAAGTCGATTGTCGCCTGTGTTTCTGATTTGATCTTCTACCCCGCCGCCGCCTTATATTTTCGCCAATCATATCTTTGCCGACTATCCCCTGCATTTCTGTCTTTGTTGTACCGCCGCTGCCATCCACACTCAAATATATATATATATATATTTGTCAATCATATCTTTTCGTTCATATATTACATATATTTAATTGATGAATTCCCCAAGTTAATTAATTTTTTTTAATCATATCACACCCCGAGCAAGGCGGAAATGCCACTGATGTGCAGGGGGCTACATAAATGTAAAAAGATTAATTAGAAAAGAGTGAGGAGTACAAACTAGTTAGAAAGGAACAATAGAAAGCTGAGAAAGCAGGTGCGATGACAGATACATAGGTGGAGAGAAAGGGAAGGTTATACAGGGGAGGGGAGAGAGCTAGAGGCCAGTGGTTAGTAGATGAGTATTGACTTTGCATTTAAATTTCTGGAGGATTGTAGCTGTCAGGAAAGCAAGAATACGGGAGCGAGTTCCACAGGCGGGAAGTGCGAGAGAAGAAGCTGCAGGAGTAGAATTGTCGTCTGCATTTGGCTAACCTGACTGTGAATGGGTGGGACCCAGTTGCCAGTCTTGTTGTACGAGTAAACACCTGTTGAGGAGGCACCAGTGACTTAAGTTCGTCCGAGCAGAAGCCA
Source organism: Ascarosepion bandense (assembly GCA_037127315.1). Classification (NCBI taxonomy): domain Eukaryota; kingdom Metazoa; phylum Mollusca; class Cephalopoda; order Sepiida; family Sepiidae; genus Ascarosepion; species Ascarosepion bandense. The sequence continues at coordinate 3,661,187 of JBBBDQ010001761.1, read as the reverse complement.
TGAAAGTATTTATAGAACAGACAAAGGGAGGCCACCTTCCAACGATGGGGAAATGGCTGCAGTCGAGCCACCAGATCAGTACCTATCACATTACAGATTCTCCTTTGGAGCCTGTCAAGAACACTGAGGAGAACGGCAGGGGCACCTGACCATAAATGGCAGCAGTACTCCATGCACGGACGGATGGTTGACTTGTATATATGCAGGATGGATTCAGATGGAAAAAACATCCTGGATCGACATAGTGACCCAACCTTCTTAGCAGTAGATTTTGCTATGGATTCAATATAGTGGTTCCATTTTATGTCTGAGGACAGGGTAAGTGTATTACTCTCCGGGAGAATCACTTGGTCCATGCTTATGGGAGGCAGGAGAGGTCGCCTGTAATGGTTGACAGACAACAGCTTGGTCTTAGATGAATTGAAGTTGACAAGCCACTTCTTGCTCCAATTCACCACAGAGTGTAGATCCCGTTCAAGGTCAGCAGCGAGATTATGTCCGTCTGCCACGACAGGTTTCTTACTGGTGCGGGAGTAATTGATTTAAAACTATGTATATGTGCGTTGTGGTACAGTGGATATCGGCTCGGAACGAGACACCGGGGAGCCGAGTTCGAATTCCAGTTGAATCCATTGTATTCACTTACGCGCAAATACCCTTGGGAAAGGTATTAATCCGTCTCTTCCTTCCAGTTATGGGTTAAATAGCAGGACAGATTGGGTTCTATAGCCTTGGTCGGCAACCAGTCTACCGCAGAAAGCAATGGCAACCTACTGCGGGATAATCTTCTTTCCCAGTCAGTCATGTCTCTTTCGAGACATGATCGCCCAAGCGTGTATCACGTATGGTACTTTAACTGACTGATACTAGTAATATATATTATAGTATCATAACAGAATAAGTATTTTCTTCATCTTCTGTGAAACAAATTGTACATTGAAAAATTATCAAAATAAGTGTTTATCTGAAATTCACATTTTTTCTAAAGTATTTTCAGAGTTTGTTGATACAATTTTATAAAATGTTGAAATTGCTTTCTGATTCTCTTTTATAAATTTCCGTAATCAGTTGGTATAAACAAATTGACTCATTATTTTTGCAATATAATCTAAATATGTCTAATTTAACGTAAACAAAATGGTTTTTGTGCATTTACTTATTTTAAGTTAGAAGAGGTTATTTGGGGTTTTTCTTTCTACATTCGCATTTGCGAAAACAAGTTAATAATTCTGAGCCGCTTTCTAATATTTTTTATATTTGCAAATTAACAAATTATTGGACATTAAGTTCCTTATTATAAACCTTTTATTTGAAATTGTTATTTAGTGGTAATTTATGTCTCCATATGTCCGCTCCCAGTCGTGGACTCTAGCTGCATTGTTCCCAGGCCTGAGATAAAGTTTTTACCCATTACTCTATCCCATCATAACCATCCTAAAAAATCATTTTTGGCTTTTTCTACCTATTTTCAATTTATACTTATATCTTTTTCACTTACTCCCGGCATTTCAAAACTAACGCAAAATGAGAAAAATACATTCATGATACAAAAAAAAAAAAAAATTCAAATATTTAAGTGAATTTTTCATGATGTCGCTCGGCGCATGCGTACTTTGATAATGATTAATGGCGGCTGAAATGTAAGGCGTGGAGTGGTGATGGACTCACTTTACAGATTGGAAAGAAGGGTTTGCGTGTTCTGCTGATTTTCTTTTTTTCTCTTGGGGTCTGCCATTAATCTATATTATCGCGGAACGCGGCGTTAGCTGGGTAAGGGGAAAACACGTCAGCCATTTCTCGAGCGTCGCCTGAATTCAATGCAATGTTTGATTTCGATTTGTTGCTTTCGGCAAAATAATCTTTGAAAACCGGAATTCGGTGTTAAATAGTTTAGCTTCTTAATGCAAACGCCGCTCTGGATATAAATGAGAAACTTTAGATGAATATAAATAAAAGATTGTTTACTTACTTACTTACTTACTTACTTTGATAGATAGATAGATAGATAGATAGATAGATGTTAATATGTACACAGACAGATAGATAGATGTGAATAGATAGATAGATAGATAGATAGATAGATAGATAGATAGATAGGAACAGACTGAGATAGATAGATAGATAGATAGATAGATAGATAGATATGAATATGTAGATAGATGTTAATATGTACACAGACAGATAGATAGATGTGAATAGATAGATAGATATATAGATAGATAGATAGATAGATAGATAGACAGACAGACAGATAGATAGATAGATAGATAGATAGATAGATAGATGTAAAGAAACTGACATAGATAGATAGATAGATAGATAGATAGATAGATAGATAGATAGATAGATTTATTATAACCATTTCGCCAATCATATAGAGACTGCTACTAGTGTGCAAGGGATGTTACAGTGAGAGAGAAAAACTGTATACATGGTTATTGAAGAAAGACTAAAAGATGAATGGGTTTAATATAAAATAGCAATTGACGTTACACTTAAATTTTTTTTAGATTTTAGCTATCAGGGAAACAAGAAAAAAGAAATGGAATAACACAGGCGGGAAGTGCGAGAAAAGAGACTGTTGAAGTAGAAGTGAGGTTAAATTTAACTATTTTAACAGTAAAAGTGTCTGATGTTCTTATCTAGTAACACGCTTAGACACCAGGGCGATTTTCCTGAAAATATGTGTAGAACAGACAGAGGGAAGCCACGTCATTGTGGTGAGAAAATGACTGAAGTCAAGGTGCCAGATTTTTCTATGGAATTTATTTGAAACCTGGAGATGAATTGCAGAAACACCCAACCAGATGTGGCAACAGTATTCAATGCACGGAGGAATTGTAAATTTATAAATATAAGGGCTGATCAACAGTTGAATAATATCGGTGTTCCTGTAGTGCCATTTCGCGCATGGACGGGCGTCCCTGCATGAATTCCGATGGGCAACCCCGGGGTCACATTATGCTGCAGGCGGCGCCATTCAGCATTCTTCACCTGCTGCAATTAATGACCATCTAACCCTACTCTAGACCTCTCTCTATCCACAACTAGACCACCATGAAATTAAACAAACGAAACAGCAAGACTAAACCGGCTAGTCATAAATCGCTCAAACCTATCTGCGTTTCCTTCACAAACATACGAGGTATTCGCAGTAACTTTAATAGTGTAGAGTCTTTCCTTCTAACAAACTCACCCGATACCTTAGCTATATGTGAGACTAACCTTGACTCTTCTATTCCCTCTTCGGAGCTGTTCGTTCCTGGTTACCTTCCTCTCTTCAGGAAGGACTCCAATGTCCATATGCATGGGCTTGGTGTATATGTCAGCGAAGAACTCCCTCTAGCCAGGGTCACATCTCTTGAATCCCTGGATCATTCTTTCATGTGGTTCCGTATCTCACTTCTAAGCTCGGTTAGCTATCTCTTCTTCCTTCCCCTACCGCCCCCTCCTCCTCTGACTGTACGGTACTTGATAGCATCTCTACTAATATCGACAAGGCCATTTCTTCTCACCCATCTGCCCATATATTTGTGTTTGGCGATTTTAACGCCCACCACACCAAGTGGCTTGAAAACTCAGCCACAGACCTTGTTGGGATCCTCACCATGTATTTTTCAATAACTCAAGCTCTAACGCAAGTGGTGGACTTCCCCACGCGTTTCTCTAATAACCCTAACGGAAGGGACTCTTCACTCGACCTTTGCTTTACCTCCATTCCAGACTTCCTGCACTACCAGGCAGCTCTGCCCCCTCGGAAACTCTGACTACGCCGTAGTTTCCGTCAACATCTCAATCCGCGCTAACTCTACCCAATAAAACCAGACCAGCAGAATATCATACTGCTACCAGAGAGCAGACTGGGACTCGTTCCGAGACTTCCTCTGCGACGTCCCCTGGAACAACGTCTTCGATCTTCCTATCGAAGACTGTGCGTCCGAGGTCTCCTCTTGGGTTAAGGCTGGAATCGATGCTTTTATCCCGGCCAGGAAATTCCAGCTAAAATCAAATTCGTCCCACTGGTTCTCACCCGCTTGCTCGGCCGCCATTGTCCAACGGAACCATTTCTTCCGGCTCTATCGAAGCTGCTCGTCGAACCAAAACAGGCGCCTTTTTGCCTCAGCACGAAATAAGTGTAAAAAAGTAGTGAACAAAACTAAGAGGGGGTTTGCTATCAGAATTAGGCAACGCATAGCATCCTCTAAGTTTGGCTCCAAAGATTACTGGCGACTCTGCAAAAGCGTGCTCAACAAGAGCAAGACTTCTACTAATCAATGAATTTGAAGTTGTCACCTCCCCAGCGGATAAGGCTGAATGCTTTGTCCGTAGATTCTCCACCAATTCGACACTGGACTCGTTAGGAATACCTACACCCGACTTCCCACCCAGAACTAAGGCTCAACTAAATAACGTCCACATTACACCCTCGCTGGTCGCCAAGAAAATTGCACAACTTGACCCACACAAAGCGAGCGGCGGTGACGGAATCCCAATCAGAGTACTGAAGAAATGTGCCCCAGAACTCACCTCTGTCCTCTCTAAACTCTACAGCCTCTGCCTATCTGCTTCCTGCTTTCCTGCCTGTTGGAAGTCCTCCTGTGTAGTTCCTATATTTAAGAATTCTGGCGAACCCTCAGACCCCGCCAATTACCGTCCTATTAGACACCTTCCAATCTTTGGCAAAGTTTTCGAAGCCATTATCAACGCCGAGGTGATTCAGCATCTCACGGCCCACAGGCTTCTCTCTGACAAACAGTACGGGTTTCGCTTCACCAGGTCTACTGCTGATATGCTAACGACCATTACCGAGCACATATACCGGGCACTTGACAAGAATGGCGAAGCCCGAACCGTTGCCTTGGATATCTCCAAAGCGTTCGACAGGGTCTGGCACGCTGGCCTCTCGTGCAAACTGCGGAGCTACGGGATAACTGGACATCTGTTTGACCTCATCCAGTCATTCCTCTCTAACCGCACATTGAAGGTAGTATTGAATGGGCATGCCTCCCAAAACTACCATACGAACGCGGGCGTCCCTCAAGGCTCTTTATCCTAGGTCCCACGCTCTTTCTGATGTACATCAATGATCTCCCCAACGCCATTAGATCCCAAGTAGGCATGTACGCCGATGACACAACAATCTACTCTCGCCTCGATCAAAAACCAGGTGTTGGCAACAAAGCGAACCTCGCTGCCGAGCTTGAAAAGGACCTCCAATCCGTAGTGGCCTGGGGTAGGAAATGGCTAGTAAATTTCAATGCTTCTAAAACGAAGCTGTTATCAAATAACCACCATAGACAATCGCATCTACCTCCCATTAGCATGAGACAGGCTTTCCTCCCAGAGAGTAAAACACGACGCCTCCTTGGCCTTACACTTTCGGCGGACTTCAAATGGAATGACTATATCGAATCCATTGCCAAATCTGCAGCTATGAAAGTCGGCTCTCTGTGCAGGGCCCGGAAGTTTTTCCCACCTGAATCTATTCTGCACATATACAAATCTACCATCCGCCCGTGTAGTGAATACTACTGCCATATCTGGGCTTCTTGACAAAATACAAAGGAGGATCTATAATGTGGTAGATACTGACTTGGCAAACCGGCTGCAACCACTCTCTCACCGGCGTGATGTGGCTTCCCTGTGCATCTTCTACAAGTACTTTCATGGCTTTTGCTCCGATGAACTTAGATCACTGATGCCGCCTAAGCACGAATTAAGATACTAGATTAGCAACTAGATCCCACCCTTTTACAGTTAAACAGTTAAGATGTAACCATAAATTCTACTCCAACAGCTTCTTTTCTCGCGCTTCCCGCCTGTGGAACTCCCTTCCACAAGTCTGCTTTCCCGACAGTTACAATCTCCAGGTGTTTAAATGTAGGGTCAATAGACACCTCCTATCACACTAACTCCCAATTATTCTCAGAAAACTCTCATCTACCCAACCCTCATTCTCGGTATCCTTACCCGCCTATCACCCACCCTCTGATATTTCCTATATTTAACCATCCTTTCTCCACTCTACGTAGCCCCCTGCGCAGTAGTGGCAGTGAAATGCCTTGCTCGGGGTGAAACACTTATAAAAAAATAGATTTTGAGGAGATAAAACTTTCTGGCCTGATAGAATAAACCAACCTTCCGAGTAGTACTTACTGTTATAAAGTTTTGGTGAAACACACCTATTCCTCAGATAATGGATTCTCCCTCCTATATTAATAAAAGAGTTAACAGGAAGTTAAATCGAGTTCTTGAAATGTTCTTAGGAATTCTTATAAGTTCTAGAGAGTTCTTTAGAGTTCTATTGGAGTTCAGGAAGAACTATTAGTTAGTTCTAGTTTGGACATCGTAGCACTAAGGCAGTTGATATTAGTCGGCAGTTAGCCGAATACTAAGGAGTCAGCTTACAGTGGAAGATTAGCAAGTTCCTAACATTTTGGGTACTTTAAGTCAATTAGCAACCGACATAGCAAGATTATAACTTTCAGTGCGAAAACTACTCCACAACATATAAATCCAATATTTTTGTTCCGGTCGGTTGAAAAAGTAAGACCAAAGAGGCACAGTGTGTTCTTCTCAAGAACGATCAATTCAGCTATGCTAATGGCTGCCAAAACATGGTCTCTATGGCGATTAAAGGGGAGCAGTTTTGTTTTTGTAGGCATTAAAATTTACAAACCATTTTCTGTTCCAGTTAACCACTGATTTGGAGGTTCGCTTGAAGAGCAGTAGCCAGGTTTACTTTGTCAGCCTTGGCAGATTTCCTATCGAGACGGGAGTAAATGGTGATGTCATCTACAGAGATGCCTACTTGGGAACTGATGACATCAGGGAGGTCATTGATGAAAACCAGAAACAGTCTTAAAGAACACCCACTTTCGCGTGAAAAAATCTGAAAACTTGCCTATTCAACACGATATTCAATTCAAAAGATCGGTAGGATAGATTAGACGAAATCAAAAATTTATCCAAAAATAATGTACAGAAGGCCAGCATGCCAAACCCTGACAAATTTTTCCAGATATCTATAGCTACAACTCGAGCTTCGCCATTATCATCAACTACTTGGTATAATGTTCAATGAAGGTTGTGAAAACATTAGCGGTAAATCTGGGGAAGCGGAAGCCGAAGTCATATAGTTGTAAGAGAGTATGTCGTGAGAGATGAGATGTTTAACTGCTTAGATAGATAGATAGATAGATAGATAGATAGATAGATAGATAGATAGATAGATAGATAGAAATGAACAGAAGACTGAGATAGATAGATAGATAGATAGATAGATAGATAGATAGAGATATGAACAGAAAACTGAGATAGATAGATAGATAGATAGATAGATAGATAGATAGATAGATAGATATGAACAGAAAACTGAGATAGATAGATAGATAGATAGATAGATAGATAGATAGATAGATAGAAATGAACAGAAAACTGAGATAGATAGATAGATAGATATGAACAGAAAACTGAGATAGATAGATAGATAGATAGATAGATAGATAGATAGATAGATAGATAAAAAAGACCAGAAGACTGAGATAGATAGATAGATAGATAGATAGATAGATATGAACAGAAAACTGAGATAGATAGATAGATAGATAGATAGATAGATAGATAGATAGATATGAACAGAAAACTGAGATAGATAGATAGATAGATAGATAGATAGATAGATAGATAGATAGATAGATAGATAGATATGAACAGAAGACTGAGATAGATAGATAGATAGATAGATAGATAGATAGATAGATAGATATGAACAGAGTAACATAGATAGATAGATAGATAGATAGATAGATAGATAGATAGATAGATAGATATAAAACAACAACTGTCAATTCCCGCCTTCTGGATGTGACAGAAGTAATTATTTCCCTCCGTATGCCCTCAGCGTAAAGACAATGCTTCTGTTACTAACTAAAATGGTGAAAGGGGCGACCTTCGTCAGCTCCTTCTCTAAATGGGTCTTTTAATTCTCATGTTTATAAACGAGTTTGCTTTGGTACTATTGGTCTCTTGTCGAAACAAATTTTCAAACCCAAGGAGGAGACGAGACACATACACGATGATTATCGCACCTGAATCTTTCTGCGTGATATTTCGTTCATTAAGTGTACTAGAGGCAATCGTTTTGTGTGTTTTGGCATCATCTGCTTGATAGTTAAGAATCGGAACCTTCTAGTAACTTTGAAGGAGGCTATCCTATCAGTAGATGTATAATATCGGGTCTATTGTATTGCCATTTTGGGAATGGTTTCTAAGTCGTAAATTAGTCTCTGGTGGCATCTCCAGATACCATGATGATGGGTACAGTTACGGTAGTATTTCCAGGCGAGTAAATCTAGATTATTCGTGTGTGTATCTCCAATGGATGTTTGTCAACTACCAAACCAACCAAGACCAACATGAAAGAAAACAAACTGAAAACGAACAAAAACAGAAAAACCAACCTCAAAACAAGACCCCAGATATGCCGTCTCCTACATCACTGTAAAGAGTTCATGTTCTAACTTTCCAGAAATAGAATTTCATCTTCTTCCGTCTAAACCTGACCTCCCCTACCTGTCCTCTTCCTGTCTAACACAGTTAGCAATGCATCAATATCATTGCAGGTGCTCACAACCCCAGATTACTAATTCTAAACCACCTAGATCATTCAGTTAAAGTGCCATACGTGAAACACGCTTGGGCGATCATGTCTCGAAAGAGACATGACTGACTGGGCAGAAGATTATCCCGCAGTAGGTTGCCATTGCTTTCTGCGGTAGACTGGTTGCCAGCCAAGGCTATAGAACCCAATCTGTTGTTATTTAACCCATAACTGGAAGGAAGAAACGGATTAATACCTTTCCCAAGGATATTTGCGCGTAAGTGAATGCAATAAATTCAGCTGGAATTCGAACTCGGCTTCCCGATTTCTCGTTCCGAGCCGATATCCACCGTACCACAACGCACATCCCGTCCCACAACGCACATCCCACCTAGATCACCTACACCAAAAACAAAAAAACGAGAACCCTGATCTTCCGTAGAGGTGTTTCCAGGTAGCATAGTAACCTAGTATCACATTCGTCTTTGCTCTGTATTGACCTCAGGATGAAGAGTCGGTAATCTTGGATGAAATATCAGAAAGGATTGACAATATTCTCACTGAATTTCCTCGGCCAACTCTCACGTATGCGGTGACTTCAATGATCACCGCAAAGAGTGATTAGTTCTAACAGGTAGACCGATATTGCAGAGACATCTTCATCGCCTAGGAACTGACTAAAACCATTAAAAAAACATCCTAGTCAAAACAGCCGGCGAACCTCAACATTTTTCTAACATCTTGCCCTGAAAAATATACAGCAAAAGTTTTACCTCCATTGGCATGTCAGATAATCTCCCAGTCAGCGTCCGTCCAGAGTGAATCCAAACCAATTGCATCCATTAATTTACCGTTTCATAGAACGGGTTTTCGCTGTGCGAAGGCAGGTTGGAACAGATTTCTTTCGTATATGACGGAAACTTCTCTCTAAACCTTCTTCAAACATGCTACCTCCCAAACTGCCGCCTTAATCTTCAAATGGATCCTTTCTGGAATGGAGTGTTTTATACAGCAAAAGAATTCTAGCAAAAGCCCAAACAGTAAGCTTTGGTTCAATCTGAATCTGTAGCCATTACTCACCGGGAACCACTACTTCAAAATCAATCGCTCGGTGCCGTGTAGTATGGCCGTTATTTATTTCAGAACCATCCGCAATCACTGCAATAATCTAGTGTCCAGGATGAAGCAGGACGAGTTAGCCGCTCATAAACCACAAATACTAACCAGCCATGTTGTCACAGAACGTGTCTCTAATGACCTTCAGACTTTAAAACGGGTTGGCGTGATGGCTGACGTGAGAGACTCATAAATACCCAAGCCAACTCAAATAAAATAAAATGAGGTGTATGCGTGTTAGCTATGTTTTTAAATTTATTCGTTCTGCAGCTGGCAATTTTAATGTCTCAAAATCGACTTATATACTAATTTTTCGATTTCACCTAAAGCGTAAAGTTGATATGTTTAATTAAAAAAACAAAAACATTTACTTGGCGCCATATTTTCCAAAACATCAAATCTTCCTGATGTCTGCGCTGGTTAATCGATTTTCTAAATTAACGAACATTCTTCAAATCAATCAATCCGTACGCAAATTATTTACCAAATTACTCCGCTTACACCGCTATCGATGCATTAAACTTACGAATAAAATAATAATGTCTTTCTTTCTCTCTCTTTATCTTATTCTTTTCCTCTCTCTCTCACTCTAGATAGATAGCGTTGTGACCTCGTCACCAAGTTATACTGGAATAGATTCCACTCTTTCTGCTTTTCTGCTACTCTCACTTTTACTCTTCTACAAAGCAGGGTTGCTACTTATATACAGTTTGGACGAGTTCATGTTCCATATGGGTAAGTCCTCATAACACCCTGCTCTTAATAATTAACTCCGCAAGGAGTCTTAATATTTTTTTCTTTTTGTATTTACGACGATAAAGTTCGTCATTTTCCTTCAATGGCGAAGGTAAAGAATTACAATATTCTTTGAATGCAGCATTAAACCCCGTCGAGAAATCGGCGCAGACCCGGGTCTCGTCTGAATTCTTCACATAGACGGTGGGTAAAGACCATTTACTGTACACAACTTTCGATAAGACACCGGTTCTTTCTAGTCTGTCGAATTTTTCACTTGTTTTTGGTAAAGAGGCAAAAGTCAAATTAAATTTTTTTCTTAAACACTGGCTGGATGTCCTCTTTTAACTCAAATTTTGACGTCATCTTATTACACCGACCAAGGCTCCCAGAAAAAAAAAACTTCCGGAAAAGTTTCTTTTAATTACTTTTATTAAATTATTTGCCTCGGTGCTCAGGTTTTCTAATTTAATTAATTGGCATGTCCCTCAACTTAAATGTTTTCATCCACTCAGTACCAAATAAATTTTCTGCATTTTTTAATAGAAATGTCTTTAGTTTTAACGTCCGTCTTTGAAATGTTACATTTTGGATAAGTTCTCCCGTAAATTTGATTTCTTCCCTGTCACGGAACTGGCCATTTTATTAGTTCATAGCAAGGTTAGTTTTCCCAACTTTTTCCAAGTGTGTAGATTTATGATTGTTAAATCTGAACCAGAATCCAATTACATTTTAATATTTTTATCTAGGATTTGTACTTTACGTACTTCTTAATGTTTAACCCATCTTGTTCATCTGCTTTTGTGTTTTTACGTTGCTATTAACCTTTTTCTCGCTCGACAATGTAATATCTTGTGCTCAATACGGCTACAACTCAGGCATTTTTATTCCGGTAAGGGCAGTCTTTATACCAATGTAATAATTCACAACCGAAACACGGGTTAGATAACAAGTCTCGTTTCTTTTGTGATTGGTTTGATTTAGAGGTAGAGTCAATTTGTTTTTCTTTCGATGTGTTTTGCTTATGTGAACTATGCCAGATTCCTCATTATTTTTCGAATCTTGGCGTACGCTTACGAATCTCTGATAGTCTTCCGCTATTTGTTGGAGAGTAAGGGTTGGCTTATTTTTCAATTTATTTAGATTTTACGTCTAATTTCAGCATCTTTAGCTGAAACAAGTCACTGATCAATCACTTGAAATTATTTGCACTCGTTCTGACGGTTTGAAATCGTCGCAATGCTTGTTCACGACGGACGCAAATGTAGTAAAATTTTCACTATCCTTTCCTGTTAAATTCATGCATTTCCACCTCATATGTAAGCGTGAAGTTTTAGGACTAAAAATTCTTGTGAGAAGTTTAACCGCTTCAGTGATTGTGAATTCGCTTGTTTTACGGAGTTAAATATAATTGACAAATTTAGTGTGCTCTTCGGTGCCCAGTTTTTGAAAAAAAAAGAACTTTCATAGAGTTTGACCAATTTATGCAATATGTGCGTATAAATCTTCGAATCTTTTAAAACAGGAGGCGAAGGTTATATCCTCGTCAGGAGAATATGCAAAAGTGTGTATTGCGTCCCAGATTGTCTTATGTGAGAACGCATTTTCGTTTTCACTACTTTGTCCATAGTTTACCAGTTTAAGGAATTTTTTTTTTTTTGCTTTTTTTTAGTTCGAAGTAGAATTTCTTCGATTTTCTGATGTCTGAATTCAGTTTTTTTTTATTCAAGTCGTTCTTTCTCAGTTTGCTTTTGAAATTCAAGCCGTTCTTTTTCAGCTTACTTTTGAAATTCAACTCGTTTCTTATTTTTTGCAGTTTGCTTTTGAATTTCAACAGTTTGTTTTTTAATTCCAAACAGTTATTTTTCAGCTTGCTCTTGACATTCAAGTTGCTTTTCTTGCCATTTAAGTTCCGTTGTTTTTTCTGTTCAAGTTGGAACTTAAGTAATTCGAGCATGGTGGATTTAAATTCATCCATATTTATCAGTGTGTTTTATTTTAGCATTATTTGAATACAAATTAAATTCAAATGAAAACTTTTCTTTTCTTTGAATAACAAAAAACTTTAGTTTCTTAATAAATCAGTAAAACGAAATAACAATCAATTGAAAGTTTATAACTTTAATTTCTTATTTTCTTTTTTCTCGAAAAACATAAAATATCGTAGTTTAGAGGCTTGCGTTCAAGTTCAGTGTAAGTTAGTTACACTTTCTTTTTTTCTTTTTTTTTTTGTTCGGTTTACTATTCTGGATTACTGTTGAATAAATAAAAGTGTGATGAAAAATAGAATTCTGTGCGTACAATGCTGAACTAATATTTACAATTTCCACGCAGTCTTTTTAGGTTCTCAAAGGTTCTTAAGAATCCTGGCCGTCAGGAAGAAACCTCGTGTTGTTCGTAAGTTTCCTCCTCGCCAAGTTCTTGTGACCTCGTCACCAAGTTGTTGTGGTCCATTGAGAAATGAGGACACAAAGACGGAATAGTTCTAAATGTATTACAAATACAGTAGTACAAATATATACCAATGGAATAGATCTCCCTCCGACTCTCTCTCTCTCTCTCTCTCTCTCTCTCTCTCTCTCTCTCTCTCTATCTATCTATCTATCTATCTATCTCTCACTGCTTCTACAAAGCAGAACTGCAACATATATAGGTTGGACGAGTTCATGTCCGCAATGGGTTAGTCCCCATAACAGTATGTAAGGTTGTTGAATGGTTTGGATTTTTCTTGTAGTTATAGGTTCCAGAGGTTTTCAAAAATATGTTTAGCTCGTTTGTATTGTTTTTATTTGAAAAGAAATTGGATTTATGTTTTACTAATGAATCATCTAAAATGTTTCTGTTATTATTTAATGTTTCTTTTAGTCTAAGTTTGCGTTCAAATTTTCTAAGGTCTTTTTTTTAGGTCTGTTATATTGCTTTTCGAAGCAGGGCAGAACTTTAGGCCTAATTTTAATAAGTTTGTTTCGTCCTTTGTAAGTGTATATGTGGATAGGTTTATTATTTTGGGTTTTGTGTTATCTAAACTGGTTTTATTGCTGGGACTAAGCTTTCTAAAACATTATGTTGAGTTATGTTGGAATAGATTCTACTCTCTCTGACTCTCTGCTACTCTAACTTTTACGTTCTGCTTCAAATGCTTCTGTTTTGACTTTCTTTTCCTTTTTCTTTTTTCTTTTTTTCCTTTTACTTATTTTTTTAGTTTTTTATCTTTCTCTTCAGTTAAAAGAAATGCTTATTCCGGCAAATTTTTTTGTACCAACTGGACAGAATATTGTGTGGTCTGATGAAATGAGCTAATTAAGCTAATTGAAATGAATTATAATTTATAACCAATTTAAATGACGTGTTGAGTTTTCCTTTATAAATTTCATATTGATTTGGATAATATCCATTGAGCTCTCTATATAGATATAACACTTAATATTTTATATTAAGTTAATCTTGTTGGATTAGCCTTGCCGTTGACGAATTGGACATATATATATATATAACGGAAATCAACGAGTTTTAACGAAACTTGGTTAATAAGCAACCGACAATTTAAAATGAATTGTTTGAACATTGAACATTATTTTTTTATTTAAATATATAATACTGTTTCATTAAAAACAGAATATCTACTTAAATACGAAGTATCGATAAAAAATAATGTTCAAATAATTCATTTCATATATATATATATATATATATATATATATATATATACCCGAATATATATATATATATATATATATATATATATATATACACGAAGAGACTGGCGTAGATAAATAAATAGATAAATTTGAATAAATATGTAGGTAGGAAGAGATTTGGATAGATAGATAGATAGATAGATAGATAGATAGATAGATAGATAGATAGATAGATAGATAAATTTTCGAAATAATTATAATATCTTTTGTGTATATTGTCGGTAAATAGGCTTAAAGTAGGAAATCAAATCCTTGCTTATTTTTACACATTCAATTTTAATTGAACAATTGTAAACATGCAACCGAAAACTCTATTCTTGCTTTTTGGGCTCTTCTCACATCAATCGCCATCTTTAGTCTTTTTGAAACTTGCTCTTTTATTGTTCTCTCTCATCACTAAAGTCTTCTCATTCACTTCCCTTTCCTGTAACCCCTTGTGGTTTGGTGGCATTATCACTTTGATCGGGGTGGTGTATGGATGAAAAAAGAAAACAAAAAAGAAAATGCCATTTTTATTCAAGCATGGCCCTTCGCAAAAAAAGGCAAAAAAATGATTTTTTCCAAAAAACGTCAAAACGGAAAAAATCAGTAAAAATAACAGAACACAATAGTGAAGAAAAATCCGTAATACTAATATAAGTAAAAACAACAATAATGCAAATATTAGTAAGAAAAAACAGAAAACCGTAGTGAAATAAAACTGTAATACTAATATAAGTAGAAACAGCAGTAATACTAATATTAGTATGAAAAAACAGAAAATAGTATTGAAAAAACTGTAATACTAATATAAGTAAAAACAACAGTAATACTAATATTAGTAAGAAAAAACAGTAATATGATAGTAGCGAAATAAAAAGCGAAAAATAGCCCCGAATATTTTTTCTGCATTGGATCGAACCCAAAATCTAATCAGTTTGTGCCAGTCATGAAACCAGTCATACCTGAAAGTTTAATCTCAATCCATTTAGCGGGTATTGAGATACCTTGTCCACGGACAGACAGACAGCCAAACAAACAGACAGAAAAACATGACCGATAACAATACCACTGCCTTAAAATTAAAATAAATAAATGAATAAACTAAATTACCCAAACTACTAGAAAATTTTGCAATATAATCAACTAAATTCAGATTCATATTCAATCTTTGACACGGGGAGTTTGTTTTACTTCAGTTCAATTTAGTTTTGACAAATTAGTTAGCAAAATACGCACCAGTCGTTTGATAATTCACTTTTGTCTCTTCTCTTCTAATTAAGACATTAACTGACCAATTAATAAAACCCTAATCACTTCCTTTACGTGCCGTGTTCGTTGAGATATGTATGAACATGGCTCTCCAAACTGCCTATCCTATGCTTGTTTCCTTACCCTCCACACCCTGAATCCACATTCTGCCATCAATTTACGCAAACTCGTAACGTCACTCATTGTTTTTGTTTTTCTGACTTTTGTCTTTAATATTTTATTTTGCAAATTACTGTGGCAAAAGATAATATGAAAGTAGCTATGGATTATGACAAAGGTGCTGCAGGATGTGCGTTATAGTGAAGTGGAGAGCCGAGTTCGAATTCCAGTTGAATTCGTTGCATTCACTTACGCGCAAAAACCCTCGGAAAAGGTATTAATTCATCGATTCTCCTTCTATGGGTTAAATATCAGAACATATTGGGTTCTCTATCTTTGGTCGGAAACCGGTCTACCACAGCAAGTAAGGGAAATCTACTGCGAGAAAATCTTCTACCCAGTCAGTCATGTCTCAAAAGAGACATGATCGCCTCAGCATTACATACACTTAACTTACTGATAATCTTAAAATAGGGACAAGAAATTTCAAAATTTAGCCAAGAAAAAAATAAAATTGAAAATTGCAAAAACTTTTAACAAAACTTAAACAACCATTAAAAAATATTATACATGAGAAGAACAAGAAAAATATCTATTAGAATGTTACTAAAAGAAGAATGGTAAAATGTCATGAACAAGAAAACAAAAAATGAACTGACCAGCAGAAAGAATTTGAAGAACATATTTTGAATATAATCAAAGAGAAAGAAATGAAAAATACGTAAAATTAGAAAATCTTAATGCAGCCAAACTATTAAGTAAACACCACAAAACAAAATATGTAAGTTGTCCGAAGAAGTACCTGAAAACTGAATCCACCCAATAAAGTTAATTCTTAAATATTAAAAAAAATTATTTTATCTCTCTATATAAAAGGCAATCTGTGAGTCTGTGTGACAGCTCCCTATGCACGCCTACATTTTTTAAGCTTTTTTTTTTTTAATCATCTCACCCCAAGCAAGGCATTCCACTGCCACTATTGCGCATGGGGCTACATAGGGGAAGGTAAACAGAAGAATGGTTAGACATAGAGAATGTCAGGAGGAAGGTGACAGATGAGTAAGGATAGCGAGGATTAGGGTTGGGCAGATGGGAAAAGTGCTTGAGGGAGCAGGTTAGTGTGTTAGGAGGTGTCTATTGACCTTACATTTAAACTCCTGGAGATTGTAGCCGTCGGGGAAGCAATCGTTTGGAAGAGAATTCCACAGTCGGAGTAGAAGTTACGGCTGCATTTTATCGGTTTCACTGTAAAAGGGTGGGATCTAGTTGCTAATCTAGTATCTCGTTCAAATTCGTATTTAGGGGGCACTAGTGATCTAAGTTCATCGGAGCAGAAGCCGTGAAAATATTTATAGAAGAGACACAGGGAAGCCACGTCGCACCGGTGGGAGAGAGACGGTATCTATCACATTACAGACCCTCCTCTGAACCTTATCGAGAAGCCCGAGGAGAACAGCAGGGGCACCCGACCAGATATGGCAGCAGTATTCAATGCACGGGCGGATGGTAGATTTATAAATGTGTAGGATAGATCCAGACGGAAAAAACTTCCGGGCCCTACACAGAGAACCGACTTTCATAGCAGCGGATTTAGCAATGGGTTCGATATAGTCATTCCATTTGAGGTCCGCTGAAAGTGTGAGACCAAGGAGGCGTAGTGTTTTACTCTCTGGGAGGCAAGCCTGGTCCATGCTAATGGGAGGTAGGTGAGATTGTCGATGATGATTAATTGAGAGTAGCTTCGTGTTAGAAGCATTGAAATTTACTAGCCATTTCTTACCCCAGTCCAATATGGATTGGAGGTATTTTTCAATCTCGGCTGCGAGGTTAGCTTTGACGCCTACACCAGATTTTTGTAGGAGGCGAGAGTAAACTGTGGTGTCATCGGCGTACAAACCTATTTGGGCTCTTATGGAATCAGGGAGATCATTAATGTATATCAGGAAGAGTGTAGGACCCAAGATGGAGCCTTGGGACACCTGTGTTTGTATGTTAGTTCTGAGAGGCATGTCCGTTTAATACCACCTTCATTGCGGTTAGAGATGAATGACTGGATTAGTTCAAACAAATGTCCAGTTATACCATAGCTCCGCAGTTTACATAGAAGGCCAGCATGCCAAACTCTGTCGAACGCCTTAGATATATCCAATGCAACGGTTCGGGCTTCGCCATTCCTGTCGAGTGCCTGGTATATGTACGTCATATAATAGCTACGTCATTGAAACTTTCTAGGGACACATATCTACAGAGAAGCCAGGTCTAGACATACTTTTATGTTCAGTCATTTTCCCTTTCGCACTTTTTGGCCAATGGGGCCGATTGTTTACATTTGCTCCGTAAAACATCTAAGATCTAAGATGGTTGTTAAATTACGTCACAGAAATCAAATCACACGTGTCAAACGCGACTAAAATATATTTTTATTAAAAAAAAATGAACATTTATATTTAATTTTTTCCCGACGTTTTAAAAATTCATTTGGTCAACAAAAAAAATTGAAATATTTTTTGCCATAATTTTGAAATAAAAGAAAAAATTTAAAAAAAAAATTTTTTTTTTTTCAAGCAAAAACAAAATATCTAAAATAATAAGTGTCATCTTCTATTACTAAAATGTTTTGAGTTGCACGGGCAACGCCGGGCTCTGATGCTAGTCTTTAATAAATGAGACTAAGTTTTTAACGTCTAACATCTTCCTATCCGCAAACGTTTTGCCTCGTGCAAAATTAATCTGAACTTGGTCAGTCTTCTGAATTAATTCACATCATATTTAATGAAAGTCTACACATAACATGGCTTCTTAATTTAATTTCCTAAAATGTTCTGAATTCTTAAATGAAAGTTTAAACCTTATCTTAAGCCAAAGAAAAAAAATCCGTTTTAATATCTTTTAAAACAAACGTTCAAGTGGTACCATAATCTCAAGAAAGAGCAACAATAAAAAATATTTAAGACCTTTCGAAATGAAGAAAGTTTTTATTATTTTTTATATATCGCTTATTCTGAATTTTATAAATTACAAAATTTGCGCAATGCTTTTTTTTATTTTGTGACAGTCTAAAACTGCATCCCGAGAACAATTACGTTAATGTAGAAAACCCCCTGAAAATATTAAAATGAATGGTAAAAAATAATAAACAAATATACACAATTCGGTGAAAAAAGCAATGACAGGTATTTTCCATTTGGGTGATATTTTATCAGAAACAAATAGGAAATTTTCTCTAAAATATTTTACGAAATGGTTCTACGTATTATTGCTTCAATCCATACCAGATCGAAAGAGAAAAAACTCATTAATAATAAGGGAAAGAATTGCTTAGAATTGTCGCAGATGGAGAAAAAGTTGGAAAATTTCAGGGTGTAATTGATTGGCATGAGCTGAGGGATAGAAATTTCGATTTGAATTAAGCAGAAATACGAATACAGAAATTTTATATTTGACATTCCAGGCAGGAAACAATGCTGGCACTTATAGAGAGGTTGGATTGTATTTATTTCTTAGGTAAACAGTATTTGCCTTTCATCCTGTTCAATAGAACTTTCATATATATATGTATATATAGTAATCCGCAGACAGATGTGTTTCGCTGTATCACAGCTCATTAGTACGGTTAGATATCCGATTGCTTTTTACCCAGGATTGAAACCCGACCGAATTGGCGTCAGTCGGCGATTCTACCTTGGTAAAAGGAGGCAGACTGTTAGCGTGTGATATACCATGTAAACATACGCCAATAGTTAGAGTGTTCTAATTCATTACTGTATGAACGATACTTAGATGCTAGTGTAGCCGATGTTTTTTCAAAGTCTACCATTCTTCCAGAGTGCTCAATCAGGGTGTGGGAGCGTACATAGTCATCTGCATGCATATATATATATATACAAATAACAATAATTATACATATCCTACTACGCTTTATGCACAACTCGAACTTTCATGCATTATGCAGTCATCAGGTGCATATTATGAACTGATTGTTTTTCGATTTAATTATTTTTTTAGGTATTAGCGCTTCTTATGTTAAGGTCGTTATAAATTGTAAATCGGGTATGCCAATATTTATTAAATGTATAATTTGTATCATGGAGGAATAACAATACACAGCTATAAGTAAGTAATACGTTTATTCTCGGTATATAGAGTAGTACACGACTGTGTGGGGTGGCAACAACTCGTAATATGAGTAGACAACGACCGTGCTAACCGTCAGCTGCCAACTCCACCTGCCGCTACTCGATATTAGTCCTTTATATATTGTGAGCCGTATGTCACGTGTTCGGGCTACATCACAAAATCTTCTCCTTCCCTAAAGTTCTAATGTCCTCCGGTCATTATATTTTTGTCTTTCGGGTCTACTTCCATTGTTTCAGTTGGAATCTGTTTATGTATTTTAGGAATTGGAGAAGGTTTAGGTACATCAAACATGTCGTACATAACATCCATAGGTTGTTCACCTCTTTCATTTACCTCCGGTGTAAACCTTGTTTTTTTTTATTTGGTTGATGGGTCTCCTGACTTTCCACTTCGGATTTTTAATTGTATACATCATCTTTCCACTTCTATTTTCTATGATGCCTTTTAGCCACGTTTGCCTTTCCTAAATGGTAGTTAAGGAAATAAATTCTCTCTCCTGGACTATAGCATAGCTTAAAGATATTTTTTCCTTGATTTTCTCTTCAGACGGGATTAGTTTGTCAAATACCGAGCGAATTTTCTTCACGAACATTAGTTCCGCTGGACTCATTCCTGCATTGGTATTTGGGTTAGGGGTAATTCTATAAATTGATAGGAATATTTTAAGCTCTTCCATTTCTGCTTTTATACCGTCTGCCTTTTTAATCGCTCTCTTAAAGACATCAATGACTCTTTCCACCAATCCATAAGACCTATGGTGCCGATCTTAGTTGATTTATCGCAAGCAATTTACAAAAATTTTCAAATTCCTTAAAAGAGAATTGTGTGCCATTGTCCGAAAATATTGTTTCCGGCACTCCGAATCTTGCAGATATCTAATGTAAGACGTTAATTGTAACCGTAGTTGCAGGAGTTTTGCATTTTAATACTTCAGGCCATTTCGTGAAACCGTCCACTATCACGAAATAGTACACTTCTTTTATTGACCCAGCATAATCAATGTGCAGATGAGACCATGGTTTGTCTATCTTAGGCCATGCGTTGAAATTTATAGTAGGTTTTTTCGCTACCAAAGCACAATTCTTGCATTAATTTCACTGTTTTATATATCTTTATCCATAACTGGCTAGTACACAAAGCTTCTCATAAGTGATTTCATCCTGCACATTCCAGGATAGCCTGTATTAAATTCTCTAAGTATTCTTTTATTTAATACAACGGGTACTACAACCTGCTCTCCGTAAATCAATATTCCATTGCATATCAAAAATATGGTATTTACTTTATTTTTTGCGCACATTAGTTTATTTTTAGTTTGCGTAATAAATTTGTCGTATTTCAATTTAAATCTAATCTCCTCCAGCGTGATGGGCAGTTCTTTTACCATATTGCATAATAGGTATTTTATGTCCATTTCATACCTTAACGACGCAATTGTTGTTTCTTTTCGTTGGTCCGTGGCTTTCGGCATTAATCTTGATAAGCCATCCGCGTATGCTATTTCCTTTGATGGTAAATATTCCATTTTAAATGAGTAGTTTAGCAATATTGTCGCCCACCTTTGTAAACTATTCACAGTGTGTGTAGGAATTCTTTTCTTAAAATCAAATATTGTTAATAACGGTCGATGGTCCGTTTGTAAAATAAACTCACTTCCGTATATGTATTTATGGAAAATTTTTAACGCGAAAATAATCGCTAAATTCTCTTTCTCAATTTGAGAATAGTTTTTTTTTCGGCCGGAAGCAGCGTTCTCGATACATGATGTACCAGTTTTAATTTACAGTCGGGTTCTTTGTGTAATAGTAAAGCTCTAACCCCATAATTGCTTGCGTTGCTCGCGACATATATTTGTTTTAAGGGTTAAAATTCCTCAATGTTAATTTTGAGATCAGCGCCGTTTTTAATTTTATGAACACTTTTTGGTATTCCTCTGACCATTTAAATGTCACGTCTTTTGATTTAGTGAAGCTTTTTTATATGTGCATGTTTGGAATGTAGCTATCCATTGATAGGTCAGCTGCCACATCATGTCAGCCGATATATATATATATATATATATATATATATATATATATATATATATATATATATACCCAATAGTCAGCTTGCTGGTATAACTTTTAAGTGGTTTTCGAGATGAGATGAATTTTCTCTAAAATTGGAGAATACAATTATTTTTGACGGGTAATGTAGCCGAAATGTTAACAAGTGGAAAATTGCAGGTTCAATGAGTGCAAAGTCATTTTTAAGCGAATCTAATCAAAATATTAGTCAATGTGTTTTGACGATATGTGATCCTAGGTCAAAATACGGCCTTGAGAATTTCCTGTGTACTGAATTACCAGAATAATTGATAAGAGGAGGTAAACAATAACAAGGAGTGAGTTTTTTTCCCTTCTATTGGAAGTCAAAATGGTTAAATTTAATTGTTTTCATTTCGAGCCTGTAAGAGTTATGCAGTGAGGGAAATGGAAACCCTATAAACCACTTTCACCACCGGTCTGGTTGCCAGTTTAACAAAATCAAATTGAAAGATGAAATTTGTTAGTACAGCTTCAGTGTTTTAGGAACGAGAAGTTGGAAAGAGATGTGAATGGTGGCTTGAATACGGTCGGACTGAAACAGGCCTGCTTCTAGAAACAGGACGAGAGAGAAAGAGAGAGAGAGAATGATTTTAAGAGACGGTCAGTCAAAATTTAACCAACTGGATGTCGAATAAACCATTTGTCCCGTAGAAATAATGCAACACAAATATTATCGTGCTACTGAAATTCCAGTCAAACTGATATTTCTTTTTCGTCACTTACTTTGACTTGCTTGTAATCTTGTAATTATTATATATATATATATATATATATATATATATATATATATATGTACAACTCTACACCGTGTCGCTGTGGTCTTATATCTGGTTTTCATTATATACCAACCCCTCGCACGTCTGGACCAGCCTCATCAAGTGGTTATACGCGGTCCAATCCGAGATCAACAACACAATGTGAGATGAATCGGCCAAAGGTTAGGGTGGTTGACTGGATGCAGCCAAGGGCCGTATTATATATATTGACAAAGCCTTAAAAACGGAGAGGATAATCTAAAAATTATGTAATTAATGTAAAAAATGCAATAGATAAAATAAACAGCTCTAGAGCAATATGAAATATAGTGACTAAAACTCAACGCGGTTATAAATCCAGAATTTATTTCGGCAGTTGTAAAAAATACAAACATTTTCTTCAAACTCGAAAAATCAAATAGTTTAATCTAACTCAGAACATTTAAAAAATTTCACTGAGAAAAAATAAGTAAAGTGTAGAAGTGTATACAGTTAAACATTGAGGCAACAAATAGAGGAAATGTCACAAAATTAAAGAACACATACACAAAATTCCACATATACAAAATATATTAAAAAAAAAAATAATATAACAGACCGAGAGAATAGACATAACTGCACACAAAGTAAACGCACACAAATAAGCTGCTATAACAGGCTATATAGGCACACAATAATATACACAAAATATACACAAGACTAAAAATAACAAAAATAAATAAGAAATATAAATAAACTTATAAAATTGTAAAAAAGAAAAATACCTATATAGTATAATTACAGTCACAAATAATTAGCAATCAGAAAACATTTTAAAGTTAAAAATAATAATTAAAAACAAATAAGGAAAAATTTCGCAAATATAAGAAAAAACATTCACAAAAATTGATCACAAAGACAAAAATTTTAAACTTTTAAACAAGACGAAAAAGAAAATCATAAAAACTAATAAAAATTACAAACATAAAAGAAACAGAGCTTATATAGTAAAATAAAGAAAATAAAATACAGTGACAGGTAATTAACAAGCACAAAAAACAAAAATTTTAATTATAAATAAAAAATAACTAAAAATACTAGAATGACAGTAAGAGAGAAGATTCACAATAGAAAAAAAGCTGAATTTGTCAGAAAGTTATTGGTAAGGCAAAAATAAAATCCTACAAAGCAGGTAATTTAAATTTATTTCTGTGACAGCATTTAGAAATAATTTCAGTACGTTTGTTCAAAAGCTTTATTGTTTAAACTAGGTTATGTCTATTTCTAAAATTAATAGGAGTTTGTAATTTTTGTATAATCTTCCATTCAATATGTAGAAAAAGTCCTCTGTTTTTTTAATTACCAGAAGTATTTAGACAGAGCGGTCGGGAATTTAAGGAAGTGGGGCTAGAGAATGAATATTTATGATTATAAAATCTACGTTTCCAAGGTCCGGCAGAAATTCCAAAATATACTTTTCAGTCTTTGTCATATTCGATAGGAAAAACAGTTGCTTAGTATATAACTTTTTCAGACATACATAAACCTCCAACTTGGCAGTTATCTTTAATTCTACTAGTACAGGGTGATTTGTATTTATCTGGGGATTATTATAAAATTATTTAATATTTTATTATGAGAACTAACGATGCTGTGAATATTGCTAGTGCAAAAATAATTAATTTTTATATTTTTCTTTTAAATATTTTATCTTGTGGGTTGTTAAAATTAAATGTTTAGCAATCAATTTCAGAAAATATTGACCTATATTAATGTTAGTCAATTGGCAAAAAGTTGGATTGAGCATAAAACATTTCTTTTCCATTTTTAGACTTATTAATACCAGTTTCATAATTTCGGGTTTAGATAAAATAATTCCTGCTTTTTAAAAATGTTATTATAAAGAAATTTTATTATCATTAAATATTTTGCTATTAAAGGATAATTTATTTATCCTAGTTTTAACAGTAGTGGGAATTTTTATCACTTGATGATGACGATCGAAATTAACGTTAATTATTAATTATTAACTGTTTTAATATTTAAATAAATTTCTATTTTAAATTTAAGTAATTTAAAAGGCCTTATTACTTTCATTTGTATTGTAGAGGATAGAAGACTATTACTATTAGGTATGACAATAAACCCACCTTCTATATATTGTCTAATTTGCACGAATTCAAGAATCCTACGAAGCGTGTTCAAAAAATAAATGCCCACTAAATCAGCAATTTAAGTGGAGTCAAAAGTGTCCATAGAGACATCAAAATTATCAGAGTTACATTTTATCCAAGTAGAATTATTATTGAGTGGAATATATATATATATATATATATATATATATATATATATATATATACAGAAAATCTAAGTGAGAGCCAACAAACCTACCGAGGTTTCACCCTTCGGCTCGTCAGGGTAAATTGGCCAGTTTACCCTGAGGAGCCGAAGGGTGAAACCTAGCTAGTTTTGTTGGCTCTCACTTAAATTTTCTGTTTTGTTGCTCTACTTTCGTATTGAGCGCTTTAGTGTTAGGGTTTTCATCTTGGGTTTTTTTTTTCTTTTTTGACTTCTGTTCATGTACTTCGTTTGTTTCTTTTTTTACTTCCCCTCCTTTTCCCTCCGAGTTTGTTCTCGGTGGGTTTTTCAAGACGAACTTAAATATAGTTTAATAGTTACTAGTATTAGCAGAATTATTTTTGTTACTATTAATATTGTTATAATTATTATCTTTATTATATATATATATATATATATGGTCATCCACAGACAGTCTTGTTTTTCGCTGTATCACAGCTCATCAGTACGGTTAGACATCCGATTGCTTCTCGGCGATTCTATCTCTGGACCATGGGCGCTCGATAGAAGAAGGCGGACTTTAGCGTGTTTATACAATGTAAACACATGTCAGTAGCTGAGAGTGTTCAAATTCCTTACTGAATGAACGATGCGTAAGTGCGTAAGTAGCTACGTGAAATTTAAATGGTCAGAGGAATACCAAATAGTGTTTTTAAAGTCAATCATTTCTCCATAGTGCTCAATCGGCGTGAGAGAGCGCAAATAGAATATATTCCACGCATAAATGTAAATAGTACATTTAGACGATAGCCATTTCAACAGGTTATCAAATACGTTTTTCTTTATCTCCATGGGTCAGATGTTATGAAAATAATTTTGTGTGACCGGAAGCAAAGGTAGTTTAGAAAAAACAAGAAAGAGACAAAATTTAGTGGAGAGTGGAAGGCACATCCACCAGCTTCTGGCCGGGATCGAAACTCGACCGATTTGGTGTCAGTCGGAGTAGCTACCTACTAAGCCATAGGTTTAAGGAATCAGAGAAGGAAAATTTTAACGCGTTGTATATAAGCAGTGTATACACATGCCAGTGTATAAGCAGTGTATATACACGCAAGTCACCGAAAGAACTCAATTCATTTCTAAAGAGTCAAGCATATATTACAGAAGTGGAAATTGTTTTTAAAATTTTCTTCTATAGAAAGCGCAATCGTTATGAGAGTATAATATATTAGTTTTCCACATACAAGCCTATCTATCTATCTATCTATCTATCTATCTATCTATCTATCTATCTATCTATATATGTGTGTGTGTGTGTGTGTGTGTGTGTGTGTGTGCTGAGTTGTGATAGTTTTTAAGTCAAGACCGTTGCTTTTTTAATAGATTTACTGATTAAAAGCACTTTGACAAGAACGCTTTTTTATCGCAAAGTGCTCGGTATTGGGGTGGTGATATTGGGGGTGTGATAGAGGGGCGATAGTTTTTGTTGTAAAGGTATGAACCTGCTCAGTTAAAGTGATAAACTCTTTGCACTGAAACTATATATATATATATATATATATATGAAGGGTTTATCATTAAAAAAAAGTGTTTTACATACATACATACATAATGTAAATCTAAACAGTTCGTTGTTTGTCATATGTTTACACAAGCTTGTTAGATAGGTTACTCTATATTTCTACGGTTAGTATTCTCTTCAATGTCGTATGAGTGTCAAATTCTCCATACCTCCTTTTCTAGTTATGATTCAGATATTTAAACCGTGTCTTTCTTATCCTAAACAAAAGTGGCCTTTTCGTTCCATTTTGCCTCAAAACATTGTAGTTATTCATATTATTCGTTCATTTTATTCTCAGCATCCTTCTGTAGAACTACATCTCTGTTGGCTTCTGCCTGCGCTTTATCTGTGATGAAAATAATCGGCATTCACTGCCGGATTTCTTTTGCATAATCATTGAGTACTTTTATCTCTTGTTTTGCGGTAGGCTCTCCTCTTTCTCATCTTATGGTCACGAAACTAGAACCTTCATAAAGTTTACAACAGTAGCGTATAAGTCGATCGTTGAAGCCAACTCTAGTTATGACATTCTTATTAACGGTTGTTACTCTGCTAGGTAGCTTTTTTCATTGAACCGGAACCGCATGGATTTTAGTTGCGTTTTATAATTGAGAGGTTATCGGATCACCTAGGTAAGCAATCAATCAGAGGTAACTGTCTTGTCATCGTTTGAATAGATCAGCTTTAAGACCCGACCCCGTCATATTTCCAAAGCGTTACTGTCGGCTGGAAACCCTTTCTTGATGTATGGACATTGCAGCTTCTTTATTGCGATGGTCACTTCACTTATCGATTAGTTGTTTCATAATAGCCCTTGGAGAGCGTCTCTTCTAAAGACGTTTTTTTGTGAAAATAGCGATAACGGACACAGGTTTGGTTAGAAAAGATTTTGGAAGAAATATGAAGAGAACGAGAAGTAAAAAATAATAATAAAGCGAGAGAAAGGAAAAGCAAATATGGTAAAAGGAGGGGTGTTATAAGAAAGGGAAGAAGAGAGTTTTAGAGAATAAGAAGAAACAGAAGAAAAAGAAAGAAAAAATTCGGCAAAAGGGGGAAGTGCTAACCGATGGAAAATAGAGAAGCAGAAAGAAAACGTTAAGGGTAACATTATGAGAAGAAGACAGAAGAACATGAAATCGGTATAAGCGAGTCATATTGATTAGAATTTATAACGAAGAATTTTTATTATTTGTGATTTAATCTATCGATGTATGGACCAATATCGTTGATTTCTACCTTTCTGTCTTAATCTCTTCTTTCTTTCTATCTTTCTTTTTTCTTTCTTTCTTCTTTCAACATTTTTCTTTTTCAATGTCAGCATATTTTATATCAGGTTCTTTTTACCTGCCTGATTTCGTTTATTATCTATCGATGTCAATTCATATCTATCTATCTATCTATCTATCTATCTATCTATCTATCTATCTATCTATCTATCTCAGTCTGTTCATATCTATCTATCTATCTATCTATCTATCTATCTATCTATCTATCTATCTCAGTCTGTTTATTATCTATCTATCTATCTATCTATCTATCTATCTATCTCAGTCTGTTCATATCTATCTATCTATCTATCTATCTATCTATCTATCTCAGTCTGTTCATATCTATCTATCTATCTATCTATCTATCTATCTATCTATCTATGTATCTCAGTCTGTTTATTATCTATCTATCTATCTATCTATCTATCTATCTATCTATCTATCTATCTCAGTCTGTTCATATCTATCTATCTATCTATCTGTCTATCTCAATCGGTTCATATCTATCTATCTATCTATCTATCTATCTATCTTTTTTTTTTTTTTTTTTAATCATCTCACCCCAAGCAAGGCATTCCACTGCCACTATTGCGCATGGGGCTACATAGGAAGGTAAAGAGAAGGAGTGGATAGACATAGGGAATGTCAGGAGAAAGGTGATAGATGAGTAAGGATCGCGAGGATGAGTGTCGGGCAGATGGGAAGAGTGTTTGATAGAATGGGAGCAGGTTAGTGTGTTAGGAGGTGTCTATTGACCTTACATTTAAACTCCTGGAGATTGTAGCCGTCGGGGAAGCAATCGTTTGGAAGAGAATTCCACAGTCGGGAAGTGCGAGGAAAGAAACTGTTGGAGTAGAAGTTACGGCTGCATTTTATCGATTTCACTGTAAAAGGGTGGGATCTAGTTGCTAATCTAGTATCTCGTGCAAATTCGTATTTAGGGGGCACCAGTGATCTAAGTTCATCGGAGCAGAAGCCGTGAAAGTATTTATAGAAGAGACACAGCGAAGCCACGTCTCGCCGGTGGGAGAGAGACTGCAGGCGGTCTGCCAAGTCGGTATCTATCACATTACAGACCCTCCTCTGAACCTTATCGAGAAGCCCGAGGAGAACAGCAGGGGCACCCGACCAGATATGGCAGCAGTATTCAATGCACGGGCGGATGGTAGATTTGTAAATGTGCAGGATAGATTTAGACGGAAAAAACTTCCGGGCCCTACACAGCTATCTATCTATCTCAGTCTGTTCATATCTATCTATCTATCTATCTATCTATCTATCTATCTATCTATCTATCTCAGTCTGTTTATTATCTATCTATCTATCTATCTATCTCAGTCTGTTTATTATCTATCTATCTATCTATCTATCTATCTATCTATCTATCTATCTATCTCAGTCTGTTTATTATCTATCTATCTATCTATCTATCTATCTCAGTCTGTTCATATCTATCTATCTATCTATCTATCTATCTATCTATCTATCTATCTATCTATCTCAGTCTGTTCATATCTATCTATCTATCTGTCTATCTCAATCGGTTCATATCTATCTATCTATCTATCTATCTATCTATCTATCTATCTCAATCGGTTCATATCTATCTATCTATCTCAGTCTGTTCATATCTATCTATCTATCTATCTATCTATCTATCTATCTCAATCAGGTTCATATCTATCTATCTATCTATCTATCTATCTATCTATCTATCTATCTCAGTCTGTTCATATCTATCTATCTATCTATCTATCTATCTATCTATCTATCTATCTCAGTCTGTTCATATCTATCTATCTATAAAGTCCTCTTTCTTCTATATCAAAGCCTTTTGTTTTTCCTTCTAATATATATATATATATATATATATATATGTATATATAGTGATGCGCAGACAGATTTGTTTCGCTGCATCACAGCTCATTAGTACGGTTAGACTCCGATTGCTTTTAATCCAGGATTGAAACCCGACCGAATTGGCGTCAGTCGGCGATTCTACCTCTGGTCTTTGGGCGCTCGGTAGAAGAAGGCAGATTTTTTAGCGTGTATATTATCATTATACCAATATATATATATATATCGCTTCCCTTTACTTTCCATCTTAGTTTATTCATATATATCTCTCCATCTCATTCTATTCATATCTCACTCTTTCTCTCTGTCCATTGATAATCACTTGGATTTTTGCTTGATGCCTATTAATTATCCAACAAGTTTCCCCCTCTTCAAAACGTCCCGATTCGAGGCCTTGCTTCCGGATGTAGTTTATCGTCATGCCCAGGACGATCCACCATAAATATAGCATACCTTAGCATTATATTTTATCACACACACACACACACACACGCGCGCGCGCGCACGTTGAACAGGATGAAATGCAAATACTGTTTACCTAAGAAATAAATACAATCCAACCTCTCTATAATTGCCACCATTGTTTCCTGCCTGGAATGTCAAATATAAAATTTCTGTATTCGTATTTCTGCTTAATTCAAATCGAAATTTCTACCCCCCAGTTCATTCCAATCAATTACACCCTGAAATTGTCCAACTTTTCCCCCTATCTGCGACAATTCTAAGCAATTCTTTCCCTTATTATTAATGAGTTTTTTCTCTTTCGATCTGGTATGGATTGCGTCCTTTTGAAGCAATAATACGTGGAACCGTTTTGTAAAATATTTTAGAGGTAATTTCCTATTTGTTTCTGATAAAATATCAGCCAAATAGAAGATGCCTGTCGTTACATTATTTTTTTCTTTTTTTTTTCTTTGTCGAATTGTGTACATTGCTTTGTTTATTATTTTTAGCATTCATTTTATTATTTCTGGGATTTTTCTGGACTAACCTAACTTTTCTCCGGATGCTATTTTGCAATTTCACAATCATTGCACAAATTTTCGAATCTATAAAATCCGAAATAAGCGACGTATAAAAACTGTCAAATTTGAAAAATTCCAACGTTTGTGTTTCGTTGAAGCAAACTGACAATGTACATATTTATTAAGTTTGTCTTGTAAACGTAAAAAATTCTACATTTCTAGATTTAATTAACGTATAAAAGGTAACTAGCTCATTAATATATCTTTGATATATTAGGCTATTTAGTGACCTAATAATTGTGAGTTCAACCCCAGGGACGGGTAGTGTAAATTTAAACTCAGTGCGAATGGGGCGGGCAATAACTGGGAAAAATAGACGCGATATCAATAAACATTAAATTCAGAATAAAAACACGCCCCCGACCCAAACAGTAGATTAAATAAATGGTTCAGTTCAAAATCCGCAAAGAATTGAAGGCTTGAAGAAATGGCAGAAAAGTTGGCCAAAGTAAAGTAGTAATAAAAACAAAGACAAATGCAATAGTCCAGTTTCAATAATGATAACTCCTCATCCGACAAATTCAGATAGAAAGCGATCAGATGATAATAGCAACAAAACTATGACTATAGTTCAGGTGTAATTACGTTAATTAAGGATTGTATTTATCAAATACAATAATCCAAAAGAACTCCCTAAACAACGTAATGAATTGATGTTTAAATGGAGGGATAAGAGTAAGCATAAAAATTATAATTTAAATGAATTTGACTTAAAAAGTTGGTTTCTTTCGGAGAAAAATCTGGAATTTACCGTTGGAAACGTTTTTCCCCAAATATTTTTGAAGTTATTATGTTTATAGTTATATTATATTATTGCAATGTTTTTATAATATTTTAGATTGTAATATTGTATGTCTATGAGTGTATGTATGTGCATATGTGGATATATGTGGGTATATATATATATATATATATATATATATATATATATATATAAATTAAAAAAGGATTAACTCAATGATGTTGAATGATCATTTCGATATGAAAATCCCCACGGGGGATAACACATCACCTCAGCAACAAAAATATCCTTTCAGAAACTGGAGAAAAATCAGTCTGATCAGAGACTGATTTTTTCTGTTGCTGAGGTGATGTATCCCCCGTGGGGATTTTCATATCGAAATGATCATCCAACATCATTGAATTAATCCTTTTTTAATTTATATTTGCTCTGTAATATTTCATTACATGGAGCTCTCCTCCTGTATCATTTTTTAATATTAAATTAAAATTTTTAATATTAATTAGGAACGCCTTTTTGGAATTTACCTTCCTGCTTTTTCCGCTTGGATTAAAGTATCTGAATTAATATATATATATATATATATATATATATATATATATATATATATATATATTAATCATATCACCCCGAGCAAGGCGGTAACGCCACTGAAGCGCAGGGGGCTACGTAGGAGTGAAATGAATGAAGAAGAGAAAGCCGGAAATCGCATCCTAAGCAGGCAATAAGGGATGTGCCTCTTCACCTGTTCAATAGACGTGGGTGGAGTATGAACCGGGCGATATTTTAGTCTATCTACTCCAATTGAAGAAAAAATAAATAAATAAATAAAAGAGTGAAAAGAATGGAGAAGAGAAAACCGGAAACCACATCCTAAACCAGGGAACAAGGGATGAGCCTCTTCACCTGTTCAATATATATATATATATATATATATATATATATATATATATATATGTGTGTGTGTGTGTGTGTGTGTGTGTGTGTATGTAGGTATGTATGTATGTGTGTGTATATATGTATACATATTAATGAAAAATATGGGAATATGTATATAT
Source organism: Ascarosepion bandense (assembly GCA_037127315.1). Classification (NCBI taxonomy): domain Eukaryota; kingdom Metazoa; phylum Mollusca; class Cephalopoda; order Sepiida; family Sepiidae; genus Ascarosepion; species Ascarosepion bandense. The sequence continues at coordinate 3,628,919 of JBBBDQ010001761.1, read as the reverse complement.
TGGTTTTGGATGTATGATGATGCATGTGTGTATATGAATTTTTGTGTATATATATATGTGTGTATGTGTACGTGTGTATATATTTTAATTTCTTTCTTTTTTAATATTATTATTATTATTATTATTATTAGTGATAAAAATTTTTATATTTATTTATATTTTTATTATTATTATTTTTATTTTATTAATATTATTTTATTACTATTATTTAAGATCTTTTTAATTATTATTATTATTATTATTATTATTATTATTATTATCAATGTTAAATAATGTTTATATATACTTTTATTATAATTATTAATATTATTTATTATTATTGTTTAAGATTTTTTAAAGATTGTCTTTAATATTTTATTTAGCATTTTCTTATAAAATGTTTAATTTTCTTTTTTAATTATTATAACTCTATTTATAATATAATACTATTAGTGGTTATATTTCAATTTGTATTAAAAAGTATGATTTACAATTTATTTTTATACCTGACATACATCCCATTATCTTTAAAACTAAATTTTAATGTTAAATTTTCATGTTATGTTTTTTCTAAGAAATAATATGAATTGCAATAGACTCTGGCGCCGCTGATCTAAGACGTTAACTATAACCTCCTTTCTCCTTTTACTGTTCGTTCTCCTTTCCTTTTCTTTTTCTTTCTGTTCTTTCCATTTATTAATTTTCTATACTTTTCTTTTTCTTTCTTTCTTTGCTGTTTTTTTTTTAATGGGCGGGTAAATATTTTTGTAGTTAACCATTACACATGTCTATTCTTGATATGGGCACGTGAGTGTCCGTATGTAATTCTTTTCTGAATTATTTCGAATATCAACTGTTGTATCTTTTGGGTCTGACGAGCGGCTTTTTGTGCTGCGAAATACATATTACTCATGAAATTGTAGAATATTTAAAAAATTTTCTAGATTCTCCTACTGTTTAATTAAATGAATAAATTTAATTTTGAGTTTTTTTTTTGTTTTGTTTTTTAGTTCGTCTCTATCGGAATTTACCTGACTTAAATACCAAATATTCTATTATATATATATGTATATACATATATTCCAGGTGACGTCAAACCTTTTGCTAACTATGTGCCGGGGTTTTAAAATCATTCAGTATGACAACAGCATACGTATTTTTAAAAGTCAATATACCTGTTTTATATAGTAATATGCACATAAAATGCCATCCGTATTACTAGAAATAAATAGAAATAAACTATTTTTTTTTAGATTTTATCATCAATCTGTGCCTTGCCCTAGCATGATCTTAGCCAATTGCTCAATATCAGTAACATGTCTTGTTACTTTGAGTGTTACACAATTTTCTAAATGTTCAAGTGTTGTGGACCTGACACTGCTTTCATGTGAATGAAAATTTGCTATATAGTGGTTCTACTCTCAACAAAGATGAGGACAATAGTCCGAATAAGGTAAATAGTGAATACGTATAATCATTTCCGGCCTAGCAAGACAGAATCGACACTGGTGCGCAAGGGGTTACAGTGAGATAAAAAAAATCAAGATACAGGGGAAGTCAAAGAAAAACTAAATGATAGATGGAAATTAAGTAAATAAAAGATGGCAGTTGACGTTGCATTTAAACCTTTGGAATAAAGACATGCGGTCGGATACCAGGAAAAATACTGGTAGAAAAGACAGAGGGAAGCCACGCCACGTTGGTAAGAAAGTGACTGACGGCGAGCTGCTAGGTCAGGATCGATTATATTGCAGATTTTCCTTTGGGTTTTGTCACGAACCTCGAAATGAATAGCAGAAACACCCTACCAGATATGGCAATAGTATTCAATGCACTAACGAATGGTAGATTTATAAATGTGCAAGATGGATTCTGACGAGAAAAACTTCCTAGCTCAAATAAACAAGCGTGGTCGAGGTTCCAGGGATAAAAAAACCCACATCAAGTCGGTAAGAAAGTGACTGAAGGGGACTACCAAGTCAGGGTCGATTATATTGCAGATCCTCCTTTGGATTTTATCATGAACCTCGAAATGAATAGCAGGATCACCCGATCAGATATGGCATCAGTATTCAATTCATGGACAAATGATTGATTCTGACGAGAAAAACGTCCTAGCCCAAATAAATAAACGTGGTCGAGATAACAAGGGAAAAAAAGCTCGTCAGATCGGTTTTCATGAAAATGCATGTAGAAAAGACAGAGGCAACCCACATCACGTCGGTAAGGAAGTGATCTATTATATTGCAAATCCTCGTTTGGATTTTGTTGAGAACCTGAAGATGAGAACAGAATCCATCCTTGATATTTCTACAAACGTACGTGAACGCAAAATGAATTTTGCAGAGCGCTGCTGTCGAGCAAAGCAAACACCTCTAAGTGATCTACTGTTCTGGACACCTAGCCATGCTGCAAGATGGGTGAGTCGTCTAGCAATCACTTACATTGACCAGCTATGTTATGACACAGAATGCCTGACCTTGATGCAGGTCCGTGATGCTTGGCGTGATAGACTTCTGAATGTCCGAGCTAGCTCGACCGAGCACCCCAGGGAACTATCCATTTGCCGAACACAGAGGTGCATTGTGGTGCAGTGGATATTGGCGCAGAACGAGAAATCGGAGTGCTGTGTTCGAATTCCATTTGAATTCGTTGCATTCACATACACGCAAATAGCCTTGAGAAAGGTATGAATCTGTCACTTCTCCCTCCAGCTATGGGTTAAATTGCAGAATAAATTGTCTTCTATAAGCTTGGTTGACAACCAGTCCACTTTAGAAAGTAATGGCAACCTACTGCAGGAAATGTTTTTTTGCCTAGTCAGTTATGTCACTTTTGCGACATGATCGCCCAATCGTGTATCACGTATGGTACTTAACTGACTGACTGAATATAATAGTTGAAAACCTGATTAGGACTTCTACTGGGGATAAAGTGGGGGATATGTTTTTTTATTGTTATGAAGTAATAAACTGATCCCCCACTAGTAACTACTTAATAATATAATTCTTCTCTTCGAACTTTAGCCATGAGTTAAGTAAGAAGATAGATTGGGTTCTATAGAATTGGTCGGCAACCAGTCTACCCCAGAAAGCAATGGCAACATACTGCGGGATACTCTTCTGCCCAGTTAGTTATGTCTCTTTCGAGACATGATCGCCCAAAGCGTGTATCACGTATGGCACTTAAATGATTGATTGAATATAATAGTTGAAAACAGGATTAAGGCTTCTAGTCGGCATAAAGTGGGAGATCGGTTTTCTATTGTTATGAAGTAATAAACTGACCCCCCACTAACTACTACTTAATAATATAATACATCTCTTCCTCCTCTAGCTATAAGTCAAATAATAGGACAGATTGGGTTCTGTAGCCTTGGCTGGCAACCAGTCTACCGCAGAAAGTAATGGCTTTTCTGGAGATGGTTTTCTGGAGATGGTTTTCTGGAGATTGACAATATTGGTCTCAATTCTTATTCTTTATAAGTTTTTTCACATTTCTAGATTCTAGAGGAATAAGATATAAATTCATTTTCCATAGCTTCTTCTACTCCCTAGTCAAATCAATATGTTTTGAATATTTTCGATTTCTTTTGAGTCTAGTCTTGTATTGTATGAAACGGAAAATTCAGTAATTTGACACTTGCTATTTTCTCTCTCTATTACAATAAAATCGCGTGTTCGTGCTTCAATGACATGATCAGACTGGACAGTGAAATGACATGATCAGACTGGACAGGGAAATACAACAACAATAATAATAAAAGTGGATATTATTATTATTCATTGAAGTTCACGTGCTTATTTTACCATTATGAAATTCATATGACAGCAAGTTTTTGCCTTAGGCAAAAACATGTCTTAGTATTAAAACTGATTTTACTAATAATCTTCTGCCCATTCATGTCTCGAAAGAGACATGATCGCCCAAAGCGTGTATTACGTATGGCGCTTAACTGACTGACTGATTGACTGACGGCTGTAACTAAGGCAGGTTTGAAACACACGACTTTTCTAAAGTTTTAGTTATATATATACCTAAGATCTTGTAATATAAATTAAAATGTTTGTATTTCAGACGAAATTATCTTACTTTTCTATTTTCTTGCATTTATAAAATAATATTTAATATTTGTGGCTGAGTATCTTTTTGCAAAAATGTTTCAATAACATTCTCTCTGAATGACATCTCTTTTTGATGTTTTACAGAATTGAAAAAACTGTAAATAACTCGAAAGTAATTTTTTTTTCAAGTTCAGCCTATGAGAGTGTTATTTTTTAAAAAAAGAGTGAATCTAAAAGGAAAACTGCCAAGCAGGGAAATGTTTCTCTGTAAAATTATCTACAAACTCATTCCGGTTGCTTTGCATGGCTTGGGGCTCCAAAAATGATAAAAAAAATCGATAGCGTTATAAATCCACAATGTGGCGAGTCCCGATCTGAGAAAAGCTGACAGTAAGAAAGGCTTCATTCAATGTGACTGTTTTCAAGTGAATACTTCATGATGATTTTTGTCCAATAGAATTGATCGAAACGGCTTACGTCACTGGCAACGAACGATATGACTTTCTAGCGCGTTCTCTTTGCTTTCGTTTTTTAAAGGTCGCGGAATTGAGCACAGAACAAGCGTCGGCATCATTCATCATCTTTTAAAGATTTTTAAGAAAGCTTTGATGTTTTTCTCAGTGATTCGGTGCTTATTTATTATTATCTCTATCAATTTAGTTGGAACAACATAGATATGGAAAGAATGACATACGAAGATAGATAGATAGATAGATAGATAGATAGATAGATAGATAGATAGATAATGATCAGACAACGATAGATAGATAGATAGATAGATAGATAGATAGATAGATAGATAGATAGATAATGATCAGACAACGATAGATAGATAGATAGATAGATAGATAGATAGATAGATAGATAGATAATGATCAGACAACGATAGATAGATAGATAGATAGATAGATAGATAGATAGATAATGATCAGACAAAGATAGATAGATAGATAGATAGATAGATAGATAGATAGATAACGATCAGACAACGATAGATAGATAGATAGATAGATAGATAGATAGATAGATAGATAGATAGATAGATAACGATCAGACAACGATAGATAGATAGATAGATAGATAGATAGATAGATAGATAATGATCAAAGATAGATAGATAGATAGATAGATAGATAGATAGATAGATAGATAGATAGATAGATAGATCAAAGACGCGTCCGATCACTTAGTGGCTTCCCCTATGTCACAGGTTCAGATCCTGCAGAATGACACATTTTCGTAACAGAAATTTATCGAAGTCGAAGGAAAACTACTGCATGATCAGATTTGCAAAAAAAAGAGGGCAAAACTGCATGACATGGAAAGAGTCAAGGATAGAATTGAAAGAGAAATCTAGCAGTGAGTCAGGTCCTTTAGGGTGATTAGAGAAATGCGTGATGAAATCAACCACTTGCTTCAGGGATTAAGTGTTTGAAAAGTTCATGGTTAGGATACAAGCAAGATCTGTGACATACTCTTCCAGTCACTTGGCATAGCGGGCATTAAATTCTCCAAACTCAATTGTATGAGCAAACAGGTGAGAGGAATTGACCTCATCTCTATTGTCTGAGATGCTGTTAAGTACGGAACAGTCAGGGGATGAAGGGGAACAGTAAAGAAAGAAAAGATAGCTAAATAAGCTTAGCAGAAAGACAGGAAGACACATGTAAGAATGATCTGGAGAAATCACCTTAGCTAGACATTGGAGTCCTTCCTTAAGAGGGGATGGTGACCAGGGATATAAAAATCAGAGGAAGGAATAGAAGAGTCAAAGTTTGTTTCAGAGAGAGCTAAGATGTCACCTAAGTTTACGTGGAGAAAGGATTCTACGCTGCAAAAGGTGGTGCGGATGCCAGGGATGTTCGAGAAAGAGATCTTTGGTGATTTTTGCTTAGCTGGTTTAGTTTGAATTCGTACTTTGTGTGGTGTCATAATAAAAGATTTCTTGGTAAGGAGAAGCCTAGAGTATTAGACGGTTTTCAGATGCAACATGTGTAAGAAGGTAACTAGCGCAGACTACTGCATGATATGGCCTCCAGATTGCCCACCCGAGGCTCTTGCAGTGACACCCATACTTTCGCGACATGGCACTACTAGAAACCCCGATATTATTCAATTGTTAATCAGAGTAGCCTCTCAAGACGCTACGCAAAAGTTCGGGCTTCTAACTACCAGTCGGAAGATGCAACTATCAAACTGCCAGCCCGGTACCCTCAAAATGAAGAGACATTGCCACCATCCACATACATTACAAAAAAGTCCTAAGGAAAGGAAAGACACCGGGAACCACTTGCTAAACAGGAAACAAGGGATTAGCCTCTACTCCAGTTCATAGAAGAGGTGGGAGTATGACCTGGGAGATAGTAGGGTCCTTTTACTCCAACTTAAAAATCTAATAAGTTTTAACATAGTTAAAGTCAGAGGATCATTTAATAGGCACTACAAAATAATTTAAAGATACCTTTCGTTAGAAATTTATGGAACATAAAAATAAAATCAGCCTCTGCTGACAGGACGTCTAGCTCGTGTAAATTCATACCTAGGAGGCACCAGTGATGTAAGTTCATTGGAGCAGAAGCCGTGAAAGTATTTATAGAAGAGGCACAGATTTGTTAAAATGAGATGTCAGTGTCATTTTCATTCTTGCGTTATTTAGACTACTACAATTTATCAATCGCACCTGTATATCTAAATGTATGTATGTATGCATGCATGTATGTATGAATGTATGTATGTTATTGGCTAACCAGGATCGCCCTAAATCGTCTGATGTAAGCTTAGACATTTTCCTCTGGAAAAGCATTACTCTTCTGGGTTGTATATTTTTCTCTCTATCAATTTCTCGCTCTCTTTCTCTCTTCGTCCCCAAACACGCACACAGACAAACACAGAGACACACATATACATACACAGACACACACACAGACACACGCACGCACGCACACACACACACACACACACACATATATATATATATATATATATATATAATTGTCTTTTTTTATTTCTTCTCTTCCATTTACCTCTTGGTGACCAGTTAACATTTCTTGAACTTTTCTCAATGCACTAATCAAGGCCAGTTGTGTTCAAATCTTACAACCTTACAACAAATATAACCCCGTCTCCGTCAGCACATCATCTCTTCATCGGCGTACGGGTTAACCTGCGCATTAGGATGATCTGAGGTCACACTGAATGACAAAATGAGTGTGAAAACCGTCAGAAGAACCAACCAATCAGAAAGCGTAAAATGCCAAAACAAATCTGACGTCAAAATGCTGTTTTTTGTGTTTGTTGTTTGGTTGGAAGAACTGGTTAATACCATTCTATCATGTTTTACTTCTTCACCATGAGTGAATGTTCACATAATTATCTCGGATTCTTTGGGGCATTTTTTTTTAACTAACTGCTCATAATCTTTGTTTTTCGGGTTCAAACAGAAGAACACGCATTTATTTTCCCGTGCGCCATTTTTTTTTTTTATTGAGTTTGAATTTTTTTACTTGATATAATGTAAGTTCTATATTTATAACAACACTTTCGACTGAAATTTACTTTAATTTCTTTCTATTTTGTTTAGCTCTGTTGATTTTTTGAATTTTGGTTCCATATTTGTTTGGAAAATTTTAAGACGTATTTTAATTTAATTTAACTATTTTTTTTTTATTTCTATGCATTTGTTATTTTTATGATTTTACCAGTTTACCAATGGCGTCAAAAGTTACGGCTGTTTTAAAGAAATATTTTAATGGTATTGTGTTGATAAAATATCAACAGATACTTACTACTTTCTCTCCAATATGTCATAGATATTTAATGAAAGATTTAAATTCAATTCATCATTGAATAATTATGATTTTTACTTTCACCAGAAGAATTATACACTTGCTGTAACACACACACACATACACACAGAAATATATATATATATATATATATATATATATATATATATATATATATATATATATAGACAAACTTATCACTATACTCGTTTCGAAAAACCCTCCGCGTATATACGCGGAAGGAAAAAATGGTTGTAAAAAAGAAAGAGCTAAGCACACGAACATCAGCCAAAGATATTTGAACCGAGTCAGCACATAGCGCAAAGAAAAAACCCGAGACGAGTAATCAATAACAAAAAAGCGCTCAATACTTAAGCAGAGCAGAATAAGTAAATTAAACGTAGTGAGCCAACAAACCTACCAAGGTTTCACCTAAAGGGATCTTCAGGGAACGAGCCAGCATTCCCTGAAGATCCGTTTAGTTGGCTCACTAGGTTTAATTTATATATATATATATATATATATAAAGTAAATAAAAATATTAGAAATTTAATTTCTTTGAATATCCATTTCATCGAGGAAAATTCTCGCTTCATCAGAAACGGTCGAAAACAAAATTTTATTAATTCAAATACGTTACAAAATTTCTCTGCCGGAAGAAGCCCAAAAACATATCCATACACTAGAAGTTAAAAAAATGGGTAGGTGATTGGGAAGAAAAAGTATTTTTTTTTTATTTAAATTTGTCAGCACGACATAAGAAAGGGTAAAAGCAGACACAAACTCATGACTCGATATTAGAAAACTTTACATTACGTCTGTTTGAAAAAATCAAAAGTTAAAAATTAAACCGTATCACAGGAATAGAAGTGGTATGGAGAAAGGAAAGAAAAGACAAAAGGGGTAGACAAGGGGAAAGTTAACGAAGAAATAAAATATAAAAATATTTTTTTGTAACCAAGGTAACGACTGTCGACGACTTCGATGGTGAAAGGAATATATTTTTGTCGCATATAGCGTTTGACAATTTTAAAAATATACTTATGTCAGTTAAGATTTCAGTTAGCGCTTTTAGGCGTCTGGACAGGAAGTGTATTTTTTTTATTTTGTTTAAATTTCTCAGAAAAGGTACATTATAATTTTGGTGGGTAATTACTAAGGGTTCTCATGACTCTAAGTTGAAACTTAAGGAATTCATTTTTTTAATTGGAGTAAATAGACCCTACTATCGCGCGGTTCATAATCCTCACTCTTCTTTTAGACAGTAGAGACTCATCCCTTGTTTCCTGTTTAGGAAGGGGTTGCCGGTTTCTTTCCTCTCTTAAGAGCAGCGCTGTTGTAAGCTTTTTGCAATGTGTGTGGATGGTGTCGACGTCTCTTCGTTCTGAGGGTACCGGGTTGGCAGTTTCCTGGTTGATGCTTCCAACTAGTAGTTAGGAGCCCGAACTCTTGCGTAGCGTCTTGAGAGGCTACTCTGATCAACAGTTGAATAATATCAGGGTTTCTTGTAGTACCATGTCTTGCATGGATTGAGGTCCCTGCAAGTGCTTCAAGTGGGTAACCCTGAGGCCACATTATGCTGCAGTTTCTTTCATATGCATGTTGCATTTGACAACCGACTGGTACTACTACGCTAAGCCTCTCCTTACCGAACAAATCACTAATTATAACATCACATAAAGTAAGAACTAAAACCAAACCAGCTGAACATAAATCAACTAAACCTATTAACATCTCATTTTCGAACGTCCATGGTATCCGTACCAAATTTGCAGCGGTGAATCCTTCATCAAAGTAAACTCACCTGACATTTTAACACTCTGTGAAACTAATCTTGACCCTACTATTCCTTACTCTGATTTCTATATTCCTGGTTACCTTCTCCTCTTTAGGAAGGACACCAATGTCCACACGCATGAAATTGTGTTTATGTCAGCAAACATCTCCCTCTAGCTAGGGTGATTTCTCTTGAATCTCCTGATGATACCTACGTGTCTTCCTCTCTCTCTACTAAGCTCGGTTAGCTATTATCTCTTTTTCTATCGCTCCTCTTCATTTCCTGTTCTTTGGACTTGACAGCATCTTTAAAAATATAGATAAGGCCATTTCCTCTCATCCATTCGCCGGTATATTTGTGTTTGGAGACTTCAATGCCCACCATGCTAAGTGACTAGAAAACTCTGTTACAGATCTTGCGTATCCATACCATTAACTTTTCAATCACTCATTCCCTTTCAAAACTAGCTGATTTCCCAAATGTGTTTCTAAAATAATATAAATGGAACAGATCCACTGCTAGATCTCTGTTTCACTTCTGTCCGTGACTCTTGCTGTGTTATGCAGCTTTGCTCTCTTGGCATCTCTGATCATGCTGTGGTTTCCGTTAATATATCTTTTCACATCCCCTCCTCCCAGGAACTCCTGACCAGCAGAATATCTCACTGCTACCAAAGAGCAGACTGGGAGTTGTTTCGCGAATCCCTGTATGACGTCTCTTGGAACAAAGTTTCTAGTCTTCCCTTTGAAGACTGTGCATCCGAGTTCTCCTCCTGGGTTAAAACTGACGTCGATGCTTTCATCCCAGAAAGGAAGTTTCACGTCCGGATTCTCCCTTGCTTGCTCGGCTGCTATTGCCCACAGAAATCACTTCTTCCGGCTTTATCTGAGACACGCGTCTGACTATAATACGCGTCTTTTTGCTTCTGCTCGTAATCAGTGCAAAGGATCCTGAATGAAGGTAAAACATTCTTTGCTGTAAGAATGAAACGGCTTATAGCATCTCGCAAGTTCGGCTACAAAGACTTCTGGCGGATCTGTAAAAATGTGTTAAGTAACAGCAAGACCTCAGTCCCCACTTTAATAAATGAATTTGAGGTTCTCACATCTTCAGCGGACAAGGCCGAATGCTTTGCTCGCAGATTCTCCACCAACTCGACATTTGATTGATCTGGGCTATCCACACCCGACTTCCCACCCAGAACTGAGGCTCAACTAAGTGACGTTCACATTACTCCCCCGCTAGTCTCTAACATAATTTCAAAGTATGACCCTCATAAGGCGAGCGGTGGTAACGGAATTCCAATTATTGTCTTGAAGAAATGTGCCCCTTAACTCTCCTTTGTCCTCTCTAAATTCTACAACTACTGCCTTTCTGTTTCTTGGTTCTCTACCTGCTGGAAGTCATTCTCTGTGTTTCCTGTATTTAAGAACGCTGGAGAACCCTCAGATCCCTCCAATTATTGCCCTATCAGCCTCCTACCAATTTTTGGCAAAGTGCTCGAGACTATAATTAATGTTGAATTGATTAAACATCTTACAGCCTATGGCCACTTTCACCGATAAACAGTATGGTTTCCGCTTCACCAGGTCTACTGCTGATATGTTAACGACCATATCGTAAATTATACCAGGCTCTCGATAAAAACGGCGAATCTCGATCTATTGCACTAGATATCTCCAAAGTATTTGACAGAGCCTGGCATCAGGCCTTCTACACAAGCTACATGGCTATGGTATAACTGGACGCTTGTTTGGTCTAATCCAGTCTTTTTTTCAAATCGAGTAATGAAAGTAGTATTGAATGAGCATGCTTCCGGGAACTATCATATGAACGGGGGTGTCACTCAATGCTCTATTCTAGGTCCTACGCTTTTTCTGATCTTCATCAACGATCTCGTTGATGTAATCAGATCCTAAGTAGGCATCTAGGCTGACGACACAACCATTTTACTTCCGCCTCCATAAGAAATTTGCCGAGGCTGACAAAGCAAACTTCGCTGCTGATCTTGAAAAGAACCTGGTAAGAAATGGCTCGTAAAATTTAATGCTTCTAAAACGAAGCTGCTATTTTTTAACCACCATAGAGAATTATTCCTACCCACCTCAGCATGGATCAGGCAAAATGTTCGAGGCTATTATCAATACTGAAGTGGTTCAACATCTCACAGCCCATGGCCTCTTCTTCGATAAACAGTATGGTTTCCGCTTCACCAAGTCTAGTGCTGATATGCTAACGACCATCACAGAGTATTTATACCAGACTCTTGATAAGAACGGCACTAGACATTTCCAAAGCATTTGACAGTCTTGCATGCTGGCCTTCTACGCAGACTACAGGGCTATGATATAACTGGGCGCTTTTTTTTTATCTAATCCAGTCGTTTCTTTCAAATCGGGTAATGAAGGTAATAATGAATGGGCGTGCTACTATCATAGAAAACGCGGGTGACCCCCAAAAGGACCTCCATTCTGTTGTAAACGGAGGCAGGAAATGGCTCGTAAATTTTAATGCTTCCAAAACGAAGCTGCTATCATTTAACCACCACAGACAACCGCTTCTACCCCCGCCATCTAAATGCATCAGGTCAGCCCCACTGAAAGCAAAACAATGCGCCTCCTCGGCTTGAATCTATCAGCTAGGCTTAAGTGGAATTACTACATTGAATCCATTGCTAAACGACTGCTAGGAAGGTTTGTTCCCTTTGTATGACCAGGAAGTTTTTCTCGTCTAAATCCAAATTCGCATATATAAATCTACCATTAGTCCGTGCATTGAATACTCCTCTCACATCTGGTCTCTGGTCGAGTGCCCCTGCTATTCATCTCGGTCTTCTTGAACGAAGAATCTGTTATGTAACTGATCCCGACCTGGTAGCTGAACTCCAGTCACTTTCTCGTAATGTGACTTCCCTCTGTCTCTTCTACAAATATTTTCACGGCTTCTGCTCTGGTAAATTTATCTCGCTGATGCCACCACTTCATGCATTTACTCGAGCTACTAGATTAGCGGCTAGGTCTCACCCTTTTACAGTAAAACCAATCAAATGTAACCGCAACTCTTTCTCTATCAGCCTTTCCCGACTGTGGAATTCCCTTCCGTATGCTTGGTTCTCTGACAGCTAAGCTTACGGCCTATCACGTTGAATACACCGGTTCTCACTCGATCACCGAAGTTAAGCAACGGTCAGTACTTAGATGGGTGACCGCTTGGGAATACCAGGTGCTGTAAGCGTTTAGTGACGGATGTGCGTTGTGGTGCAGTGGATATCGGCTCGGAAAGAGAAATCGGTGATCCGAATTCCAGTTGAATACCCTGCATTCACTTAAGCACTGGTACCCTTGGGAAAAGTATTAATCGGTCCCTTCCCTCTAGTTATGGGTTAAATAACAAGGGTAGGACTTGGGAACCCTGCCCTTAAAAAAACAAAATCCCAATGAATCTTGATACTCGAAAAGAAAAAGTATTACTAGACACAAGATTTATATAAAAAACAACAATAAATTGTTGAAAGAAAAAGGTATTACCAGCAATAAATAAACAGAAATTTAGTTGGCAATAAATGACCCACCGAGGTTGATATGCCATAAAACAAAACAACCAACTAACTGACAGCTAAAATCTCCAAGAATTTAAATGCAAAGTCAATTGCAATCTCTCATCTTTTTGACTCATATCCTTTCCCTGACAACCCTTATGTTGTGTTCTTTTTTTCCACTCCACTCTCATGCAGCTCTCTTCAGACCTGTATTCTTATCCTTTTCTTACTCATTCTCTAACTCCCCTGTAACTTCTTCTTTCTCATCTTTCACCTTTTATGTAACCCCCTGCGCACTACTGGCAGGTCTGGCTTGCTTGGGTGTAATGATTATATATATATATATATATATATATATATATATATATATATATATATATAAAGTAGAATCCTTGAAATTTGGTAAGGTAAATTTTAATAGAGACAAACTCCAAAGACAAATCAATGTTAAACTTTATTGCTAAATTTAACAGAGTATTAAAATCAGGAACCAAAAGTTAGATATTTTTACAAATCCATTGGTAATAATATATCATTACCAATGGATTTGTAAAACTATCTAACTTTTAGTTCCTGATTATATATATATATACCATCAGACGGAATCTGAAGAGACATTGAACTTTCAATGTCGAAACAAATGTACCTTTGTAACCGATATTTATATAAAAAATTATGTACATGTTCTAAAATATAATTTATAATTAATATTCAAAGCTCTATATATTATATATCGTTTTAAATTAATGTTTTGGACGTTGTAAATATTCTTTCTCCGTTCTTCATACAATCATATATATATATATTGCTGTCATATATGGTCAGGCGCACCCGCTGTTTATCTCAGTGTTTTTGACAGGCTCGAAAGGAGAATCAGTAATGTAATAGGTACCGACTTGGCGGCTCGACCCCAGCCACTTTCTCACAGACGGGATGTGGCTTCCCTCTGTCTGTTCTATAAGTATTTTCATGGATTTTTCAGCGAACTTGATTCACTGGTGCCCATGCAACAGGACTTTACTCGTGCAGCCAGACTAGCAACTGGGTCTCACCCATTCACACTTAGATAAACCAAATGAAGACGACAATTCTACTGCATCAGCTACTTTTCTCGCACTTACCGCCTGTGGAACTCGCTTCTATATTCTTGCTTTCCTGACGGCTATAACCTTCAGGAATTTAAATGCAATGTTAATACCCATCTCTTAACCACTTGACTCTAGTTCTTTCTACACCACCCTGTATATCGTTTCCTTTCTCTCCACCTTTGCAACTGTACTCCCATCCTGAACTGGTTCGTCTTTATCTTTACACCTCTTCTATCTAATATTTTTTTATTTTTATGGAGCCCTCTGCACATCAGAGGCGTTACCGCCTTGCCCGGGGTTATATGAGTCAAAGTACATATATATATATATATATATATATATATATATATATGAATTGTTGATCATCGACTTATCGATCGGCTATATATATTAATATATTTTTTAATCTAGCCGATTAATTCTGTTATAAAAGATGTTTTGCTGGCAATGGGTTGGTTTCCTAACGTAACGATACAGACCACAATTTTGACATATAACAATGCTTCTCTGATCAAAGAAGAAAACAGTTCACTCCGGTGAAAATGTCTATAGAGTGCCTTGATCGCAAGGTCAGCCACGGTAAATTTGCGCCTTGGTTTTTACATTTCACCCTTCGTGGCTGAACGTCTAATATCACAGTGTGAGATATCTAATAACAAAAGTGTTGGAAATAAAAAATAAGAACTAAATAAAATCGGCTAGATTAAAATAAATAAATAAATATTTTTTATTTAAAATTCCCGGCTCTCTAGATCGTGCGCATGCGTAGTCGCACTAGCATAACAAATTTCATCCGAAGTAGCACTAAAAGATGAAACCCATCACAAGAAGTTTTTTTCACTTTGTCTTGCATTTTTCTTACTATTGTTCTTGACATATATATATATATATATATATTGCCAAGCAACGATAACGACCACTACAAACGCGCTCTCCCGCAGACTTACCTGTCATCTTTCTGATCTGAGTTCAAGTAAACAACATTTCTTAGAAAAACATAGCCATGTAAGTAATATCAGACAGATTTTAATCAATAGCACAATAATATTCACTCAAACACACAGTAAAAAGAACCTTCAGATATTGGAAGCCATCTACATTAAATCAAAACAACCCACACTTAAAAAATCACGTTTAAATCTGGTCATAACACATTACATTGCAATTAAATATGTGGTTCTGATCACATTTCGGTCTCTCACGAGGTACGACGTCATAGAATCGCATTACAAATTTACGAACTGCGTCTGCTATTCGGTGGCTGTTATCGTTGCTTAGCCACACAATGTCAACAAAAGATAAAATCATCTTTGATAATGGATGACTTTATGTTAACATCTCTGTATCCTCTCTGAAGATGGCTCATGTGAGAAGAAAGCTTAGAACCAGTATAATAAAAAATTATCCAAATGTTCGATAATTTTTGTTTTTATTTTCACCTAAAATTAAAACCAAAATACAACGTTTAGAACGGCTCATGATTAAACATGATAGACATTCCTTGTCTGTTATATTTAACAGTATATGTTTAGAAAATTATTTGCTGCCTCGATACAAGATAGATAGATAGATAGATAGATAGATAGATAGATAGATAGATAGATAGATAGATAGATAGATAGATAGATATTAAAAGTATGAAAATAGTAGTGAGAATAGCCGTTTCTATACAGGAAAATGTCGACAATCACTAACCGATTAATTTGGATTACTATCGGTTGAAATTGATAAGATCTTTCTCTTAAAATAGCTTTTCCAGAAAAAGTGAGTACATCTAAAGTTCATTAAGATAAAAGCAAAAAATAAGATAAAAAATACATGTCTATTGACAAATTCGCCACACTTAGTAATGACATATTCCAATTTTCTCGTGAGACGGGGTGCGTTCAATTATAGTAACACTCTGTCGGTAATAACGAAATATCTTATTACTAAGTAGAGATTTCGCTGTGCAATAGAATGTTATATACTAAGTTACTCTAACATCAGTAGATAAACAAGAAAAATATAGACAGAAGCGGCCTTTGCGATTTCACTCGCCTGATTGACTCAGTCGATTAAAAACTTAATTGGGCGATTAAAGTTTATTGCTTTACACGCCCGCGGTCGATTAATAATCTCGCAATGAAACTTGTCTAATCAAAAATAATAAAAAGGAAATCTGATTCCTGTTACAACCCAAAAGTATGCCAATGAAGATTCAAAAGTTACTTAGAATGACCTAAAATGACATAACTGAACTCTTTGGTTTTGCTTTTATCGTCCTGTTTAGTGTAAACATTCGTTTAATTAACGCTTCCAGAGTAGAGCCAAAATGTCTCTGTCGCCCAGATTAAAGTCAGTCAGTTAAAGTGCCATACGTGATACACGCTTGGGCGATCATGTCTCGAAAGAGACATGACAGACTGGGCAGAAGATTATCCCGCAGTCGGTTACCATTGCTTTCTGCGGTAGACTGGTTGCCGACCAAGGCTATAGAACCCAATCTATCCTGCTATTTAACTCTTAACTGGAAGGAATAGACGGATTAATACCTTTCCCAAGGGTATTTGCGCGTAAGTGAATACAATGGATTCAACTGGAATTCGAACTCGGCTCCCCGGTTTCTCGTTCCGAGCCGATACGTAGTGGTCGTCTGCCAGATTAAAGACGCTCACATATTTTTAGAAATTTATTTGAGAAAATATTATCCTTGATTCAACATCTATATTTCTACGAAAAGTAAAAGCGAACATTTGAAAGAAAGAAAAAACAAATACGCATACTTTTTTCAACCACGCAGCGTAAAAGAAATTATACAAGTAAGTAATTTTTTGAGAAAATCAGATTTGTTATTTTTTTATCATCTATGAGATGGGGGAAAGAAGAAAGAAACTACGAATTTAGGTACCTCCACTTAATTGTCAAAAAACAGCATATCATTCTGTTAAAAGGGCTCAAATTTAATAAAAACAAAGTTTTATCATCAAAATGTTTCTGCCATTATTAAGAGTAAAGATCAAATTTTGTTATTTTTTTATTTTAAACTCTTTCTAACACGATCGAAATTTTAATTAATATTTCATTTTTTTGTTTTCCGTCAGCTATTCACGCTATGTTTACGAAAGGCGACTATTAAAAAAAATGGAGTCGGTCGAGTAAAATGATTTGGGGACGAGTAAATTTTGCCTTGCTCTCGACCGCTGCTCGAGATTTCTTTTTCAAATCTCAAAGGCTGTATAGGAGTAACTGAATGACACTGGAAATAGAGATACAACGGACATAGACATCCTTTACAAATAGTAAATACGGGAATAGCATAATCTTTTCTTAACATTCTAACTCGTCTATCACCCTCCCTCTGACATTTCCTATACCCAATCGCTCTGTGTAACCCCCTGCGCAATAGTGGCAGTGGACTGCCTTGCTTGTGGTGATATGATTAAAAAAATGTATGGGAAATTAAAAACAAAATCAATAAGGTAAGGTAAACAGCATCAGATGTTTACGGATGTGCGTTGTGGTGCAGTGAATATCGTCTCGAAACGACAAATCGGGGGTGCCGAGTTCGAATTCTAGTTGCATTCACTTACGCACAAATACCCTTGGGAAAAGTATACAACCGTCTCTTCCTTCAAGTTATGGGTTAAATAATAGGACAGATTGGGTTCTAGAGCCTTGGCTGGCAACCAGTTTACTGTAGCAAGCAATTGTAAGCTACAGCGAGATAATCTTCTGCTCAGACATGATCGTCCAAAGCGTGTACCACGTATGGCATTTCACTGAAACAGCATCAGCCTTCAACAATAAATCCAAACATGTAAGATTTATAGTTACCTTTCCAGACCGATACCCAAATTACTAAATTGTTATAGTGGAACATCCTGCCATCCCCGAGAATAGAAGGCTCTACTTTATAAAAAAAGGTAACGAGAGATACGAAGGGGAAAAGGCATTCACTATTCGATAGTCGATTCCGCTCCAACTCCCGTGGCTTGCCTTTATGTGTATTATTGCTAATTGTACCTTAGTACAATAAATCTGTATTTCTTATTCCTGGTGTGGAATTCCATTCTTCTACTGAAAAAGGTCTTAGGCGAAGGCATTCACTATTCGATAGTCGATTCCGCTCCAAACCTAGGCTTGCATATATTTGTATTATTGTTAATTGTACCTTAGTACAATAAATCTGTATTTCTTATTCCTGGTGTTGAGTACCATCCTTCTACTGAAAAAGGTCTTAGGCGAAGGCATTCACTATTCGATAGTCGATTCCGTTCCAACCCGTGGCTTGCCTTTATGTGTATTATTGCTAATTGTACCTTAGTACAATAAATCTGTATTTCTTATTCCTGGTGTGGAATTCCATTCTTCTACTGAAAAAGGTCTTAGGCGAAGGCATTCACTATTCGATAGTCGATTCCGCTCCAAACCTAGGCTTGCATATATTTGTATTATTGTTAATTGTACCTTAGTACAATAAATCTGTATTTCTTATTCCTGGTGTTGAGTACCATCCTTCTACTGAAAAAGGTCTTAGGCGAAGGCATTCACTATTCGATAGTCGATTCCGCTCCAACCAGTGGCTTGCCTATATGTGTATTATTGTTAATTGTACCTTAGTACAATAAATCTGTATTTCTTATTCCTGGTGTGGAGTTCCATTCTTCAACTGAAAAAGGTCTTAGGCGAAGGCATTCACTATTCGATAGTCGATTCCGCTCCAACCAGTGGCTTGCCTATATGTGTATTATTGTTAATTGTACCTTAGTACAATAAATCTGTATTTCTTATTCCTGGTGTGGAGTTCTATTCTTCAACTGACCTATTTATACTGTATTCCTTTTCGGAATATATCATAAATAAACAATCTGAACTAATCTCTAAACGTAGAGACGAAAATAATATTTTATTTCTTTACTTAAAACGCGAAAACTAAAAAAGAACACGACTGAATAAATACATCAAATAAAATTAACAAAAATCTAAATATGTAAAAAAAAAGTTAATAAAAACAAATTAACAAAAATGAATGCACATATGAATGCAGCTAAATATGATAATAAGAATCAACAACAAATATTTAAATAATCAATAATAAATAATGAATAAAAAGTCAACAGACAACAATATAAAATAGCTACAAATAACCGCAATATTATTTCTTTTCAATGACCTCTTGAATAATTTGAATCATGACTGATGTAGCCCACTTATTAACCATTAAGATACTATAATGGACCGTTTACCCATAACGCCTCATTGTCCAACATTTTAATAATTAAGTCATCGTTGGCTGTTAACATCAAATTAATTCATGTAATTTATGAAATTAAATATCGAAAACGGAAAAGAATAATATAAATATATAAATAAAAACAATTAAAATAAACTTTAAACGGTTAATCCTAGGATTTACGATATTGGGTATCTGTTTTAAAATAGTTTTTCGGTGATTAGATGAGATATTAATGTAAGAGGTAAACTATTTTTTTAAATAAGGCTGGTGGGAGCATCTTCCTTTCCTTTTCTTTTTCTTTTTGCCTTTCGTTCCCCCTACCATTTCTGTTCGCCGAAACATGGCTAAATTTCAACTTTTAAACTCTCAACTTAGATAAGGGAGAGATGTGTCTTCCCTGTTTACTTCTTTAAATTCAAAAAAAATTTTTTTTTTAATCATTTCACCCCAAGCAAGGCATTCCGCTGCCACTATTGCGCTTGGGGCTACATGGGGGAAGGTAAATAGAAAGAGTGGTTAGCTATAGGAAATGTCAGAAGGGGCGGTGATAGATAGTTGGGTGGGTGGGAATTTAAAAGTAAACAGGGAAGACACATCTCGCCCATATCTGAGTTGAGAGTTTAAAAGTTGCATTTTATCGGTTTCACTGTAAAAGGGTGGGATCTAGTTGCTAATCTAGTATCTCGTGCAAATTCTTACCTAGGGGGTACCAGTGATCTAAGTTCATTGGAGCAGAAGCCGTGAAAGTATTTATAGAAGAGACACAGGGAAGCCACGTCGCGCCAGTGAGAGAGAGAGACTGCAGGCAGTCTGCCAAGTCGGTATCGATCACATTATGTCACTCTTTTTTATTTTTCTGTGATGGATTTTTTTTGTTTTTTTTTTGTTTGGACTTCTACTGGTAAACAATCTTTTGTCATTTGAATTTGATTGAATAAATATTTTCGTTGCTGAAGACGCAAGATTATTCTCGTAGAAATGGCTATTCAACGAATTTGAGCATCGAAATTTTATTTATATATATATATATATATATATATATATATATATATATATATATATGTAGTCATCCGGAAATAGTCCTGTTTCGCAACACATCAGTACGGTTAGACATTCGATTGCATCTAGCCAGGATTGAAACTCGACTAAATAGACATCCATCGGTGATTCTACTACTAAATGATTGGCGCTCAGTGAAGGAAGGTAGACTTTATGAAATTATGTTTAATCCGACATTTTTTATTACTTCAAACATTATATCAAATGCGACAGTCTTTGGTGGAAACCGAATTTGTATCTACCTTTTCTTTTATTTCAGTGTAAAGCAAACCCATCTTACCTTTGCCTTTTTTCATTCTATCGAAAATCGAACCTATGTTTATCTTTTTGGCTCTAGTGGAAATATATTCTAACCTACGCCTTTTAAAGAAGACGGGATATTTATTTAATGAGCAGTAGAGGAAGATGTACGTGTTCATGTTATACCGTTGGGCGAAAATGAGTGAAAGGAATTTAGAGAAACGCCTTAACATCAAGTTTTGTGTGAAGATTTTGAAAGTACAAATAAAATAGTCTTACTGAAACTTAAAGCTTTATTAAAAATGACTTATGGGGAACTAGCAGTATAGCTCGGGGTTGCTTGGGTGTAATGAAAGCTTTAAAACTAATCCATGTTCCTGGAGTTCAGACTCAGCCTAAAGAATATTTATGTGAAGTTTGTTGAGAATCGGATAAAATTGTGGATTTCTATAAAGGACATACAGACTGATAAACAGACCCACCCACACACACAAATATCTTGCCTTTTATATATATATATATATTATCGATTTTCTGCACTATTGTAAGAACTGCAACCTTGAAACTTCTGAATATCGTTTCTTATGTCTTTGTCTATGAGTGTATCAAATTTGATTAAAATCGGACCACTCCTTCTATAACCCAATTTTTTTTATTATCGATTTTCGATATTTCTCGGGGGTACCTCGACACAAAACTTAGCTAATAACACTCGCAGGCGCTTATAGTACAACTGTGTAAATTTTCAAGAAAATCGATTCAGCCGTTTCGGAGTCTATAGGTAACGGACACACACGCACACACACACACACACAAACAAAGTTTCATTTATAAATAAGTTTAGATATTCTATGGGAAAATCGAGCCGCGCGGGCGATTCAAGGAAGGGTGAGATGATGTGTATGATGACACAAGAATTGAGCAGCCCAAAATTTAAAAACAAAATTAAATGAAGTGTCTTTAAGAAATATTTTTTATTTGTTTGTTGCATTTTCCGTTTCTCGGTGGAGTTCAGTTCCTTTGGACGGGGGTAAGTGGATCCAAGTTTCAAAAGAAAGAAATTGTTGTTGTTTTGATGCCTGAAGTGAAAGGGTAAATTCTATGTTTCGGCTATTAATCCCGAGTACTCTTGTCGCATAGGAAGACGTCATTACGAGGTTAACTGAGTTAGAATTTTACTATAGCAACAAATCAGAAAACGTGTCATTCTAATCATAGTGGTGTATGTGTGGCGTATGTAGAAAGATGACAGGCCATCTACAGTAATTGCTGAACATAGACTCATACATACGCTATGAGTAGAAAAATAAATCATAAGAATCGTCATCGCAAAATGAGTCGCACTGGACTACTGTATTCTGTATTACTGTATAATTAATCCATGTGTCTCATTTGATTAACCTGTTCTTTACTAAACCTATTCTTCCTTCAACCATTTGTCCCTGTGTTTCCTTATGGTAACATTAATCAAAGCTATGGTATTCACTATGAATGCATTACTAATCCATGTCTCTCGTAATTAATCCTGTTCTTCTCTCAATCATTTGTTCCAGTGTTTCCTTATGGTATCATCAATGAAAACTACGGTATTCACTATGACTGTATTACTAATCCATGTATGGGATACATATTTTTTTTATTAAAATAAGCAACAGGAAAACACAATAGAACATTCTAGAGAAATTGGATCAAAACAGCAGTAGAATTTAGATTACATTTTTATATTTCTCAACCAATCAGCTAAAAACTTAGAATAAGAACATTCTAGAAAAATAGGCTTGGAAGTAAATTAACACAAAAATATTTAGGCCCCAAAACAAAAATGTAAAATAATAAATCTGATTGGTCAGTAAATGTTTTCACACCCTAATGTTAGGAAGATTAGTTGATCCCCTATTAATGTATATAATACACACAGTTAGAAAAAAAGGTCAGTCACCAAGCAGGCCATTAAGTCCGCATGCCACCGTATTCTTCCATGCCAAAAGTTCGTGACCTCACTCCAAGCACCTTAAAAAGAATAAACCGACGAACTTTCTTTCAGCAACGCGACACGCTGTCGCCAACTGAAACGCACCAAATGTAAGTAGGAAAGGCTTATTTACAGACTCTGCTAATGTAAACTTATACACGTTTTTGGACAAAAATTAACTTCTTGCCAAGTTTATATTTCTCAAAAAGGCAATTTTCGAATCATGTATTTTGTTGGTTTCTACATACCATTTTATTTGTCACATAATAAATTGTTTGTTGTTGAATGTCCGTTGTAAATTATTCCTTCACTTTGCGCGATTGCAAAATAGAGTGTTGTATTTGTGGGGGAAATAATCAACATACAACCCAGCAAATACCAAATCCCCCACACATGTTTCTCGTAATTTAACCTGTTCTTCACTCAACCTTGTTTTCCTTACAGTATCATTAACCATACCTACGAGAGTAATATGAACTTTCTAACCAAACCGATCGCATGCAGCTAGCCATGACAGCATTCTACCGCCAATCAATCCATAATTATACAACCATCGTTTTATTTCTCTTGTAACATTTGAGATTTTTCCCTAAAATCTTTTTTAAACTGAAACAGACAGAAAACTGCTCCTTACAACAGCTTCAGAACTAATTTAATACATCGATTACTGCCTCCGTCAGTTGATTAATCCGATGCGAGGACAGACACCTCATTTAACAAGACAATATCTAACGAGCTGTGTAACGCCCTGACGCAATACAGTTCCGTTAACTACACTATACTGTTACTGTATCATTCATCCATGCCTCTCATGTGATTAAACCTGTTCTTCACTCAAGCTTTTTTCCAGTCTTTCCTTGCAGTCTTATTAACCAGAATTATACATATTTTCTAACACATTGTCACGCCTAATCGCACTATAGATATTTCCTTAGTCTATCGGGCTGTAATAACCCTATAGAAAATGGTGGGAGAAGATGTCAGTTCATCTCCTAATGTCCTTAGTAACCCCCCTTCTTCTAATGAGTCTTTTAGTTCTCCAAACGTGCAAACTATCTCCCTAAATTGATTGGCTCTTGGGGCTGAATTAAAATTAGTAAAATGATATGTTTGAGTTTAATTCTGCGAGTGAATGCAGAATAAAAGAATATCAATTGGATGAGCCTGAATTTGATGAATTAATTCTGATTAGGATTCATCTCTTTTTCTTTCATTGATGCTAAATATAATTTTAATCATATATGTGCGTTGTGGGGCAGTGGATATCGGCTGGGAACGAGAAATCGGGGAGACGAGTTCGAATTCCAGTTGAATTCATTGCATTCACTTACGTGCAAATACCCTTGGGAAAGGTATTAATCCATCTATTCCTTCCAGTTATGGGTTAAATAACAGAACGGATTGGGTTCTATAGCCTTGGTCGGCAACCAGTCTACCGCAGAAAGCAATGGCAACCTACTGCGGGATAATCTTCCGCCCAGTCAGTCATGTTTCTTTCGAGACATGATCGCCCAAGCGTGTTTCACGTATGGCACTTAACTGACTGACTGAATACAATAGTGGGAAACAATTGAAACTTCTACCGGACATAAACTGGGGGATCGGTTTTCTATTGTTATGAAGTAATAAACTGACCCCCCCACTAATTACTACTTTATAATATAATACATCTCTTCCCCCTCTAGCTATGTGTCAAATAACAGGACAGATTGGGTTCTATAGCATTGGTTCGCAACCAGTCTACCGCAGAAATCAATGGCAACCTACTGCGGGATAATCTTCTGCCCAGTCAGTCATGTTTCATTAACTCCCAAGCGTGTATCACGTATGGCACTTAACTGACTGATTGCTTAAATGTCTAAGAAAATTAAGACATCACAGTAATATGCGATATCATCATTCATTTCTCGTGCATTTTGTGACGCTGTGGTCATAAATACTTTTTTCCGATTTCTTTGCATCGGAGATGTTACCCTATCTCTGCAAATTTTGTTTTTAAAGTTACCTTGGAGTTATCTTGTTTTTTAGTTAGAGTTTCCTTCTCCTAGACTGGTTGTCATCTAAAGCTATATAACACGAGCTGTTCTTTTATTTTAACCACAATTGGAGGGATTCATACATTTCTAAAACACGTAAGTGAATGTAATGAACTCGACTAGAATTCAAACTCAGTTCTCCGATTCATCAAAGCTGCTAACTGTTACTGAACAGAACCTCCTCCATGTGTGATCAGTCAGTTATTGGGCGATCATGTCTCGAAAGAGACATGACTGACTGGGCAGAAGATTATCCCGCAGTAGGTTGCCATTGCTTTCTGTGGTAGACTGGTTGCCAGCCAAGGCTATAGAACCCAATCTGTCCAGTTATTTGACCCATAACTGGAAGGAAGAGACGGATTAATACCTTTTCCAAGGGTATTTGCGAGTAAGTGAATGCAATGAATTCAACTGGAATTCGAACTCGGCTCCCAGATTTCTCGTTCCGGCCCGATATCCACTGCACCACAACGCACATCCAATTGTACATGTTCTCAAATATACATATATATACATAGTCATCCGCAGACAGATCTGTTTCGCTGTATCACAGCTCATCAGTACGGTTAGAAAGCCGATTGCCTTTTACCCAGAATTGAAACCCGACCGAATTTGCGTCAGTCGGCGATTCTACCTCTGAGCTACGGGCGATTTGTCCATGTGTGGATAACATTACTAAAAAGCATTCTGAAAAAAAAAAACACCTGGAGTATCAGCAAGGGAATAGCAAGAGCTGAAAGCTAAAAATTGGAGACGTCACAATCAAACAAGCACAAAAGTTTAAATATCTGGAAAGGCTTTTAACAGATGACAAATGTGACACCGAAATTATTGGAATCGCAAGATGTAATATATTACCATAAACGGTAATTAACATATAAATCCAGCCGAAGATAAGGTCAGCGAAAGTAACAACCGACTTAAAAGGCGATGCCTAGGTCAGACGTGATTGATAGATACATCAGACTATAACTAAAGTCAACAAAATGAGACCCGAAAAAGCAAAAATGCGTGGATTATAGATCGCGTAGGAATTTTAAGACTATATAAAATCTAGAAATTTGTCTAAAGAAAATACTCCCGCGGACTTCCGATTCCCAACGACTCCTTCGTGTATGCAAAATCTCTCTCCAACTGTTCTCCTGCTCCACACAACTGCTACAATTGAAGAATAAAGATATAAGATTATATTTTTATATATATGCGTTCCTCGTTGTTTTTCAGTGGTAGTATATAACAATTAGACAAAAACCAGAGTTTCATCATAATATGACCATAAATCTGCATGTTAGAGGTCATCAGCAGTGGTTTGACCTAGAGAGGGATAGGCTCCACCAGGTCTACTTACCTAGACACGTCATGTGTAAATGAATATCTCTCTGGCTTTCAATTCTAAATATGTGAGGGAAACTGGTACTCAAATTACACAGTGACACTATGACCACACCCAGTCGTGGAACTGATAATGACAATGATGATGATGTAAATAAGCCTATGTATTTTGACAAATACATCCAACCGTAGATAAAGTCAACACGGTGAGCACCGGAAAAGTAAAAATGCATGACTGAGGAGGCGTGGCTAATAAAGGACAAGCAAATAAAAATGCATAGTTAAAGAGGCGTGACCATGTGGGTCACGTAGGAGTTTAAATACTATATATACAATCTAGAATTTTGTCTGAAGAAAAATTTCCACGTGACTTCCGACTCCCGACGACTCCTTCGTGTGCGCGGCTCTTTCCAACTGCTCCCCTGCTCTGCACAAGCATCACCGTCGGAGAATAAAACTATAAGATTATATTTTTATGTATACGCGTTTGTCGTTGTATTCCAGCGATAGTATATAACACAGACACTTTCAAAACTTAAAGTATTAAGAAATAAAAAAAAATCCCTATAGAAACGAAGAAACGAATATTAAACTGTTATGCAATATCAGTGGTTCCTTATCACATCACATTAAATGATGGAAAAATTTCCCACAGATGAAGAGAAAGTTTCGTGCAACAAAGATGTGATTCTACAGAAGGATACTGAGAATATACTGAGTGGAATGAGTGAGTCACAAGAAGATCATTTATATTTCGAATCAGAAAGGTAATTGAACATTCCCGAACACTTAACGAGGAAAGAAGGCTTGGAAAATGTTACACACATAGGATATTGCAGGCAAGAGAGACAGAAGGAAACCTATTTAAAGTTGGCAAATGTCAGAACTTCGAGCGGAATTACAGTAAAATAAGAAACGTTTCTAAAAGAGACAAGAAACAGGAATTTGTAAAGTATCATGATATATATATTTGTTACCCCTCGTCTTTTTTCAGAATGGCCTTTTAATACGCCTGTTTTTATTGCTTTAATATTTTACTAGCGGAATCCGTGGAATTTCCACTGAAGGATAATTATGATTTCCTGGAAAAAACTTTTCTTTGTCATACTACAAATGATAGTAACGTTATTTAAAGTTGATAAAGTTATAAAGTTATTTAATAATAAAATAACGATAACACAGAGTGTAATTTTATTAAAATATCTATAAAAGTAATATCCATAGAAGCTACTTTACTGTAATCTTATATTAAAGCAGCGTATGCACAGACCATAACCAAAATACTGTACGCTATTTTGTGAGAGATTTTGAAAGAGAAAATATGTTTTTATTACTGAAAAATCATGGCTTCTGTGTCCATGGTAAACAGAAAAGACCAACTGAGTAATGGCCTAGGGTGTAGAGGCCAGAAATTTCGTTATTAGGTCGCGGGATACGACAACAAACCTACCTATGTTTACTATATTGTACAGTACACACACATATACATACACACAATTACTGCTACAACCACCAGCTTAAGCTGCTACTGATACCGTAATGCTATAGGCTCTCTCCACCTACTCTCTCACTTTTTACTACCCTTCCGTTTGGCAAAGGTGAGAGAAAGGCTGAGGAAAGTAGCTTTTATAGATTATAAATGATAGACGGGGAGGGAAAAGCTCCTGTAGAGAATAAGTGTGATATTTTTTGTTAGTGGCGCAACGGACGGAGGAACTAAGTAACTAACTAACTAAGGAAGGAACAAGCAGAATTATTATATGATTTCATATAATTATTTTATGCGAAAAAGGATATGAATTCATTTTGATATCAGAATTATAGATCGTAATGTTCCAAAATTATTTTTTCTGTTCACAGAGGCTTTGCTATGCTCTCTTTTCTTCCTTATATTATAATCACACCTTTTTAAAAATGTCCAGTCAATATGTGTGCACAAAATATAGGCACCAAATTTATATACTTTAACTAGAATGATCGTTATCATCAAACGATGACCAAACCCTACTTAATACTTTGATCATAAACATACAAAAAGATCAATACGCCTCTGATAGCAAGTCATTAACCCGACCCGAGGGTAAATACTTATTCTATTTTGCGTTCACATCTAATGTATCGATATCGATTTCCAAAGGTTTTTGGAATATATAAGTCGATACTGGCGTTAAACGCGGTACAAGAATCTTTTAGCATTTTCATTTCGTTCGGCTGAGGTTGATGGCTGCCTGTTGAAGTGAAGATACTGGACAAGAAAAATCACTGAAAACGACGTCTAAAGAAATCAGCGCATACTTTAGGCTATGGGGACCTCATTAGTAGGCCAAGCATAGAAATAAATGTGATATGAAAGCCGCTAATAAAGATAAGTGACAGCAAGTCTTTAACGGATCCTGAGCATGACGCTAAACTGCATCCGGCAGCAAGGCCTCTGATTGAGAGGTTGTGAAGAGCATGGAATCACCTCTTAATTGCTGTTGTGCCCAGGTCCACTCTAAGTGGTAGCACCTGTTAGGGTCCCAGCTATAGGTAAATAGTTAACCCCCAAACCAAGTTCAAAATGCTACGAAAGTATTTACCACGAAGACTTTTTTGAATGAAAAATGTTACCAACAAGACTTTTTTAATGAAAAATATTACCAACAAGACTTTTTTTAATGAAAAATGTTACCAACAAGACATTTTGAATGAAAAATATTACCAACAAGACTTTTTGAATCAGAAATATTACCAACAAGACTTTTTAGAATAAAAAATGTTAACCAACCAAAACTTTTTGAATGAAAAATATTACCAACAAGACTTTTTTGAATGAAAAATATTACCAACAAGACTTTTTTGAATGAAAAATATTACCAACAAGACTTTTTTGAATGAAAAAATGTTGGCAACATGACTTTTTTGAACGAAAAATATTACCAACAAAACTTTTTTTGAATGAAAAATAACTGTGATTTAAAATAAAAATGTTTTTGGCCTTAAATGACCCTTTAGATGTTGATAGGCCGTTAAACAGGAACAACAAAAAACAGCTAGTCTTTAACCGCTGCGACAGCAATCAAAGCATGACAGACAGCAACAGTTTGAAGTTTGTTTTTGTTTTTATCATTTCATGCCTAGCAAGTCGAAGCCACTTCTAGTGCATAGACTGCGAAAATACTGAGTACAGGGATTATTTAAGAAAGGATAAGAGATGAATGGGATTCAAGGCAGAAGATCGTCATTTTTGGAGATTTTAGTGTGTGTTGTGGCGTAATAAACATAGGCTTAGAATGAGAAATCAGAGAGCTGAATTCAAATTCGTTTCATTCAATTACGCACAAATTACCCTTGGTAAGGTATTGATTCATCTCTTCTGCCTCCAGTTTTGGGTCAAATAGCAGGAGATTCTGTTCTATAGCTTTATTTGGCAAACGGTCTACCGTAGAAAATAACAACAACTTACTGAGGGAAAATATTTTCTGCCTAGTCAATCATGTCTCGAAAGAGATATGATTACCAAAGCGTGCATCACGTATGGCAGTTAACTGACACACTGAACTATCAAGGAAGTAAACAGAAAGGATTTCTACAGGCAGGAAGTGCGAGAAGAGATACTGTTCAAATAGAAGTTATAGCGTTATATTTAACTATTTCAACGTTAAAAGGGTGGGACCTAGATACTAATCTAGTAGCATGCTTAAATTCACGTCGACAGGGCTTTAGGAAAAAGGTCATTAGAGTAGTTGCCATGAAAATATTTGTAGAAAAGACAGAGGGAGGCCACGTCACGTCGATGAGAAAGTAACTGAATTCAAGATACCAAATCAGGGCTGATTATACTGCAGATTGTAACTGGTTTCTTTATCTGTTTTGTCCGTAGCATGCCTCGTGAGGGTTAAGTTATTTCCAAGTCCTCTTTCTTTATTTCGTATTCAAGAAGTTTCTGATGTCTTTTCCTGATTCTGAGTATAAGTAATGTTTCTGTTGCCATTTTCTTTAAGATTATTTTAATAATTTCACACTAAGAAAGGTGACAATGCCACTAAGACGCAAGAGGATTATGGAAGTGAAAAAATGAGAGGAAAAGAAGAGAATTTGATGGCGATTGGCGTTGCACTTAATATGCTCCATTTTTTTTTTGTCCTAGCTGTTTGCTCGCTCTGTTCATAAAATTCACAGTATCCACCTGTAAAATTCACAGTATCCACCTGTAAAACCACTTTTAACTGTCTTCAGTATTCTCCTCGTCCATGGGGGAATTGTTCAGCACTCACTACGATGTAAGATGATGGATATGACATAGTAATACAAACCATTGCAGAGAAATCCAAAGCGCTTGGATAAATTTAACAGCACCCACATATAAAATCTCGTAGAGACGTTCCATAAAATCTGTCGGAGGTGCTTCCAATGGCAGTGGACATTAGTTACTCCTTTTTTGTCGAAAGCAAAAATAGAAAAAGAAAATTATATGTATTACCTGAAGAAGGCCAAAGTGTACAACAGCAGAAACGTCGTGAATATGCCAAAAAATAAGAGGAGTTCGAACAATGTAACTACTGCATTTATATAAATATGTTTGTATCACTTTAAAGGTCATTTTAGTAGACACTAGTATTTGAGTAGACACTCCGTTTATTTATTAAGCACAATATTTTTTTTTCGTCTGCTGGCCTGAATGTTCGACAAAGTTTATTGAAGAAAATGTTGCACTCTCTAACAGGATTTGAACTCAGGTACAAATTCTGTTAGAGAGTGAAACATCTAACAGGATGTGAACAGAATCTGAACCAGCTTTCAAATCCTGTAACCTTAACGATAGCTTCCTCTACCATTCAGGGCAGAAGGTGCTATTGTTAAGCCTACCACGCCTTAGCTGACCTGGCCACGAAGATAACTTTTAAAGTGTTGTGATGTTTGGTCCGGCAAGCCGCAACACTTGACTCGACAAACTCAATGATGATTGCAGTATTTAATTCTCAGCCATACAAGTAACTGAAATATATTATCTTCTTTCTAGACGATTATCCAGGATGTGCGTTGTGATGCAGTGAATTACCCGGATGAGGTGCAGTAGATATCGGCTCGGAACGAGGTATCGGGGAGCCGAGTTCGAATTCCAGTTGAATTCGTTGTATTCACTTACGCTCAATTACCCTTGAGAAAGGTATTAATCCGTCTCTTCCCTCCAATTATAAGTCAAATAACAGGACAGATTGGGTTTTATAGCCTTGGCTGGCAACCAGTCTACCGCAGAAAGTAATGGCAACCTACTGCGGGATAATCTTCTACCCAGTCAGTCATTTCTCTTTTGAGACATAATCGTCCAAGCGTGTATCAAATATGGCATTTAACTGCCTAACCCAGGACGTCTTATCACGAATAGACTGATCGATCCATTCATTATAGTAATGATGGTAAATGGCTCTCATCACATTACTTCTTATGTGATGTAAATCTAATGAAAGTTATTCGTTTTGTCCTTTTAGGCTAAGATCTAAAACTTTTGTAGACTGTCTCTTTTTTTTTACTGGAACGTGTGGTTTCTGGGAGTATCTGAAGCAAAGGTACATTGAAAACATCATAGAAAACCACCATCAAAAGCTCCTCTTTTTATTTTATTTAGATGTCATTCATGCTTCTACGTAAACCCTCCCTTTTTATCATGAACAATAGCTTTCCGAAACGTCTCTCTACTTAACACATCTTCTCAACATTCATTTCCATTTTTGTAACTTCCAAAGAATACTTTTTTTCCGCCGGTATTGAAGTTTTTCTGGATATCGGATTTTTTTCTTGTTTTCGACCATTTTTTATTCGGCAGCAGTTTGTCCAACACCAATCTAATGTTTCAAACATTAGTTTTGCCGTAGAAATATCTGAAATTGTAGAGGCTCATTTCAGAATTGGAATAGATAGACTAAACTATCGCCCGGTTTGACACTCCACCCACGTCTATTGAACAGCTGCAGAGGTTCATCCCTTGTTTCTTTGTTTAGGATGTGGTTCCGGCTTTCTCATTGCCAATCTTTTCACTCTTACGTAGCCCCCTGCACATCAGTGGCGTTACCGCCTTGCTCGGGGTGATATGATTAAAAAAAAAGAAAAAAAAAAGAATATGATCAAAAATATTTTCTTTCCTTAAAAAGGATTTTTTTTATGATCATATTGCCCCAAGCAAGGCATTTTACTGCCACTTTTTTTTTGCAAGGGATTACATAGTAGAAAAGTTATGAGAAAGAGTGACAGGTTATAGGGGGTGTCAGGAAAGTGGGTAAGAGAAGAATGAGAATACTAATGAGAGTGGAGTGGACGGAGAAAGGAGCATGAGAGAGAGGATGCAGGTAAGTGAGATAGGAGAGGATTATTGACTTTACATTTAAATTTTTCGCGATTGTAGCTGTTGGGGAAGCAAGAAAACGGAAGAGAATTCCACAGGAGGGAAGTGCAAGAAAAGAAGCTAATGGAGTAGAATTTTGTGTTTACATTTTATTGGTTTCACAGTAAAAGGGTGGGACCTAGTTGCTAATCTTGTGGCTCGAGTAAATTTATATATAGGAGGCACCAGTGAGCTAAGTTCATCGGAGCAGAAGCCGTGGAAGTATTTGTAGAAGAGACACAGGGAAGCGACATTGCGCCAGTGAGAAAGTGACTGTATCTGAGCTGCCAAGTCGGAATCTATCACATTACAGATTCTCTGTTGGATTTTGTCAAGGGCACTTTTTAAAAATTGGGTAAATATTTATCACCCAATAATAATTATATATCTAACTTTTGATTTCTTCCTAAGTCGATTATTTTATTATGAATATGATCAATTCTTGCTCGCTAAATATTATTTCAGTGAACCTCTAATAAGGGGGTTTGTTTGATCGTTTGGTGCACAAACAGAACTGAAATTATCACTTTTATTGATTACTCGCATGCTTCGCATATGTATTCAAGTATATAATATTATAAAAATACTTAGCAATATCGATTTAAAAAATATAGAGGTTAAGTTGAACTACACACGTCAACAACGTCCTCTGCCTTATTTCATGTGGCTGATTGTTGTAATTATATGACCCACTCCGCCACACCCAGTCTTAGGCTTGCATGGATGTGCGTTGCGTGATCGTAAGTTAGTCGCACCTGAGTCTGCAGGTTCCGTCCCCAGGTGATCGAAGAATATCAATAATACGTCGAAATGTTTCACCCCTGCCACTCTGTGATTTCTGATCTCAAGGAAAATTAAGGACTCGAAGTTGAGTCGGTCGTCTTCGTGCTGCATTCCTCGACAGCTGAAATCAAGATACAATGCAGAAATAAGGGCAACAGACAAGAACAAAAAAGAGATAACAAACAGTAGTGAAGGTCAGTCGATGTGGACTAGTAATTATATTGTAATTCTGTGTACAGCCAAAGAGAGAGAGAAAAAAGAAATAATAAAAAAATACAATCCAACTTCTTTAAGAGTCTACAAATTACTTGCGGCTTCTGTGTATATTTTTGTTAGAGGTAACACCGTCTTTATGCTCTCCTTCCCTTGGGTTTCTGCATGAAAGGGTGTACGTATCTGTTAGCGTGGGAGAGATGATTTTTGCGTCTGAACCCCAACACATCTCTAGAGGGTTCTCTTCTCTCTTCAAATCCGTGTTCCTTTTTTGTTAAAAGCGCTTCGATATAGCTGGGATCGGTAAGTGATCAGAATGTTTCTCCATAAAAGTCTAATGTCAATTTCGTGTATCTGGCTTAAATCACCCGCTTACGATTTCGTGTCGATGTCTGCCGATCTGGAGGTTTGGAGACAAGTTTTTTTTTTACTTTGTACATTTAACTGCCAGCGTTAATTATAATTTCCATCTTTACGTGGGTGGTCTTCTCAAAAACCAACCGACAATTCAATCTCAGCAGCACTTTATCGCTTCACTGAGAGAGAAAATGAGATAAATAAACAACCAAGGAAGAAAGAAACAGAGTTCTCTCTCCTTCGTGAGGCAATCCTTCCACCTGGTCTATACCCGATTGTTATCATAACGGTCCATGTCGTTTGGAGAATATCTTGTTTTGCAGCTCATCTATCTCTCCTAGCCACCCTCCAGCACCTATTTCTTCTTCTCTTTCTTAGCTCTTCCCAAGAAAAAGAAAAATATACACACACAGATATTCTCCAAAAATCTAATCCGGGGTTCGAATCCATGGTCCGTTGATACTATTTTAATGTGTAAGCATAAGAAACACTGATGGTGTTACAATTATACACACAAAGAAAACGACATACATCCGTGTCGCATGCATAGGCACACGTGAAAATGCAATTTTCTTTTTATCATATACTGACGCTATTCATTCACTTTTACTGTAAAAAAAAAAGATACACAAAATAGTTTGTCTGAAATTGTTTGCAAAGAATCTTTGTGATCCATTTCTTTAAATTTGTAAGATAAATAATACTCAAATAAACACAAATTATTAAAATTCATAGATCTGTATGTGTAGGTTTAGCTGAATTCTTGGCTTCTACACACATATTTCATTATATACATTGAGCGTTGTTTTATAAACACCTGAATAATATTACTAGAGATATTTACACCCTTTTCATATGTATATTATTTAATTTCTATCACTATATATATATATATATATATATATACTCTCACTACGACTGAGCTCTCTAGAGAAAATTTTAAAAAACAGTTTCCACTTCTGCGATATAAGCATTACTCTTCAGAAATGAATTGAGTTCTTTCGGTGACTGGCGAGTGTATACACTGCTTACATACAACTCGTTAAAATTTCCCTTCTCTGATTCCATGCGCCTATTGCTTAGAGGGTAGCAACTCCGAATGACACCAAATCGGTCGAGTTTCGATCCCGGCCAGAAGCAAGCGTGGATGTGTTAGGCTTGTATGTGGATGACTTATATATATATATATAAATATACATATATATATATATATATATATATATATATATATATGGCTTAGGAGTTAACGACCCCGACTGACCCCAAATCGGTCAAGTTTCAATCCCGGCCGGAAGCAAATGGATGTCTAGCCACACTGATAAGTTATGATACAGCGAAACAGGCTTATATGTGGATGATGAATATATATATATATATATATATATATATATGTGGTGGGGGGGTATAATATCCGAAACGTTTCAGGGTAAGAGACATACTTTATGCGGAGAAGTGAAGAGGATAATTAAGGTGAGCAGTGATCGGGGGACTACTTTCTAGGGAGCTGGCCCCACAAAACAGCGATTCGTGAGGAAAAAGCTGTTCGAGTGGAACTTACATGTCATCAATGGAATACAAACGGAACGAGCGTTGTTCACTGCAATGTGTTGAGCACTGAGGATTTTTTACTTGAAGTTTTAATTGGTGAAACCCAGGAACGGAGTTCTTTGAGCACATTCCATGGAAATAGCAATAAAGCAGTGAATCACTTGCAACGTTTTCTTAGAAAGAAAAGGGGTTGTAGGGAAGAAAATAATTTGTTATCTTAAAGGTCGGTTTTGGATACTATCAAGACGAGAAAAAGAAACTGGATATCCCCTGTCGATATATGACAACAGAACTCCCTTTTCGGTCCTATATGGCTCTTGTAAAGGGCAGGGATAGCAAGTGAAGTCAGGTACTTACTGGAGCGGTCAATAAAACTGAATATTTTTGCAGCATCTTTACCTAGGTACGAGTCCCACTCGTGTTCGGCATTGAGTCTCAATAAGCGCTTAAGGTAATGTGGTCTCCCTGTGGAAAAATCCGCTCATCGATAATCGGGTTAGTTCAATCGACGGTGATGGGCTCACTAATTTCTGTTTTTCCCCACTGAGCTGTTTGAGATAGGTCAGAGGATAGCTCAGCTACCAATCTCTAATCATCCATAGTTTAAGAGTTGCACCCATATACCGTTGTATCAACAGCATAGATACTCTATACTAAGATATTCTGTAATGGCCATGACTTTTTAGGCAGGTCATTTATACATGCGCCGATAGCATAGGGAGTAGGCACCCCGACTGACACCAAATTGGTCGAGTATCTATGCTGCTGATACAACGGTATATGGGTGCAACTCTTAAACTCTGGATGATTAGAGATTGGTAGCTGACCTCTCCTCTGACCTATCTCAAACAGCTCAATGGTGAAAAAACTTAGTGAAAATTAGTGAGCCCATCACCGTCGATGCCAGCAGGAAGCAAGTGGATGTCTAGACACACTGATGAGCTGTGATACAGCGACACAAGCTATTATATATATATATATATATATATATATATATATATATAACGTTTACGACATCCAACTCGATTACTTTGGTATGGAACCATTTCATTTATCATAGACACCAGCGACTATTTTGACTTGTAAATACACTTATGTGTCCTCTTTCGGTTATTTACTCCCTTCGACCATGGCCTCAAGCAAAACCATCTGGTACTTCTTGGATGTGCGTTGTGGTGCAGTAGATATCAGCTCGGAATGAGACATCGAGGAGCCAAGTTCGAATTCCAGTTGTGTTAGTTGCATTCATTTACGTACAAATACTCTTTGGAAAGGTCTTAATCCGTCTCTTTCTTCCAGTTACGGATTAAATAAAAAGACAGATTGGGTTCTATAGCAACCAGTCTAACGCAGAAAGTAATGGCAACCTACTGCGGGATAATCTTCTGCCCAGTCAGTCATGTTTCTTTCGAGACATGATCGCCCAAGCGTGTATCACGTATGGCACTTAACTGACTGACAGAATATAATAATTGGAAACATGATTAAGGCTTCTACTGGGCATAAAATGGGGGATCAGTTTTCTATTGTTAAGAAGTAATAAACTGACCCCCCCACTAATTACTACTTAATAATATAATACATCTCTTCCCCCTCTAGCTATGAGACAAATAACAGGACAGATTGGGTTCTATAGCCTTGGTCGGCAACCAGTCTACCTCAGAAAGCAATGGCAACCTACTGCGGGATAATCTTCTGCCCAGTCTGTCATGTCTCTTTCGAGACATGATCGCCCAAGCGTGTATCACGTATGGCACTTAACTGACTGATTGATTTATCCAGAGTACAATGAAGAGCATTCAGAAAGCAAGCCGTGGGGAACAGCTGTGTTGATTAGTATGACCTTATATGACGGGCTATTACCTTCTAGTTTCAGATGGACTTTTGTGAGTAGACAGATATATAGAACCTATGAATGTACGATATTTTGCAATATGTTGTTCAGTTGAAATATTTAATAACGCAAAAGACGAATTATTACGGATGTTTTATTGTCATAGAATTTGCCATGATCGTATTTAATCATTAACTGAAGAATTAAGATTCGTCAGAATCTAAATCTAAACTTATTTATAAATGTAACTTTGTGTGTGTGTGTGTGTGTGTGTGTGTGTGTGTGTGTGTGTGTGTGTGTGTGTGTGTCCGTTACCTTATAGACTCCGAAACGGCTGAACCGATTTTCTTGAAAATTTACACAGTTGTACTATAAGTGTCTGCGAGTGTTCTTAGCTAGGTTTTGTGTTGAGGTACCACCTATAAATATCGAAAATCGATGATCGAAAAAATTGGGTTATAGAAGGAGTGGTCCGATTTTAATCAAATTTGATACACGCAGAGACAAAAACATAAGAAATGATATTCAGAAGTTTCAAGGTTGCAGTTCTTACAATAGTGCAGAACATCGATAATATATATATATATATATATATATATATATATATATATAAAAGGCAACATGTTTTTGTTTCTGTGTGTCTGTTTCTCTGCCTGTATGTCTGAATTTCTTTCAGCCCTTTTATTTTAGTTTTTGCTTCGGGTTTGGCTCTAAGTAGGTATAATTGTAGTTCTTAGTCTCAGCCATGATACCATTTACTCAGAGGACTTATTTAGCCTTCAAAATTCAGTTTACGATGAAAAAAACTTATTTGATATCGATACCAGGAAATCAAAATTTGACTTACATCCATTCGATTTTCTTTCAGTCTACGGTTTCGCTTTAACTGAAAACAACTATTGCTTTTTAGTCTTCCGTGCCAACGTCCAAAGAGTCTGAGCTCCTGGACCATGGGTTAGTTTTAAAGCTTTCATTACACCCGAGCAACGCCGGGCTATACTGCTAGTATTAAAATACGAAAACGGGAAATTTTTACAGGTTAAAACTAGTGCAATTATTAATAGGAAATTATTGAATGCATGTTTGCGCAACTTTAGCATCAACAGTACAAGAAGCCATGTAGTTATGAATAAGATATTAAGTGAATGCATGCAATGTTTCACAGTTCTAACATCATTCCATCATAGTCAGACTATGAACGTTTTGTCCACTCTCGTATCATCAACTTTTTTAATTTGTTTCTTAAAGTAATTTCAGTGTTAGAAATTTCATGAACTTCTAATGTACAAATTTCATAAAAATTAATTCAAATATGAAACTCATAAAAGTATCAATTTATTATTAATACGAAAAATAAATTAAGCATTTGTTGCTGAAGATGTTTTAATTTATTTAATTTTAAACTAATTTCTATGATTCCTTTTTATGTTGGACGTATTGCAGGGGAAATATACTATATTATATGCGACCATGTAATAAACATCGTATTGAAATTGTTTCGTCTTGTTCGGTTTAAATGAATTTTTTTCAGTTCCTATTTTCTACATCTTCATCGTCTTCTTTCATTTCGCTTTCGTCTTCTTGCTCTTCTTCGTCTTTTTCCTCTTTTTTCTTCTTCTTCATTTTTTACTTATTCTTCGTCTTCTGCTTCTTGCTCATTCTCTCATTCATCTTCGTATTTTCTTCTTTTTTCGTCTTATTTTTTTTTACTTCTTTCTCGTTTTTTTCTTGTTCTTCTTCGCTGTTTTCTTCTTCTTCTTCTTCTTCTTCTTCGTTTTCTTCGTCTTCTTCTTCGCTGTTTTCTTCTTCTTCTTCTTCTTCTTCTTCTTCTTCGTTTTCTTCTTCTTCTTCTTCTTCTTCTTCTTCTTCTACTTCTTCTTCTTCACCTTCTCGCGCCAACGAATACGTGGCATTAAACACGTAATCTCGTTCGATTTGTCCTTCATTGGTTAAACTTTCAATCTCGCGATTTGACGAAAGGACGAGACGTGATTTAGTGCGAATAGAGATCTTCGTTCAGGAATGTGCAATCATTCGTGCTGTAAAGCGTTGCTATATGCGATTTTACGCTTGAATGATCATGAATTTTGATCGTATTTCGAGTTTTCTGTGAAGACAACAGAAAAAGACAAAGAACAAAAGCGAATATCGATTCCACTGGAAAATAATAGATGATCACGCCGCTGATTCGCTAACGAGAGGTTTATTAAAAGTAATCGCTTGTGAAATATAAAGAAATGGTTCGATTAGCATTTACAAATGTAGTTGAAATTTTTTTTCAATTTTTTCCCACACCTGAAAATCGGTTTATTTTTCAGAAGTCGTCACTGGCTTTTCCACTATATAGGGTGGTGTTGGAAATCGTTCAAACTAGGTCTAAGAATACTTTATTTCCCTCGTATCTGGACAGTGTTTTAAGGGGACCGAAAATATGACAACGAAATCCAAAGGGGGAATGGAATAATAAAAGATGGTTTTCAGAATCCAAGCTAAGAAACAGAAATCGGTACATTTTTGTTTTGTTCCCCGTAGGCCTTTACCCCTTAAAAATATTTCCAAAATATTTCCGTGCAAAAGTAAATGCTGAACTCAAATCGGTAATTGTTTATTGACGAAACCTACCATTTTTTTTTCAATTTGACAACCAGAAAAATATCGAACTTCTTTTCGCTGTTTATCTCACCCCGTAACCACGCTTCAAAAAATGTTATTCACTGCAGAATGACTTCACGCGTAGTTTGCCAATTTTTCGACCAATTTGCCTTCCTTTTTGCTATTCATGCGCGGAAATTGAGTTCCGAACCCAAACAAATCGTGAACTAATTGTTCAAAGGAAGTAAACGGGCCGTAGTAAGTATCCTACGCCCCAAGTCATTCAGCGGTGAATGAAATAAGAAAATGGTAGAAAGGGTTGAGATATAGTCCGACTTTTTTGTGGTTGATAACAGGAAAAATGGTAGGGTTCTTCAATAAACAATTATCGATTTGATTTCATCATATACATTTGCACGTAATTAAGGAAGTTTCGGAAAGATTTGACGGGTAAAGGCCTTCGGGGAACAAAACAAAAATTTACCCAGAATTTTTTTAGAAGTAAAGAAGCCGTGAAAGTCTTTTGTAATATTATTTCTTGTATCCCGCAGTAGATTCTATACAATCTACTCACAGAGAAAGAATAGACTAGAGGCAACAGAGATTTGCGCCTACAAAAGAATACTGAGATTGCCATGAACGGAAAATTTGAAAAGTGAGGATGCTTGAAGGGATAAAAACGCCTACTTAGAGAAAAAGAAAGAGAAAGGGAAACTTTCTAGGACATATAATGAGAAAAAGAGTGCTTCGAGATTTGACACTCACAAGATATATTGATGTTATGAGAAACAGTAACCTACCTAACGTGTTTGTTTAAATTGATGGTAAAAATGGATGACAGATAGCGAAAAGGTAACCGAGTAAGAGCTACTTATAATGGAAAGTTGTGGAAAGCCATAATCACCCACGTCCTGAATGGACACGTACCATAGAAGAAGATTATTTGAATAACTTGGCTACCGTTTCCTTCCACGTCTCAAAAATCTCCGGAGATGATGCAATATTCTTTTCTCTATAACCCCGGAGGTCTTTTAGTTCTATAACGCCCGATTAATGTTCAGTTGTTCCGGGAGGATCTTCAAGCCGACTACGTAACAGGAGAGCTGGTGCCCCTGCTACTCTCCTCGGCCTTCTTGACAAAATACAACGGAGAATCTGTAACTTGATCGATCCTGACTTGGCGGACCGGCTTCAACCACTCTCTCCCCGGCATAACGTGGCTTCCCTGTGTCTTTCTATAAATACTTTCACGGCTTCTGCTCCGATGAACTTAGGTCATTGGTACAGCCTAGGTACAAATTTACACGAGATACTAGATTAGCAACTAAGTCCCACCCTTTTACAGTGAAACAGATAAGATGTAACCGTAATTTCTACTCCAACAGCTTCTTTTCTCGCGGTTCCCACCTATGGAATTCCCTTCCACATGCCTGCTTCTCCGACAGCTACAATCTCCAGGAGTTTAAATGTAAGGTCAATAGACACCTCCTAACACACTAACTTGCATCTATTCTCTCAAACACTCTCACCATCTAACCAACCCTCATTCTCGGAACCCTTACCCGTCTATCACCCTTCTTCTGACGTTTCCTATATCTAACCTTCATTTTCTCATCACTGCCCCGACCCTATGTAACCCCCTGCGCAATAGTGGCAGTGGAATGCCTTACTTGGGGTGAAATGATTATATAAAATAAACTTTACTGTTATAATGTGGTTATAGAGTGGGGGATCAATTCCACATTACAATCAATATATAAACTGATCCTTCATTTTATGACCACAATCCTTCTCTTAACCACTTCCTGACACTCCCTATAATCTGTCACTCTTTCTCATCACTTTCCCCTATGTAACCCCCTGCACAATAGTGGCAGTGGAATGCCTTGCTCGGGGTGAAACGATTATACAAAAAAAAAACAAGCTATACTGCTATAACGTGGATATAAAGTGGCGGAATCAATACCACATTACAATCAATATATAAACTGGTCCCTCACTTTATGACCACAGTTATCGTTCTCTTAGACACTTCCTGACACTCCTTATAATCTGTTACTCTTTCTCATCACTTTCCCCTATGTAACCCCCTGCGCAATAGTGGCAGTGGAAAGCCTTGCTAGGGGTGAAATGATTAAAAAAAAATATTTTTTTTTATGGCAATGGTCCTCGTGAAAATGTATCGATCTTCTTTCGACGCTATTGTTGTTTTGTAGGTGTAAAGAAAAACCTGAACGCGTATCATATTTGAACCGAAGCGCGTCTTATCTTTGATTGCGCGTACCACACAGAAACATTTTCATTAAAAACCCAAGAAGCATTTTCGAAAATCTCGACAAAAAAATTTGACACATAAAAGAAGAATGAAATAGAATAAAGGTTAGAGTTGAAATACATGATGAATGAGAGCCTCTCCTGTTAGAGGGTTACGTAGACTTTTCAGATATGTGACCGGCCAAACATTATTAAGCCACTCCAGTGTTTTTTTAAATTATGTATTTAATGCTATTTTTAGTATTTATTGCCAAGTGAATGATTCTAAATAAAAATAGAATGGCTCCTGTGTTAATACTGCACAATAACATGTGCATCAAATGAACTGTTCTGATGTCCAGTATTTTTTTTTTTTGTGCTCTTTTCCCCATGCTAGTCTCTTCTTCTTATTGGCTGGCCGAAGCAAAGGCGTCCTGGCTGCCTTGTAAAATTTTGCAAAGTAATAATAACAAAAGAACCATTCTATTTTCATTTAAAATTATCCACTTGGCAATAAATACAAAAAATAGTATGAAATACAACTTTTTTTTTAAAGATTGGGTAGCCGAATAATTATGGCTGGTAGTGTAAACTGTTTAAAATTATTAGTTTACACTAGGGTGGCCTAATAATTTTAAATATTTTACACTACCAGCCATAATAATTAGGCCACTCTAGTGTAAACTGGTTAAAATTGAAGTGAATGGGGAAGTATCCTCTTTGGAGTCGGTTCATAGGAAGAAACTCCTTGAGTGGAACTTGCATTTCACTAGGGGAATGCAAAGAATGTGAGGTGTGTTCGCTACAATATTGCGTGACCTGGCCGGTTTTAGACGTGAATGTTAGAACTGGTGAAACTAAGGAATGTAGTGCGTCTGAATTCCATTCCATAGAAGTAGTGATAGAGCAACATAAGGCATGAGACGTCTTGCCTTGGAAAAAGAGGTTGCTGAGTGCAAAATTATAGAATTACGGTTAAGTTTGAAAGAGACGATATATTTAAACAGATAGTTGGATTGTGTGGAAAACGTATACTACAAAGCCTTTTCCTTCTTTCACCTAATCGACTATTCTTTCTTTTGAATTTGTCGTACGGTGTCGGAACCCCACTACCTCAAGGAAAAATGAAGTGCTCACCACGACAACGACAATTAAATTGACAAAACTGACTTTGTTTTAAGTCGGATCTGTGAGGTTATTTCCGAGACTCAAAGATATTTTTAAAATTATAACCAATAAAATAAACTACGCAGCATCAACCATAATTTCTTTTTTAAGGCATTCCAATACTATATATAAACCGCCATTGATTTGACTCTGCAGCAGAAACCTCATTCCGCTCCAACTCAACTTACAGACAGGAACCCACGTGAGGCTATACAAAAATGGCGAAAGAGTAATTGGTTAAAGTGTTGGGCCTGCATAGAAATTTATAACAAAAACGATTCAATGTAAATAATTATTGCATTGTACTTATAAAATTTCAAAATATAAAAAATAAAAGTATAAAATTTGTTGCTCTGTATTTTCTTGCTTCTATTCAATTCCCCATCGACGGGATGTGGCTTCCCTTTGTCTGTTCTATAAATACTTTCATGGCTTCTGCTCCAACGAACTTAAGTCACTGGTGCCTCTGCAACAGATGTTTACTCGTGCAACCAGATTGGCAACTGGGTCCCACCAATTCACAGTTCGATCAACCAAATGCAGACGACAATTCTACACCTGCAGCTTCTTCTCTTGCACTTCCCACCTGTGGAACTCGCTTCCATATTCTTGCTTTCCTGACGGCTACAACCTCCAGGAATTTAAATGAAAGTCAATACTCATCTCTTAACTACTTGACCCTAGTTCTTTCCACACCATCCTGTAGACCTTTTCCTTTCTCTCCACATTCTTTTCTCGCACTTCCCGCTTGTGGAACTCGCTTCCTTATTCTTGCTTTCCTGACGGCTACAACCTCCAGGAATTTAAATGAAAGTCAATACTCATCTCTTAACTACTTGACCCTAGTTCTTTCCAC
Source organism: Ascarosepion bandense (assembly GCA_037127315.1). Lineage (NCBI taxonomy): Eukaryota > Metazoa > Mollusca > Cephalopoda > Sepiida > Sepiidae > Ascarosepion > Ascarosepion bandense. Next base: position 3,584,867 of record JBBBDQ010001761.1, on the reverse strand, counting down.
ACCATCCTGTAGACCTTTTCCTTTCTCTCTACATTCTTTTCCGTACTTCCCGCTTGTGGAACTCGGTTCCTTATTCTTGCTTTCCTGACGGCTACAACCTCCAGGAATTTAAATGCAAGGTCAATACACATCTCTTAACCACATGACTGTAGTTCTTTCTTCACCACCCTGCATGTTCTTTCTTTTCTCTCCACCTTTGCAACTGTCATCACACCTGTATTCCCATCATTCTCTTACTCCTTTCTAACTGGTTCGTCTTTCTCTTCACGCTCTTCGACCTAATCTTTTTACTCTTATGTAGCCCCCTGCACATCAGTGGCGTTACCGCCTTGCTCGGGATGATACGATTAAAAAAATACTTACAGAATATTAAAATAAAGAATTAATAGTCTATTCATCTATTGAATAATTATAGACTTTTATTTGTCAACTAATTTAATTGTACAACTGAAACATGCATTGTACTTATAAAATAAAAAAAAATTTCTGTTCCTTTGTATTTTCTTGTTTCTTTTCAATACACCTTGAATATTAAACTAAACAAAGAACATTCCATTGACTAACTATCGACTTTTACTTAACTTCTTTACTCGAGCCATCAAAATATTCATTGTACTTCTAAAATATCAAAAACTAGCTGTTGCTCTGTATTTTGTTACTTCTTTTCAATACTTCCTGAATATTAAACTAAACAAATAACATTCTATTCGCCATTGAATAATTATCATTAATCATTTATCAACTAGTTTACTCATAGCAACGATACAATGGGGAAAATAAGACAAGAGCCCGACTCAACATTATGCAAGATCTACAGGAAATTTTTTTCCAGAGCTTAAGGGCTTGGAATTCCAGCGTTAAAAACTAACCTGGTGTTCGGATTTTTATAGCTGTCCTCAATTTTCTAGGGAAATCTATGTGACTCAAAGCTTTGACCAATGAGATTATTTTCCACCCACACGATTTACGGGGAGCCATGGCTCAACGAATGAAATATGAACACCTCGTATGACGTAATTTTTTTCGTCTTCTTCTTAATTACATCAATTGTTTTTCGATTTTAGAATCTGTTCCCAGGAATAATTTTGAGAATTTAACCATAACTGACCTCATCAAGGAAATCCTGATATTTTGTTATGGCTACGGCCATTTTTCAAACTTCTACTGACCCCAAACATTTCGTTTCTAACACGAAAAAGGAAGAAAAACTATATTTTTCTCTTTTTTCCAAATTATCCGCCAATTTCTTTATTCCCTGCATAATAAAAATATCTTTTTTTACGTATGCTCACATCGCGGATTACAATAAAGCACAACTAACAATACCACTAATATCAATTTTCTCATTCCGTTGTATTAAACCACAAAGTATATATATATATATATTCACGTGGAAACAGGGTTACAACTGTAAAAGGGTGAGACCTATTTGCGAGTCTAGTAGCTCGAGTAAATTCATGCATAGAGGGGCACCAGGGGTCTAATCTCGTCGGAACAGAATCCGTGAAAGTATTTGTAGAAGAGACGGAGGCAAGCCACGTTACGCCGGTGAGAAAATGACGGCAGCTGAGCGACCAAATCGGGATCGATCACATTGCAGATTTTCGGTTGGATTTTGTCAAGAACTCCGAAGTGAATAGCAGGGGAACCCGATCAGATGTGACAGCAGTATTCAATACACGGGTGGATGGTAGATTTATATATGTGCAGGATAGATAGGAACGAGAAAAATTTTCAGATCCTACACAGTGAACCGACTATCCTAGCAGCAGATTTAGCTATGGATTCGATATGTACTTATTCCACTTGAGGTCTGCTGAGAATGTTAGGCCGAGGAGGTGCAGTGTTTTGCTTTCAGACTAGCCTGATGCATGCCAATAGGAGGTAGGAACGATTGTCTGTGGTGCTTAACAGATAGCAGCATCGTTTTGGAAGCATTAAAATTCACGAGCCATTTCTTACTCCAGTCCACCATAGATTGGAGGTCTTTTTCAAGCTCAGCGGCGAGGTTTCTTTCAATATGTTGTGACATGAAAGAGAAAACATGAGGCAGAAGAAAGTTTAAAGCAGCGATATCCCTTGGACGAATCAAGAAGATAATGAAAAAAACAGGTGACTTCCTTAACATGTCTTCTTTCCTGATTTGAAATAGAAGATACAGCCACATATCAATTCTTCCCATCCAACAGAACCGTATGATTAAATCATGTTTTTGAGTTATCTGCCCTATCTATTGTAACTCTTCTACATTTATGAATATAAAAAGCCTCTACACTGCGGCTATACTGTAGCCCAATAAAACTTCAGTACGTACTACTCCAACTCATTTTTCATTACACGAACCTAATTTAAGAATGTCAAAATTTAGATTACTCTTTTTTAGATGTATTAGCTCAACTCAGAGACAATTTATGCGATAATTCTGATACGATATGTACTAAACTTTTGAGAGAGTAAATGAAAGTAAAACATACTTTCCTGAAGACCAAGAATTGAACCCAAAAATTGAACCAATTGTGATGATTTTATATAATTGCTAACACTGTTGTGGGTGTGAAGGAGTCGAATTATTTTCATTTACTTTGAAAGTGACTAAACTAAAAAAGTTAACTAAAGAAAACAATTTAATGTAAAAATATATCTACGACAATATTAATGTTCGCAAATATTCGGTACATTACAAATTTTTGCAATAAATCGAATTTAATTAGACTGAGTTTGATTTTAATCTTAACTTTAAATTCAGTGTACATTTTAATCTTGATTCAGTAAGATATTATTAACATTGATTTTATAAAAAACTGTATTGACTATATAAAATTTTTAAAGATGTAATTTTTGTTTTGAATTGTAAAATAATTTTTCTTCGAAACAATAACAAATATCAAAGTATGTCTTTTTTTTCCTCCTTTTTATCTGTCTTGTTTTCTTATTTTTTCTCTTATTGAGAAAGTAAGTAACTAACTATATATTTAAAACTCTATCTATCTATCTATCTATCTATCTATCTATCTATCTAAGCCTAAATAAGCTCCATCAAATTTGTCAATACATTTCTTAGTTTTACTTCACTTTTTTCCAGAAGTGTAAGATATTACATGTACAATCTATCTATCTATCTATCTATCTATCTATCTATCTATCTATCTATCTATCTATCTATCTATCTATCTCAGTTTATTTATTTATTTCTATCTATCTTTCTCAGTTTATTTCTATCTATCTATCTATCTCAGTTTATTTCTATCTATCTATCTATCTATCTCAGTTTATTTCTATCTATCTATCTATCTGTCTGTCTATCTGTCTGTCTGTCTGTCTGTCTGGCTATTACTTTTGGATACTAAACTAAGCAGATATTAATTTTTGAAGTTCTATGATGAGGCGGATTTCGCTTAAGGCCACTATTCAGCCTTGCTTGATTGGCAAATGTCCTTCGTTGCTTATTCAGTATAAACACGTCGGATCTAATGATGGTTTCTCCTGCCAAGAGGGACGCAGTTTAGAATCCTGTCAGAAGCTGCATAGTTTTCCATAATAAGAATTCTGGAATATTCAGGTAGGTGGACAAATATAAATAAAGATGTCGTTTAATAAAAACAAGGATTATCCACTGAAAATGGCGTTTAAGAGAAAAATATATATATATAATATTTATAAAGGAAACCTCAACACTTCATTTAAATTGGTTATAAATTATAATTCATTTCAATAAGCTAATTAGCTCATTTCTTCAGACCACATAATATTCGTTCCATTCGTGACAAATATTTTTACCAGAATAAGCATTTCTTTTAAAAGAAGAGACAAATAATTAAAAACATTAAGGACAGAGACATTAGCGTCATCTCAGTTGTGGGTATCCAGACCAGTCACGAAGATGTTGACCACCAAGTCACTAAACGTCCACTCCCAATCCCATGGTTACGTATGTATGTGTAACCCCACATATTAACTCATTTATGTATACTCATTTATATCCACATACACACATGCCTATATATCCACATATGCTCTCACAAATGCGACTATGTTTATACTTACATATACCTATAGACTTACATCCATCCATGCCCATATATAAAACTTGCGTTCGTATACACACATATATTTTTATGAAAACGAGTTTCCACACGTATAAACATACGTGTATACATATAATTAAGTATACTAACAATTCTCACACATACACACAAATTACGCATATATCTTCATACTTACACACAACCCCACATCTATACCTATATATATATATATATATATATATATATAAATTAAATAGGATTTATTGAAAGATGTTGTATGTACATTTCGACATATATAATGAACACTTTTAATACAAATGTGTACTGGTCTAATTTTATTATGACCCAAAACTAAGTTATTAAACAATCAATATATATGTATGAAAATGTGAGCAACTTTAGGGGGCATATGATGCCTTACAAGCAAATTTAAGGGACACATGATGCCTTACAAAGAAATTTTGAAGGCAAGATATATCTGATGAACAAATTTAAGAGACAAATTATGCATTACGAACAAATAAACTTTCGAGTAGACGGTCGAGTTCGCGAGTGGAGGAAAGGCTATAAGTAATAATGTTCAAGATGGTAATAACTTTGTAATAATGAAATGATTTACAGCTGATGAATTCAAAGACATTTCGTGAAAGTGAAATTACCCTCTGCAAAAGTGAAATAGACAGGGTCTCATTGTCCTTCATTTGTAATTCATTATGGCCTTAAGGTTCCCCATCATGTGAGGGTAGAGCAATATCAGTTCCAGATGAACTCGGTTGAGCATTTGTAAGAGACTGAATTCCATATCCGCACGCAACAAAACTGATGTATGGATAGCAATACCAGAATCAAGCAAGTACAAAAATTTAAATACCTAGGAAGTGTTCTAACAGGAAATGGAAAGTGCGACACAGAGATCCGAAGGCGAATTAGCATGGCAAAGGACGCGTTCCAAAAGCTGAGTAAAGTACTAACACACAGGAAGATTTCACTAGAAACAAAAAAGTGTACTGAATTGCTATGTGATGTCAGTTCTTCAATACGGCAGTAAATGCTGGACAATATCATCGAAAATGAGGAAAAAACTTGAAGCAACTGAAATGTGGTTCTACAGAAGGATGCTGCGGATATCGCGGACTGAGCATTCAAGCAAAAAATGGCAACAAAAAGGAAATTAATACTGAGCATCAGGAAGAGACAACCGAAGTTCCTGGGACACGCAATGAGGAAGGAGAGCTTGGAGAACCTGATACTGACTGGCCAGATAGAAGGAAAGAGAGACAGAGGAAGGCAGCGGATAACATATTTGCAAGGCCTGATCAGGTGAATGACGGAACGGGAGATGCCAGGATTAACAGGAGCAAACATACTAAGAGCCACAAAGGATAGGGAGACGTGGAGAATCATGGTCGCCTACGTCCTGAAGAGACAGGGCACATAGAAGAAGAAGAAGAAGAAGAAGAAGAAGAAGAAGAAGAACACATGATATATGTGTTCCTCTACTGCTATCCATAAACATTAATAATACGGCTTCTGCTCCGATAAATTTAGCTCACTGGTGCCCCCTATATATGAATATACTCGAACCACAAGATTAGCAACTAGGCCCCACCCTTTTACTGTGAAACCAATAAAATGTAAACGCTAATTCCACTCCATCAGCTTCTTTTCTCGCATTTCCGCCTGTGGAATTCCCTTCCATTTACTTGCTTCCGCGATAGCTACAATCTTTAAGAATTTAAATGTAAAGTCGTCATCTTCTATCTCACTAACCTGCATCCTCTCTCTCATGCTCCCTTCTCCGTCCACTCCACACTCATCAGTATTCTCATCCTTCTCTTACCGACTTCCTGACACCCGCTATAACCTGTCACTCTTTCTCATAACTTTCCTCCTATATAACCCCCTGCAAAACAGTACAGTAAAATACCTTGCTTGGGGCGATATATATATATATATATATATATATATATATATATATATATATATATATTTGCATATGAGTTATTACGCGACCTAAGTTTCTTTCATGTGGCATCTTCAGGCGATTTGCAATCACTTATTTTCCCGTTTACCTTTTCGTTTTTAAGAACGCTCACGCAATGGTGATTTTTTTTGAACGCTCACGTGACGGGGAATTTTTGAATGCGCAATTTTTAAAATTACAAGAAATTATAACGTTTTCATCTATAGTTGTATGAACCTAATAGGTATTCTTTAGTATGGTTGCATTCAGTCATAATTTCTGTTCCTTCATTCAACAGTTCGTTTTTGTTTGGGAATAGCATAATCGCTAACTTTTCTTCTTGGCACAGTCTACATATTTTGCCACCGTTGTAAAGCTTGGCTGTTTTCACTATATATATATATATAAGTAGTCATTCGCAGACAGATCTGTTTCGCTGTATCACAGCTCATCAGTACGGTTAGGCTCCGATTGCTTTTAACCCAGGATTGAAACTCGACCGAATTGTCGTCAGTCGGCGATTCTACCATTGGGCTATAGACACTCGGTAGAAGGCAGACGTTTTAGCGTCTATATTATCATTATACACGCCCAGTAGCCAGTGTGATCTAATTCATTACTGAATGAGCGATGCGTACATGCCAGAATAGCTACTGTTTTTCAAAGTCTACCATTTTTCCAGAGTGCTCAATCAGGGTGTGAGAGCGTATATATATATATATATATATATATATATATATATATATATATATATATATATATAGTAGCGAGCATAAAGATCAGAACGATTTTAAGAAAAAGTCTAAATGTGAAATAACTTCTTATTTTTAAACTTTATAGAACATTTTATCAAGAAAAAAGGATATAAAGGTAAATTATATAATTCCCAAATATAAAGCCCAATAAAATTATTTTGATAAAGTTATAACAATAATTATATAACATTCGAAAAAATAGATGATCAAAAACATCAGAACGACTAGCAAAATCATCCTATTATAATGGATACATCATATCCAAATGAAAATAGCGTTCATAATTCATTAGTACTTGATGTGTAAATTTTTACTTTCAATAACAGCTTGACATCTTTTGCTCACATGAGCGAATTAATGTCTTGCATTCATTAACAGATATTTTCTCCCATTCTCCTTTCAAATTCGTCCATATTCCTCGACGTTTGTTGTATTCTTTTCCTTCGCTCTTTCATTTAGTAACTTCCAAGCATTCTCAATAGGATTCATGTCTGGGCTTTGAGCAGGCCACTCTTAACAGTAACATCCTCCTCAGAAAGAAATGTCTTAAAAAACTTCGCTGTGTGACATGGCGCGTTACCTTGCATAAATACAGCTGGTTGATTAATTGCAGTTTTCAAATTAAGTACAGCATATTTCTTCAATATCTCTTTGTATCCAGTTGCGTTAATTTTACCCTGTAGCCTAACAAGAGGTCCCGTACTATCACATAAAATCATGCCAAACACCATCACACTTCCTTCTCCAAATTTAACGCTGCTTTTAGTGTACTGAAGCATATAGCGTTCCTTATGACTGCGTTGAATGAACCTTCTCCAGTCACAATCGAACAGGTTAAACTTTGACTCATCGCTGAAATGAACATAATCCCACCGTTCTTCTGTCCATATGACGTGTTCAATGGCAAATTTCAATCGACTCATTTGATTGTTTTCAATAATGTAAGGCTTTGCAGAGGCTACTCGACTGTTCAGATTTCGGGAAATAGTGTGCCTTGATATTTTAATGCCAAGGTTAGCATTAGCTCTTTTAGAGATAGCGGTTGCTGTCGCAAATCATTCCTTTTTTTATTCTTTACCAATCCATCTATCTTCCCTTGCAGTAGTTTTCCTAGGCCTGCCAGGTGGTTTCTTGGATTTACATGACACAGTTTCAAGTTTTCTTAAAATACTATGAATAACACTTTTAGATTTCCCCACACTCTTTGAAATATCCCCAATCAAAAGTTTATCTTTATTACGTAATTTGACTATCAGTTTTCTGTGTTTCAATGACGTCACAGATTTTTTCGCCATGTTTACAATGTAAGAGCCAGTAAAGAGCCGGTGTAATTTAGTAAAATACCCGATTTTATATTCTTATTCTAAAAAAGATTTCAATAATCCAAAATAATTATTAAATTTTATGGATTTATTTAATCGTTCTGATGTTTTTGATCATCTAGTTTTTTTCGAATGTTATATTATTATTTTATAACTTTATCAAAATAAGTTTATTGAGCTTTATATTTTGGAATTGTTTAATTTACTTTTATATCCTTGTTTTTTCAAATGTTCCTTGAAGCTTTAAAATAAGACGTTATTTCATATTTAGACTTTTTCTTAACGTCGCTCTAATGTTTATGCTCGCTACTCTGTGTGTGTGTGTGTGTGTGTGTGTGTGTGTGTGTGTGTGTGTGTGTGTGTGTGTGTGTGTGTGTGCGCGCGCGCGTGTGTGTGCGTGTGTGTGTGTGCGTGCGTACTTGTGCGTGTAAGTCATTTTTCATTTCTAATTTACCATTTTGTCATCTTTCGATGTTTTGGAATTCTTAAATTTTTATAACCCCCCCAAAAAAAGATTCCTCATTTTCTGCGTCTGTCGCAAAGTATAGATAACGAACCCATTGGCAAAGTACATGGCTAATGTTGTGGATCTGTTGATTGCTTGTCGAGAAAAAAATATCTTACTACATTGAGAGATGAAGTAAGTGCGTATCAACATTACCATATTTCTTAGCCAAACAAACAGAAAAAAGAAAAGAAATATTAAACCCACACCAATTCCAGCCGGGCATGTCCACCCGAAAGAATTTTAGCTTACTTAATAAGCATTGTTTAATGAAACCTAATACAAAACATTAGAAATAAAACATTTTATCTCCGACAGAAAACACTATTGTACATAAAAACAAAACAAGGCAGATATACAAGCGATAAAAAGCAAGAAATAACACTGTAACCAAACCCACACTTTCATTTTCTTTAACTGATTAATATGATTTATATATTTCACTGTGGTCTTAGTGTTACGTATCCTAGTTAGTGTCTTACCATTACCAAAATATACTTTGAGTTACATCTCTTATTGTCTTTCATCCCGTTGGGTATTATGTATAGGATTTTAGGCATAACGGATTATACGGTAGCGAAGAACAACTTCGGTCCTTTGTTACCATAATTCCTTGTGTGTAGAGGGGGGTGATACTTTTCACAGAAAGCGCAAATATTACTCTGATCCAACTCTTAATTCATATGTCCATAATTCTTTTACTTATGCGGCCATGTAGATGATGACTTATTCTAAATTTACAACTTCTTTCCCACAAACGCAACGGCGCAAGCCTATCGCTGTTGTATCGCTGTTTCCATGGTAGACGTTAATATGAGGGCCCAATCTTTCGGGTCACGATCTCAGTCTAAAAAAAGCCAAGATCCACCTTTCTAAAACCAAAGGGTTTGAATCACCGTCATTCAGTAACTCTTATCTATTCTCTACTAGCAGTATAGCCCGGCGTTGCTCGGGTGTAATGAAAGCTTTTATATATATATATATTATCAATTTTCTGCACTATTGTAAGAACTGCAATCTTGAAACTTCTGAATATCGTTTCTTATGTTTTTCTCTATAAGTTTATCAAATTTGATTAAAATCGAGCCACTCCTTCTATAACCGGATTTTTTCGATTATCGATTTTCGATATTTATTGGGGGTACCTCGACACAAAACCTAGCTAAGAACACTCGCAGATGCTTATAGTACAACTGTGTAAATTTTCAAGAAAATCGGTTCAGCCGTTTCGGTGTCTATAGGTAAAGGACACACACACACAGACAAATTTCCATTTATAAATAAGTTTACATCACTTACCGTGCCTCTATTTTTCCATAAATAAAATACTACTAAAACTTGTGTCTGGTGAACATATCTGACCTATGAGCACATAAATTATTGTAAAATATTAAAATTGTTTTAAAAATTTCAGTATTAAAACTACATCACGTACCCCGTCTAACAACTGATACAGGGTCTCAATATACAAGTAAGGTTACTTTATATTATAGCCTGTCTTCATTTGCGGATACGCCTAACGTATGTTTGGAGATCGACCTATATTGTAGGTCGACCTCCAAATTCTGAGTTAGGCCTTATAGGCCTAACTCAGAATTTTCAGCTAAAGGTCTCGACGTCAACTTGTATGCCAGGTAGTAGGCCGCAATTTACGGTGCATGAACTTGAACAGGGCGGAGTAGTTAGAACGCTCGTTTACTGGCCATGAAACTCCGATTCGACATATCATCATGGTCGATTTATCAGAGAGGAGACTTCTTAATAATATCGACAAAAGGATAGATTGTTTTTATATTTTTATCCCAAGCAAAACAACGAAGTCACTACAACGAATGAGAATAGTGAGTTTGAGAGATATGAAAAAGTTTGAAAGATATAAAAACATTATTAACCCTCTAGGGCCATTCGTATCATATTTGATACAGTATGAAAACAAGCCTTGAAAGAAATATTTTCCTGAAAAAAAGAGAAATATTTCATAAATTTCAAATGAAAGCAGTACTGACTGCTCAGTCAATGAATACCAAATGTTTCCTTATAGAGAAATACTGTATCAAATATTATACGAATGGCCCTAGAGGGTTAAGTAGTAATTAGTGGGGGATCTGTTTATTACTTCATAACAATATAGAACTGATCCCCCACTTTATGACAAGTAGAAGCCTTAATCATATTATATTATTAACCCTCTAGGGCCATTCGTATCATATTTGATACAGTATGAAAACAAGCCTTGAAAGAAATATTTTCCTGAAAAATTTTTTAAGAGAAATATTTTATAAATTTCAAATGAAAGCAGTACTGACTGCTCAGTCAATGAATACCAAATGTTTCCTTATAGGGAAATACCAAATGTTTCCTTATAGGGAAATACTGTATCAAATATGATACGAATGGCCCTAGAGGGTTAAGAAGAGAGAACTATAAAAGAACATGAACTAAGTAGACAGAAGATGGCGACTGATATTGAATTTAAATTTTTGACGAGCAAACTTGCCTGAAAAGCAAGAAACCAGAAGAAATTTCCAAACTGTTATCATAGAACGTATAGTTGCATTTAGTCATTTAAACTGTAAAATGATAAGACCTTGCCGCCAATCTAGGTACCATACAGCAAAGTTCATCAGAACAATTATCATGAAAGTATTCTTAGGGAAAGTTACATCTGGCCATTTCAAGTGTAAAATGATGAGACCTTGCTACCAATTTAGTACTGCATTTAAATTCATAAAGTCTAGGTACTATAAAGGAAAGTTCATCAGAACAATTATCATGAAAGTATTCTTAGGGAAGATTACATCTAGCCATTTCAACTGTAAAATGAGGAGACCTTGTTGCCAATATAGTCAGTCAGTTAAGTGCCATACGTGAAACACGCTTGGGCGATCATATCTCGAAAGAGAGAACCCAATCTGTCCTGTTATTTGGTCCATAACTGGAAGGAAGAGACAGGGTATTTGCGCGTATATGATTGTAACGAATTCAACTGGAATTCGAACTCGACTCTCCAATTTCTCGTTCCGAGTCGATATCCACTGGACCACAACGCACATCCAAAAATATGCTAATATAGTACTGCACTTAAATTCATAAAGTATCAATACCATAGGGAAAAGGTCAAGAGAACAATTACCATAAAATTATTTATAGAGAAAGTGACGCTACGGTGGTCGGAAAGTGACTGAATTCGCGGTTCCAGGTCTTGCCTAATAACGTTGCAGACTATTCTTTCTCTTTTATCAAGACTCGTTAAGCCTTTAACAGAAACACCAAGACAGATATGGTAGCAATATTCAAAGCAAAGAAGAAGGCAGACTTTTAAATATCTAAACTTATTTATAAATAGAAATGTGTCTGTGTGTGTATATGTGTGTGTGTGTAAGTGTGTGTTCGTTACCTATAGACTCCGAAACGGTTGAACCGATTTTCTTGAAAATTTACACAGTTGTATATTAAGCGTCTGCGAGTGTTCTTAGCTAGGTTTTGTGTCGAGGTACACCCGATAAATATCGAAAATCGATAATCGAAAAATCGGGTTATAGAAGGCGTGGTCTAATTTTAATTAAATTTGATACAATCAAAGACAAAGACATAAGAAACGATATTCAGAAGTTTCATGGGTGCAGTTCTTACAATAGTGCAGAAAATCGATAATATATATCTATAAAATCAAGTTGTTTGTGTGTGTGTCTGTTTATCTGCCTGTATGTCTGTATTTTTTTCAGCCCTTTTATTTTAGTTTTTGCTTCTGGTTTGGCTCTAAGTAGGTATAATTGTAGTTCTTAGTATCAGCCATGATACCATTTACTCAGAGGACTTATTTAGCCTTCAAACTTCAGTTTGATATCGATAGCAGGAAATCAATATTTGACTTACATCCATTCATTTTTCATTCAGTCTACGGTTTCGCTTTAACTGGAAACAACTATTGCTTTTTTAGTCTTTAGTGCCAATGTCCAAAGAGTCTGAGCTCCAGGACCATGGATTAGTTTTAAAGCTTTCATTACACCCGAGCAACGCCGGGCTATACTGCTAGTGTAATATAGACACAGGGAACCAACCCTCCTTGTAGTAGACCGAGCAATTTATTGAGTATAATATTTCTACTTCATGATAGCGGAAACTATTCGTTCACGAAGGCGCAAATAGTCAATCTCCTGGAGGTTAGCATCAGGCTGATGGAAGGCAAAAACGCTTATCACAGCAATTAAAGGACAGCAGTTTCGTTTTTGAAGGATAAATTTAAAAGACAAAGTTATTACTTGCCCCAGTTAACAACAGACTGTAGTGCATTTTTTTAAAGAAATCAGCTGCCAATTTAACTTACAATTAAGTCTGGAGTAAATAGTTGTGTCATCTGCAAAGATACCAAGTTGAAGAAAATTAGGAATAAGGTAAGTTCAAGAAAAGTGTCCCAGGCGATAAACACGTATATAAACGTGCGTTTCTGTTGTATCGTGGAATGAAGAGATACACGGTGAAATGTAGATAAACTACTTTATTACCAGAGTGGTACAACCAAGAGGCACATACAATATTTACCGTCTCTCGCAGTAGTAGGTGTTACTTCACGTGATAATGTCAACTACCCACGTGCTAAACGCACCTTGTCTTTTATACATCCGAGCAACCGGATGTCACATGGTACGAGCCACGACAGTATCAAAATAAATCTTACTTTGTCCATTTAAAGTCTATCAGATGACAAAAACTCATTTGCAAAGAATGTTTTGCCTCTTTTCTAATTTTATTAATATATAAATATTTTTTCTTTCTTTTTGTTTATTCAATCATTTCACCCCACCCCAAGCAGGGCGAGATCGCCACTAACGCTGTAGCGGTTACAGTGAGATAAATGTCTGGATACAGTGAGTATTGAAGAAAAAATAAAAGATGAATGACATTCAAGAAGATAGAAGTTGGCAATTGATGTTGCATTTAAATTTTTGAAGATTGTAACTATCAGGGAAGCAAGTAAACGGAACGGATTTCCACATGTCAGAACTGCGAAAAAAGAAACTGAAGGAGAAGAAGTGACGGTTATATTTAACTATTTCAGTAGTAAACTGGTGGGACCTAGACGCAAATCTAGTAACACGCTTAAATTCACGCAGTCGGTGCGTTAAAAAATGCTCGTCAATGAAATGCCATGAAAATATTTGTAGAAAAGACAGAGGGAAGTCTCGTCACGTTGGTAAGAAATTAACTGAAGACGGGATGCCAGGTCAGGATCGATTAGATTGCAGATTCTTCTTTGGATTTGTTCAAGAAGCTGCAGACTAATAGCAGCGAAAATATAACCGAACTTTATCAACGATAGAATTATACCCGAGTTTTAGTCCTGCCCAAGCAAAATCTGTATTCGCTATCAATCTACCTCAGTTTGTTCATCTCTGTCAATATTTCTATCAATCTGTCTGTCAATCTATGTATCTTTAGCTTTATAAGTTAAAATTTTATAATACATATAGTGTGTCTTTATTGTTGTGTGCACGTGAGATCTGTGTCACTTAGCAGAGACGGAATGAAAATCCTGGAGCGATTTCACCAAATGTGCCTGTGCCTTATATATTGGGTATCCGGTGACAAATGTACGTGAATGAAGGATATCAGCTCCGAATTTAGTCAGTCTGCCAGTTTAGAGTTTCTGTTCTTTCAGCTCCGGTTTTGATGGACTGATCATATAATTAGAACAAAGGAGGATGGGATTCATAAACAGTTTCCATATCGTGAATTGACTGAAGAAAACAAAACAGCGCAAAAGCTGATATTGAAGTATAAAGATTACATCAAAACACACTGCAGAACTCCAACATCATTAAAAATGACGAAGGAAATCTAACTATAAATAGTTCTTCGTTGAAAGCTGAGCACAATGGTGAGAGAGAGTTTTGTAACCTTGCTAGCATTCACAAAATCACATCGTCAGTTCCCTTTTTAACCTTATTTGGTTTCAACGAAACTCGACGTTAGTTTTATAACTTCTACTTTAATAATGTTATTTTAGTAAATCACAGATACAAATATAATTACGCCTTCGAACAATAGCGCGTCAGACACTTATTCCTCTTTGACTCTATCCTCTCTAATCACTCTCTGCCCAAATTGTAGTATTGTATGCAGATTAATAGGCAAGTATAGAGAATAACTGAAGAGGTAAGAAACAGAAAAAAAACCTGTCCTCACAAAGGACACGGAGAGCTGTTCTAAGACCAATACTGCGCACAAAGAAATGTGAAAATTAACAATGGTGTCGCCGATAAGATCCTTAAATTCTCCTAGAACACATAGAAACATGACTAAGAACTTTTGAACTACAAGAATAAAAAATTAAGAGACACAAAGATCGACGGAGGAGATAACTGATAACTGATTTATTTCTTGCTATAGTTGTTTGCGAAGCTGTGAAGAAAATTTCGACACTGTGCTACCCGAGCAAATTAGAAGAAATGACATTTAAAGAAAATGTAAAAATTATAAAAAAAAACATAAAACCAAAAAAATAAAGATTGGCAATCGTTAAAAGAACCAAGTTTTTAGAAAAACGACAATCATCAAGTGAGTCCGTTATACAATACTTACATAGACTGAAAGAAGGAGCTAAGTATTGTGAATTTGAGAAATAGGACGCACAGGAAATGACTATAAAAAATGTATTGATTCTTCTTAGGTTAATTGAAGGCTTGCAAGACCAAAACCAGAAGCGAAAAGTACTAGAATGTCCATAGAATAGCAGAATGAGTTTGGAAGTTAAGTTCGAGTTTTTACAACAATTAGAGTTGATTAGACAATTTAATCAACCAAAAGAAGAATTCGAGACATACAAGACAGGGACGATCAAATCCTTAATTAGATGTAAGGAAAAATCACGAAAGAAACAAGTACAGATGTCTAGCTCTAGGAAATATATTCTCAAATTGCAAAAAAGACTTCCTTTTCAGAACGTATCCAAATACAAAAAGAAAATAGAAAAAGTAAAAACTGTTTGAACCATCTCCGAAGAAAAGGAACATGAAATATTTACAATGAATACACCAAAAAGAGGTAGAGAGAAAATAAGTATAAATAACCAAATATTTCACATGCAAATTGATACAGGCAATGACGTTACGTTGATTTAAAAAAATCATGGGTTAAATTAGAATGATCTAAATTTTAAGAAGCAGCGAACAGTTAAAGCAATTTGATGGAACGACCACAAAATCAATGGGTACATTTTAAGGCAATTTTTAAAACTGGTATGGTAAATTTATGCATGCACACATGAACTCTTCCAACTATACATAAGCGGCATTTTCTGCCTTGTGGCAGAAGTCTACTTCAGCAGATACCAGCAGAAGTCTATTCCAGCCGGACTAAACAGTCACGCTGGTGATCTTCTTATGTTGTTTATGTTATGCACGACTTGTTTTTTTTTTTTTTTGTTAATGTATTTGTTTAACTCTATTCCTTCTTTCTGGCCCCTAACAAGGCCACGACAACTTGGCGACGTGGACTCTTAAGGGCCCTTGAGGACAAAAAATCTGCATGGTAATTGTCAATATTGGTTCAACACTGGACACACGGAATGATATTTTTCGTCACACTTTGTTCTATTCAACATTACTTGGCAATCCAGAAAAGGAAAATAGAAACCGAAAGAAAAACAAAGTGCAACAAACTTACATGAAACTTGAACGCGAGCCGCTAAACTACAAGAATTCATTTTTTTTTTCGAGAGGAAAACAAAAACCCTCGTGACTCCCTGAGAAAGAAAAGTTTGTCAAAATTTAATTGTATTCAGTTCATTCCTAAAAGCAAGACACGGACAAACATGGACGAATTTAAATCCGCCATGCTCGATGTTTTAAGTTCCGACTTTCACAGCAAAACAAAAATTAAATGGCAAAGAGAAACAACTTGAGCATCAAAAAGAATAGAGCAATTTCAGCTGGATATGCAAAAAGGAACGACTTGAAATTCAAAAGCAAACTGAGAAAAAGCGACTTGAAATTCAAAAGCAAGCTGAAAAGGAACGTTTATATTTAAAAACAAATAGAAATCAGATATCAAAAACTCGAAGAAATTCCAATTCAAACTCAACAACAGCAAAGGAACTTGCTTGCACTAGCAAACAAGGGACAAATTAGTGAAAACGAAAATGGGTCCTCACAATGGGGCGCAATAGACATTTTTACATATTGTCCAGACGAGGGTATATCTTTAACCTCCTATTTTAGAAGGCTCGAGTATTATTTATACGCCACAAATTGCATAAACTGGTCTAACTCTAAGAAAGTTCACCTTCTTTTTCGGAAACTGGGCACCACAGAGCAAACCAAATTTGGGGACTATATTTTTCTCCGTAAAACAAGCGAACTGACATTTACTGAAGCGGTCAAACTTCTTACAGAGCTTTTTACTCTTGAAACTTAAATCTTTTATCAGAGATGGAAGTGCATGATCTTAACCAGAAAAGATAGTGAAGATAACACTACATTCGCGTCGGTCTTGAACAAGCATTGCGACGATTTCCAACTTAGAACTGAGTGCGAATAATTTCTAGTGTCTGATATTTGTTCATGGACTTGTTTGAGCTAAAGACGCTGAAATTAGACGTAGAGTTCAGAACAAATCGGAAAATGAGCTAAACCTTACTCTCTAACAAATAGTGGAAAACTGTCAGAGATTCGTAAGCGTACGTCAAGATTTGAAAAATATCGAGGAATCTGGCATAACTTACACAAGAAAAGTACGCCAAAAAAAAAAAAATTAAATTCCTCCTCTAAATCAAACCAATTGGATTCTGGTTCAAATTTAATGATCATAAATCTACACACATGGAAAAAATTGAGAAAGCCAACTTTGCTAAGAACTAAGAAAATGGTCACCCAGTGATTACAAGGATGAAAAGCATTATACGCAGTTATGTACATGGATTGAGATATCGAAAACATCGTAGAATCCTGTAAAACTGCGCCTAGGCACCTCCAATCAAATATAGTTCTTAGCCCAAAACAAACCGGCTATGGTCTCGTATTCATGTGGGATTTGCAAGCACACTAGGATTCCACTATCTTATAGTAGTAAGTATTTTTTGTAAGTGGCCCGAAGTTCTTAGATGTAGAAATCCCACTACAGAATTGACAATCAATCTCCTAAAGGAATTGTTGTCCAGATTTGGGGTAGTCGATTGTTTAGTGTCAGACAATGGGACACAGTTTACGTCCGACGATTTTAAGGATTTTTGTGAGACCTTCCAAATAAATCATATCACGATCGATCCATATCACACAAGGTCCAACGGAGAGGCCGAGCGTTTAGTTGACACGCTGAAAAGAGCTCTGAATAAAGCTAGGCGCAAACCCATAGAAAAAGCCCGACAACAGTTCCCTCAGGTGTATAGAATCACGTCTAGTGACCAAACACCATCACCATTACCCCTAACCGAGGTAATGCGTGCGCGTAAATTCAGGTCAGCTACATCTCAAACAAAGCTACATCTCAAACAAACAAAACACGGACAAACAAACTCGGTGCGTACAAAACTCTACCAACCTGGAGAAAAAAGTTTTTCCGGATGTTTCGGGATAATAAATTGTTTGGAGAAATAGGTACCATTGAGAAAAGATTAGGAAATATAGTCTAAATAATTAAAGGTCCCCAGTTTACTCACAAAAGACACTTAAACCAAATCAGGAAAAACCTGTCCGAAATTGCTGACAGCGATTTTACTGAAGAGAAAGAAGCCATGGATGTAATTTACGATACTTTTGACATGCCAGTTCCTCAAGTGGCCACGGAATATCGCCGTTTAAGGAGAAAACGAATAATGACGGACTTTATTGTCATTACTCCAAAGAGAAAAAATTATTAAGACTCCTCTGTAGTTGAAACTTAGGAGAGGGATGTTATGGTAATTTTACCCATGCACACATGAACTCTTCCAACTATAAATAAGCAGCAATTTCTGCTTTGTGACAGAAGTCTGTTCCAGCAGATAACTCTGACTGCCGGACCAAACAGTCACACTGGTGATCGTCTCATTTTGTGTATGTTTTGTATTACTGTTATTTGTTAATATATTAGTTTAACTGTATTCCTTCTTTTGTGTCGTTATTTCTGGTCTCTAACAAGGCCTCAACAGAAACCGATAAATGTTTTGAAAAAATTCCCACTAAAGTTGTGGTATGTAAAAAAGCTCACGAATTACTAGCTATCGATGAATTAAAAATAAATGCAGCGAGACTAATCAATTCCATGGAAGCAGAAGAAAATTCAGAAGGAATATTGAAAGGCTATAAAGCAGGCATTTAGCAAAACGAAAATTATCACCCAAAGTATATAGTCAAGAAAAGTTTTAATTTATATCATACCTTTGGTAGTAACCACGTTAAACAAAATTATACAAAAAGGCATAACAGAAAGAGTAACTCAAGCTGACAGTAACTGGGCATCACTAATAGGAGCCATAAACAAAGCTGATGACGATTTTAAGGATATGTGATGATTATAAGATAAGGGGAATCACCAGATATGTTCAGACTCGTTTCTGTGACTAAATATCGAAATTGCGAGCCACAAGTTAGGACACGAAACTTTTTCATAAGAAATAAATTCTTGTTAAAATCGGACCAAAAACCATTAGAATTTATAATTAACCCGAGAAAAAAATTGAAAAAAAAAAAATTGCCAAAAGTCAAATCGTCAAGAATTATAAATAAAAATCATAAATAAAAATCATAGCATTAGATTTTGACATAGTATACGTAATAGGATGTGCGTTGTGGTGCAGTGGATATCGACTCGGAACGACAAATCGGGGAGCCTAGTTCAAATTCCAGTTGAATTCTTTGTATTCACTTACGCGCAAATACCTTTGGCAAAGGTATTAATCCGTCTCTTCCCTCCAGTTATGGGTTAAATAACAGGACAGATTTGTCGGCAACCAGTCTACCACAGAAAGCAATGGCAACCTACTGCGGGATAATCTTCTGCCCAGTCAGTCATGTCTCTTTCGAGACATGATCGTCCAAGCGTGTATCACGTATGGCACTTAACTGACTGATACGTAAAAGGGAACCCTATTGCTCAAGTAAACGCTTTATCAGGACTACAGTTCAAGAATTAAACAGAAGATAAACAAAAAAATATAGAAGATAATACACTGGGTTAAGACGGGCGTTCTTTTTCTAAATAGATTTTAAATAGAAACCAAGCAAAACTAAATATTAAACAGAATTATATAAAGAGTAAGAAGTAATACATGGAGCAATTGATCGATTGCAGATCGACCCTCGAAGGAAACAAAGCACAAACTAACCACAGAAAATGGCATTATATGCAATGGAGATTTAATAGTAGCTCCAAAAACACTGAGAAGGAGTACACGATTATTTACATTGTGGCATAACAGCGAATACAAACGTCACGAGCTTGGTGGCCAGCATTAATAGGAAGACAAATCAGAGCACCCATATCTATGTCCTTTGCAACGAAAGAAAAGTTATGATATAGAAAAAATAAAGAAGTGAATCCAGAAGAAGCAAATTTCCTGATACAAAAAGGACACAACATGGCTATACTTGAGAGAAACGAAGAACATATGCTGGCATATGCAGATCAGTTCAGAAGCAGAAACGAACTGGACGATGTGGAAATGGAAGGTCAGGAACAAGAAGAGGCAGAAAGTTACAAAAGTGGTACAGAGCTGGAAAAGCGACAACGAAAAGACAAACGAAAATGAAGAAAAACTAACATCAGCATTAAAGAGAAAACAAGAAAGACAAGCGGAAGTATAATACAATAAAAAATAGACAAAAGTAGTAACAGAAAATACAAGGGTGTATGACCTCTCCAGTTCAAGTAGGTGTAATATCGTATGCAAATTAATAGGCAGGTATAAAAAAAGAATAACTGGAGAGGTAAGAAAAACCCTGTCGTCACAAAGGATACGAGGTGTTGTGATACGACTACTACTACGCACAAAGAAATGCAAAACATCACACACACACACATTATATATATATATATATATATATATATATATATATATATATATTCATTTCTAGGCATCTACAACAACAGTCCTGTCTACATTCACAATATCAAAAAATAATCATCGATAACACAACTATCCTACACCAAGAAAACAACGAAAGCAAACTACATATCTTCGAGGCAATATTCATTACAACACTTAAGCAGTCATTTAATAGAATCAGCTATGGTATGAATACTGTAGTAATCTTCTAAAATGAAACAGTTTTGTCATGGTTTAACACGTGCATGACCATGACATTACACCATATAAAAAACATTCCATTTTGGATAATTTTCGCTTTCTAATGAACGGTAGCAATTTCTCAACCGTTATATTTGATGCAGAAAGAAACTACAGTAATTTTTAGCAACACTGTTTTGCGAATATTTTTTGTTACCATAACTTACATCCCTGAAGATGATCTCGGAAAGAGGATGAAAGTACTTGGGTACCTTGAGAAATGAATGATAATAACATTTGTCAACGTTACAGCTGATTTTTAACATCTTTCAATTATAATACGCGAAATATTATCCGTGAGTATGAACGGATTTGTTTAAATATAAGCAGACATAATGTCTGCAATTTATTTAATTTGATATGTTTGAAAGAAAATTTTCTGCCTATATATATATATATATATATACATATATATATATACATATATATATATATGAAATTATTTGTTTGAACATTATTTTTGGTCGATACTCGTTTTTAAGTAGATATTTTGTTTATAATTAAACAGTATTATATATTTATTTATACCGGTCTGATTATTTACGATAAAACGCCACTATATGATTTGGCGCGTCTTAGACCTCTCGACCAAGAAAGACGATCAGTCTGAACGAAGTCAAATTAAGCCTATAACATAATTTTCGAATTCATCGTAATAATCATCTCTGCTATGAAATGTATAAAATATAATGATCAAAAATAATTTTCAAACAAATCTTTTTCAAATTGTCGGTTGTTTATAACCAAGTTTCTCTTAATCTTCGGTAATTTCTAATATATATATATATATATATATATATATATATATATATATATATAAGTCATGTGATCCTAGCACCACATTATCACTTACGAACGCAGTAGACTCTATTTACTCCCTGGTGATCCGTGTTTGAACACAAGTGTTGGTAGTGACACATTATTCCTATATAACAGAGAGAGAGAGAATTATAACAGGATCGTGTTGCGAATGAAAAAAACTCAAGGGAAGACATTCGTAAGGGTCTTCACATGATTTCCTCTAACTTTTCATGGACGTATCCGTGTTTGCCCTAGTAATGCAGGACTCAAAGACCTTCAAAAATAACACACACAGAAAGATGTCATTCATCAAACCTCCTTTATAGATTGATATTTGTTAACAGAAGAGGATAAAAAAAAATGTGACTTAATTTGTGGACTAAAACGGTGTTTGAAAGTTAACTGAAATTTTAATGTAAAAAATGTACTGCGAAAGATGCCCAAGGCTGCTTATCTGCAAAAGAAAATGTAAAGACAACCAGCACTGCCCATATTTGACGATGTTGTAACGGATACCGGGGTATCCGCTAACGATATTTGTATTACGATTCGATTCGGCGTGAGATGGCATAGGAAATAAGACAACGACACCAGAGCAAATATCAATTAAAACTTATATTATTAACAATAGGTTACATAGAGTTGATTAAGCATGCAAATAGTGAAGAAAAAGTTATTTGTTCATAAGAGAAAGTCACTTGTTGAACGTAATTAAAATGTTCATGAAAGATGAAACAGAGAAAGTAGAAAAACATACAAATATTTGGAAAGTAGTGTTGAAGCAAGTTCCAATTAGAAAATGTGTGTGTGTGTGCGCATGTGTGTTAAAGAAATAAATTGTCGCCTAATTGCGACCTACAATCCATGCGGGGTGTGCGAGCAAGAGTTAAATCACTCTCCTTCTGCCATACTTGATAACAAGGGGGTTGTGGTTATACCG
This sequence comes from Ascarosepion bandense, assembly GCA_037127315.1. Taxonomy (NCBI): domain Eukaryota; kingdom Metazoa; phylum Mollusca; class Cephalopoda; order Sepiida; family Sepiidae; genus Ascarosepion; species Ascarosepion bandense. Next base: position 3,562,294 of record JBBBDQ010001761.1, on the reverse strand, counting down.
ACCGAGCAAAAGCGATAGACCGCATGTTTGTACCCTCACAACCAAAAAGCAAATGACCAAAAGTCTTCCGTGAGCAGCCGGGTTTGCGCAGATGTTACGGTTGAAAAATAAAAATTAATTAAATATTGAATTTCCAGTTCGCGAGCCTACGCGAAATTTATTTATCGGCCAACGGGAAGCCCATAATAAAATACGAATATGAATTTCCAAATGATCACCTGCGATCCAAAATGTCGAAATAAAAAGCCGATACAGAAAGCATCGCCAGACAGAAAGACAGACAGACCCAGGCTCGAGAAAGACGGGTGTAATTAGTAGCTCCCTTGACCGACGTCAAGCGGCTTAATATCCTAGCCTCCTTTCCCTCTCATCTTACCTTTCGCTGTCTCAAAACTACTAAGGAGTGAATACATCAAAGACATTCCTTACTTACAACGCTCCCACATTCCTAAGTATTAATTCTCTTTTCAGCATTTTATTGCCATGAACATTTTAACGTCCCTTGGACCTATAATTCAAGTATTACTTTAATTGTAAAAACCTTAATTGATATGTGTATATATAAAATGTTATTTTTCAACTCAATTTGCTTATCTTGATTTATAATCATTTTATGACTTATAGTTGGCTATATTCAACAAGACTAAATTCCGTCAATCTTCAACAATACACAACTACCCTTCACTAAACGGGACTCTCCATTATAATCTGGAAAAGAATGGATAACCCACTATAGGGTCTCGTTCGAGTTGGGAAACTGCTGCACATTCTTACGCTATCGCCGGCCTATAGCGGGAGCCCAACTGCCAGAAGACGTGTGTGTAGCTCCTTAAATAGCCACGCCAAAATGAGCGGGAAAGATAGATAAATGAAAGATGAGAACACACCAGACAGAAATAAATGCGTAGGTTTGAAATACACAATATGTAAATGCGTGAATGCGTATGGGGGGGTGTGAATGTAAAGATGTGTACGTGAGTACCACAATGTATAACCGCTGACATTGCTGAAAATGAAGTTGAAGCCACCTTATTATCTATCTTTTTTTGTTTAGAACTGTTTATTTTCTATCGAGCGTCACGGAAGGCTGATTAAGCAAGCTAACACACGTGGACAAAATGCTTATAACTTTGTTTAACGGTCGGACAAAATTATTTTTCTATGCGACAAAATTACACTTGACACCGATTATTGTTTCTTCATTTTGATTTAATGTCAAATAATCAATTAGAATATTCATAAAACAATGACAACACACAAAATCTCTCTGACCTTCCGGTTAATATCTATAAATATTTTCTTGTTTTTTTGTCCCTTCACATTTGTTTATATTTTGTTAGATTATATTTTGTTTATTTTCCAGTATTTCATTCGAATGTATCGGCTGCTTCCATTAAGAAAACCCGATTTGAAAACATTAATGGCGTTTTTTTCTTTTTTTAATTCTTAGTCTCGCGAGACTGGAATTTCTAAAATGATATTTTTCATTTACATTTATAATCAATAGTTGCAATAGCAATCGCCACGCCAGACAATAACACTAACGAGATGAACGCCATTTTAAATTATTCAACGTTCTAATCTTTTTCATCTTTTCTTTCAAATATTTTCGTATTTTATATTATTATATTTAGCAGATCCAACAACCAAAGAGGGTATCGATTAAAAGCGAAAAAACGAAAAACGAAAATAAAAAGAATGATAAAAACTGAAATCCGACAGAAAATAATTTGTGTAGGCGACAATATTTTATTAGATAAATATTACGAATGACTAACAGATTTTAAACGACAAGTGTCAGGACTGTGAAGAGATATAGAAGTCATTCGGTGATTTTACATGTGTTTATATAAAAAAGAGTACTGAATATCAGCCTCCGCCGATATGCCAGGCAATCTCCTTACACGTGTATGAAAAACATAAATCAACAGAAATGTAGTTTTACAGAAGAATGCTGAGAATATCATGAACCAAACATGTGGGCAACGTGAAAGTTAAATAAAATTTCTACACTTGTATTGATATAGTTATTCAACGAAAGAAACTCTTTGGCATGGAATGCTTTCTTCTTGTCTTCTCTCTCACACACACACACACACACACACACACATATATATATATATATATATATATATATATATATATATATATATATGCTTGAATGCTTACAGATGTATATGTGCATATTTACATTTATATATCTCCATATATATAAGAATATATATTCACAAACAGCCTTTGAGATTTGAAAAAGAAATCACACGACCGGCGGTCAAGAGCGAGGGAAATTTGCTCGCCCCCAAATTATTTTATTCGACTTAATAGTCACCTTACGTAAGCAAAGCTTGAAACTCTGACAGAAAACAAAAAATGAAGTTTTTTTATTAAAATTTCGAATGTGTTAGAAAAGAATTAAATTTTTTTTAAATTAATAACAACAAAATTTGCTCTATCCTCTTAATAATAGCATAAACATTTTGATGATAAAAGTTTGTTTTTATTAAGTTTGAGTCATTTTAACATCATGATATGCTGTTTTTAGTTTTTTTGGGGTTTTTTTGGCAATTGAGTGGAGGTATCTAAATTCGTAGATTCTTTCTTCTGTTTAACCTCAACCTCCATCTCATAGATGATAAAAAATAATGCATCTAATTTTCTCAACGATTTTCTATAAACACATTGCTTATTTGTATAGTTTGTTTTCGGTGCGTGTTTGAAATAAGTATGCGTATTTTCTTTTTCTTTGTTTCAAATGTTCATTTTTACTTTTCGTAAGCGGAGAGGAAATATAGATGTTGAGTCAAGGATAATATTTTTCCAAATGAGTTTCTAAAAATCTGTGAGCGTCTTTAATCTGGGCGACAGAGACATTTTGGCTCCACTCTGAAAGCGTTAATTAAACAAATGTTTAACTGAAAGGGAATTTATCTGACAAATGGAATTTAGATTAACAATCTCCTGTCCCGCTTTTACGATAAAAGCGAAACAGGAGCTGTCAATCTAAATTCCATTTGTCAGATCTTGCTTTGATGATTGCGGGATGTCACTGTCTTTTGTGTAACCACACAGTTCGACGTGAAACAGGAGCCAAAGAGTTTAATAATATCCTTGTACGTTCTTCTATGTAACATGTGGATCTTCAATGGTATATTGTTGTTTTGTAAAAGGTATCAAATGTCCTTTTTCTATATATGAAGGGACACGTTTCATTGCGAGATTATTAATCGACCGCGGGCGATTAAAGCAATAAACTTTAATCGCCCAATGAAGATTTTAATCGACTGTGATGATCGGGCGAGTGAAATCTCAAAGGCTGTTCACAAAAACATGTAAATGCAAAGGTGACGACCGCAGACATTCCTCAAATCATATAAACACAGATATACGGAAACATAAAAAAGTCCAAACAAATACAAAATTATTGCAACGTCTCGCTATATTTCATCGTTAAATTTCACCAAACTACACGGAAAAGACGTCTACAGACATTCCTTACACGCACACACGCGCACAAACACGCACACACCACACGTATGAATTAACGTTGGCGTTCAATATGCACTTACAATATACGCTTACACAGGTAAGCATTTCCTCACAAACACACACATACCCTATTACACACTTTTTCGAATAAAATATTTCTCACATATTTTATTCAATTCAGTCAATTAAGCGACATACGTGATACACAATTGGGCGACCATGTCTCAAAAGAGACATGACTGACTGGGTAGAACATTTTCCCGCAGTAGGTTGCCATTACCTTCTGCGGTAGTCTGGTTGCAAACCAAGCCTCTAGAATACAATCTATCCTGGATTAATATCTTTCCAAAGGGTTTTTGCGCGTAAGGAATTTGACTGGAACGCAAAACACACATCCATTTTTTCAATTATTTATTGCGTGACACATGACACGTATCTGACTAATACGAACGAAGCCACAATCATAAAATACTAATTTCCTGTGTCTCTTTGTTTTTTCATTTCTCTCTCGATCTCTGACGAAGCTAAAATAAAAGTGAAACGTCTTAGATTTAGAGATGTTTCCTATTTGTTCTTTAATTTATCATATATATATATATATAAACTTATTTATAGTGTGTGTGTCCGTTACCAATAGACTCCGAAACGGCTAAACCAATTTACACAGTTGTGTTATAAGCGTCTGCGGGTGTTCTTAGCTAGGTTTTGTGTCGAGGTACCCCCGATAAATATCGAAAATCGATAATCGAAAAAATCGGGTTATAGAAGGCGTGGGCCGATTTTAATAAAATTTGATTTTAATCAAATTAGATACACTCATAGACAAAGACATAAGAAACGATATTCAGAAGTTTCAAGGTTGCAGTTTTTACAATAGTACAGAAAATCGATAATATATATATATATATATATATATATATATATATATATATGTAAAAATATACTCAGTTATAATCTGAGATTAAGGACAGAATGGTTAAATAAATTAAAGACAAGAGGCAAACTGTATTTTAAATCGCCTACGCGTTTCGTCCTGTGATGGACTTTATCAAGGCAAAAAGACGAAATGAGCTTTATTCTAAATTACGTATCTATAAACAAACAGTGTTGGCAACCACAAAGACGCTCACAAATTATTTCAAACGATCAACAGAATATTTTTGTTTTAGAATTTCTTCATGTGTAGTGTAAAGTCACGAGATATTAAAATGAAGGGAATTTAACCGTTTACTTTGAAAACTGTTTATTTTGTGTGTTAGTTTTAGAATTTCTTCACGTGTAGCGCAAAGTCTCGAGATGTTAAAATGAAGGGAATATATAAAAGGCAAGATGTTAGTGTGTGTGTGTCTGTTTATCTGTCTGTATGTCTTTTATACAAATCCACAATTTTGGATTAGTTTTAAAGCTTTAAATTATTACAACGCCGGGCTATACTGCTAGTATATATAACTCGTCTGGAAAACCTTCCTTGAAAACTATTGAACGAAAGACAAATGGTTGTAAAAAAAGCTCTCCCTGACGATCTGTTTAGGAGAAACCTAGGTAGGTTCGTCTGGCTCATTAGGTGTTATATATATATATATATATATATATATATATATATAACACCTAATGAGCTAATATATATATATATATATGTGTGTGTGTGTGTGTGTGTGTGTGTGTGTGTGTGTTTCGCTAAAGACGATTGGCAAGGTACTGGGATTAGGTTGTTTTATTTTTCCGAAAATTTAAAAAGAACAACCTAACCGCAGTATCTTGCGTCGTTTTTAACGAAATTTGTATAAAAAAAAAGGGTGATATCTGTCCAAATACACAATTATTAAATTACATGACCAGCCAACCGTAAAGGAAGTCAATACTTCAACATTCAGAAACATTCAGAAAAAAAAAAACTAAAAAAAAAACTTAACCGCAGTTCCGTATTAGCCGTTTTTAACGAAACATGCATAAAATAATGACTGCTACCGAAATACAAAATTTAAGATTATATATAAGAGACATAAATCAACGTAAGCATAGTTTTACAGAAGCATGCTGCGAATACCATGGACCGGACACGTTTTTAACGAAACATATATAAAATAGGCACTCTTGCCAAAATACAAAATTACGTATATATTTTTCAGATATATGCATATATATATATATATATATATATATATATTCTCTTACAAATTTAGCAATGCTAATCCCCGCCTTTTAACTTAATGGCTTGCATTTTATTTCTTTAAGTAAAATCTTTCCAATCGTAGTGAGCATGGCAATGCGCATGCGTATGCGTGACCCGCCTTTTCTACTCCGTTGTCAGCTGATTATCTTGCTTAAGAGTTGTGCTTCCTTTGAACCAATCACAACCAATTGCCATTCTTTGAAGACGTCTTCCTAATTTTCTTCTTCTCATGGCCAACTTTGTGAAATAAGAAACGTTACTGCGAATATTATTCCCAACACGCATTCATCAATCGCGTTGATATCAGCTGCATTCAGCTACCATGGCCAGACCTACTCAGTCCTGAATTCTCAGTAGTGTTTCACCTTTACACGCAGCCTCACATGTACTTCCCACCCGACCGAATACACTCGAATGTTCGGAATGATTCATTTGACAATGGAGTGTATGTTTTAGATTTAACATTTGAAAATGGATTTCACCTTAGAAATTCGAAAAGATTTATAAGTGTACGCTTTGCGTTCTTTATAAATTGTGGATGCAAAAACCCATGAGAAGACATTATCAAAATGATAGATAGATAGATAGATAGATAGATAGATAGATAGATAGATAGATAGATAGATAGATAGATAGATAGATATGAACAAACTGAGATTGTAGGTGGGGAATTATAATATTCAAATAGATATGTACGCACAGAGTATTTCACATCTATGTAAATTGAAATGAAATAAGATTTTTTTTCTTTTGAAGATGGTTCATTAGCCAAAGTAAAATTGAATCTAAAAATAGATTTCAAAATTGTAATTTCCTGACACAAAAACAAGAAAAGTCCATATAAACATATGTCCACAAATCTTTTGTTTTAGAGTTATTAAGTCTAAAGAATGTTTAGAGAAGATGGTGCTGTGTTATCATGAAGACTAGGTTACATTTGTCAGTCGTGAACATTTGTGGCTAGTCTGTCCTTAACGTTTAACGTGTGTAGTAGTGAGGGGTAGAGTCGTCGACTGACGCCGGATCGGTCGGGTTTCGAGCCTGGGTTATGTAGCAATCGGAGTCTAACCGTACTGATGAGCTGTGATACAGCGAAACAGATCTGTCTGTGCGTTGTGGCGCAGTGGATATCGGCTCGGAGTGAGAAATCGGGGAACCGAGTTCGAATTCCAGTTGAATTCCTTGCATTCACTTACGCGCAAATACCCTTGGGAAAGGTATTAATCCGTCTCTTCCTTCCAGTTAGGGGTTAAATAACAGGACAGATTGGGTTCTATAGCCTTGGTCGGCAACCAGTCTACCGCAGAAAGCAATGGCAACCTACTGCGGGATAATCTTCTGCCCAAACAGTCATGTCTCTTTCGAGACATGATCGCCCAAGCGTGTATCGCGCATGGCACTTAACTGACTGACTGAATATAATAGTTGGAATAATGATTAAAGCTTATATTGGTCATAAAGTGGCGGATCAGTTTATTACTTCATAAAAATAGGAAACCGATCCCCCACTAATTACTACATAATAATATAATAGATTTATTTTCCCTTTTCCTATGAGTCAAATAGCAGGACAGATTGGGTTCTATAGTCTTGGTCGGCAACCAGTCTACCGCAGAAAGCAATGGCAACCTACTGCGGGGTAATCTTCTACCCAGTCAGTCATGTCTCTTTTGAGATATGATCGCCCAAAGTGTGTATCACGTTTGGCATTTAACTGACTGACTGAATATAATAGTTGAAAACAATTAAAACTTCTACTGGGCATAAAGTGGGGGATCTGTTTTCTGTTGTCATGAAGTAATAAACTGACCCCCCACTAATTACTAGCCAGATAGTCTACCACAGGATTCAATGGCAACCTACTGCGGGATAATCTTCTGCCCAGTCAGTCATGTCTCTTTTGAGATATGATCGCTCAAAGCGTGTATCACGTATGGCACTTAACTGACTGACTAGATTGGCGGCAAGGTCTCATCATTTTACTGCTGAAATGGTAAGATGTAACCTAAATTCTATGCTAACGGTTTCTTCTCTCGCACTTCTCGAGTGTGGAACTCCCTTCCGGCTTCTTGCTTCACAGTCAAGTTTGATTAGCAAATATTTAAATGCAATGTCAATCGTTATGTTTTTTTTTTATTTGTGTTCCTTTTATTGTCCGCTCTCCTTTAATATTTTTCTCATATTCTCTAATACCTGATAACACCCTTTGCATCTTAGTAGCTTCATTGCCTTCCTTGTGAAGGAAATGTTTAAAAAAGGTTGGGTTCAAGATCTCATCATTTTACAGTTAAATATTTTATAAGTAACCTTAACTTATATGCAAACTGTTTCTATTTTTGCTCTTCTCGCTTTTGGAAGAATTTTCCTTGTCAAGATGAATCTTCAAAAATTTAAATGCAATGTCAGTCATTATGTTCATTTTTCTTAATTCTTGTAATTTCCAGTATTTACAATATTCGGACTATTGTCCTCATCTTTGTTGCCATTTGTACAACGTTTCGGACATTGTAAGCTCCGACCTTCTTCAGGTGTTAAGAATTTCGAACCGAACCCTTTATTACAATCACTAGGTATATCATTTTTATTCTTTGCGTAGAAGCAATGCCAAGATTGGATGTCATGAGTTATCTCCCTCTAACCCTGCAAGTCTTGTAATTTTCTTATTCTCTCCACTTAGAAATATATTTTCATACCATCTAACACTCAGCGTCTTAGTATCATTATTAACTTCCTTGGGGTGAAATGATATTTTTTCATAGGGTAACCATTACGCTAGTAGCACATGATATCAATCAAGGAATTATTTTTACAAATAATGTAATGCAATTATCAACGTGATCCCGACTTGGTAGCTCAACTGCAATCACTTTCTCACCGGCGTAATGTGGCTTCTCTCTGTCTCTTCTATAAATATTTTCGCGGTTTCTGCTCCGACAAGCTTAGCTCACTGGTGCCCGTTGTGTATGAATTTATAGGAGCTACTAGACTAGCAACTAGGTCCCACTTTTTACAGTGAAACCAATAAAATGTAACCGCAACTTCTACTCTAACAGCTTCTTTTTTCCACTTCCTGCTTGTGGAATTCCTTTCCGTATACTTGCTTTCCTGACAGCTACAATCTCCAAGAATTTAAGTGAAAGGTCAGATGTCATCTCTTATCTCTCTCTCTCACTCACATCATTTCCCTCATGTCCTTTTCCCCGTACACTCTACTCTCATCACACCAGTATTCTCATCTTTCTCTTACCCACTCTCTAACACCCCCTATAATGTGTTCCTCTTTCTCATTACTCTCCTCCTATGTAAACCTCTGCACACCAGTGGCAGTAAAACTGTCTTGCTTGGGGGTGAAATGATTATAAAAACTATCACTGACCGCAACGTCGTGAATATGCCAATGAAGAAGACACCAGATCAAACAACGTAAACATTATAAATAGTTACAATATACCATCTTTAAAATATAGGCACATTCTGAAGAAGTTCGAAACGTACAATGACCGAAACGTCGTGAATATGACATTAAAGAAGACACCGGATCGAAAAATGTAAATATTGTAAATAGTTACAATATATCATCTTAAAAATATAAACAAATTATGAAGAAGTCCGGAGATTTCAATGACCGAAACGTCGTGAATATGGGAGTAAAGAAGAGGACACCAGATCAAACAATCTAAATAGTATAAAAAGTTACAATATACCATCTTAAAAATATAGACAAATTCTGAAGAGGTCCGGAACGTTCAACGACTGAAACGCCGTGAATATTACAATAAAGAAGAGGACACCAGATTAAACAGTGTAAACGTTGTGAATATGTCAGTGAAGATGGGGACAACAGTCCGAACAATGTAAATAATATAAACAGCTAGAATACTTCATCTCATATATATAAAGAGATCCTGAAGATGGCGGGAGCGCACAACGGCCGAAAAGTCGAGAATAATATGTCAATAAGAAGAGGACAAAAATCCAAAATAATGTAAATGATTACAATCCCTCATCTCATAAATACAGAGAGGTACTGCTTTTATTTTTCATACAAAAATGCTACTATTTTCTACTAGCAGTATAGCCCGGCGTTGCTCGGGTGTAACGAAAGCTTTAAAACTAATCCATGGTCCTGGAGCTCAGACTCTTTGAACGTTGGCACGAAATTCTAAAACGCAATAGTTGTTTCCAGTTAAAGCGAAACCGTAGACTGAAAGAAAAATGAATGGATGTAAGTCAATTTTTGATTTCCTGGTATCGGTATCAAATAAGTTTTTTCATCGTAAACTAAATTTTGAATGCTAAATAAGTCCTCTGAGTAAATGGTATCATGGATGAGACTAAGAACTACAATTTTACCTACTTAGAGCCAAACCCGAAGCAAAAACTAAAATAAAATGGCTGAAAAATTACAGACATACAGGCAGGTAAACACACACGCACACAAACATATATATATATATATATATATATATATATATATATATTATCGATTTTCTGCACTATTGTAAGAACTGCAACCTTGAAACTTCTGAATATCGTTTCTGATGTCTTTGCCTATGAATGTATCAAATTTGATTAAAATCGGACCACTCCTTCTATAACCCGATGTTTTTGATTATCGATTTCCGATATTTATCGGGGGTACCTCGACACAAAAGCTAGCTAAGAACACTCACAGACGCTTATAGTACAACTGTGTAAATTTTCAAGAAAATCGGTTCAGCCGTTTCGGAATCTATAGGTATTGGACCCACACACATACACATACACATACACACACAGAGAGAAAGTTCCATTTATAAATAAGTTTAGATAAACAATCGAAAATTCCTCTTAAAGTAATGATCTACATATCTCGATCCCCGTATATTTCTTCCATAAAAAAGATATAACTGATACAATGACTTGAATCTGGTACAGATACCATTGTGGATAGCGGACATAAAAGTATAAATTCATTTTGATAGCCAAATATTCAAGTTTGAATTACAGAGAAGAGAGTTTGGGGAACAAAGCGGTCTGTAATTCGAGAAAAACAGCTAATTTTCCTGCCTATCCGTCGACAAAACTCTCCGATTGGTGCCAAAACATCGAGAACGAAGATAAACCGCCCTTCAGTATTGACGTTTATATCTCGAAGAAAGTCGATGACTCTTGGAAGCTAATAATGAAATGACAGTAATATACAGTACTATATATATATATATATATATATATATATATATAGTACTGTGCACAAATATTAGGACAATAATTATTTTATCTTTTATAAGGTATATTGACAGAAAATAAACAATTTAATTAAAGTAATTTGATTTTATTTACTCAACAAATGATTTAACAAGAAAAAAATATTTGTTACAAAATAAATTTAATATTTAGTATAATAGCCTTTTGCTTTGATCACAGCCTTCATTCTGTCAAGTATTGACATCACAAGCTTCTTCAATGTATCTAATGGTATCTCCTGCCAAGCAGCTTGTATTTGTTCCCAAAGTGTGTCTTGCGAAGTAACATTAGATTTATCAATTTGAGAGGGGGGAATAAGAAAAAAAATCAGTCATATCCAAGGATAATAGAATAATGACTAGTTTCAAAATAACTTGTTTAATAGAAAATAGGAAAAATTAGATATAACTTCTTTTTAATAAATTTCTTTTACACCTAGTTTTAAATAATCAATATTTATTAGCAATTTACTTGGCTTTCACCCTGTATTTGAATTTCAGTGATGTTTTAAGGAACCCCACACCACCACTGTCCTAATACCGGTAGTGTGCAAAAGTGTTAGGACAGGGGCGATTTTAAACTTTATTTTGATGTCTCATAAAAGATAAAATAGTTCTTGTTCTAATACTTTTGCACAGTACTGTACTTATATGAATATATAAAATAAAAGTGATATATCAGAATAGTACGTAATTTTGTTACGTGTTAAGTGTAACAAAAGGAAAAAAATGATTGACCAAAACTCAGAGAAAATTACAGACAAATATTTAATTTAAAAAACACACCAAATAAAATAATTACAAAATAAGAAACATAGAGTTTACTACTGGCGAGTGTTACGAGGAGAGAAGGGCAAGGTCAGGTGTCAAATATCTTTACCCAGTTAAGTTGGCGAATAAGTTCAGTGCTATACTTTGTGGAAATTCTGAAATGAGTATATGAAGAATAAGTATTAGTTTGGTCAATGAAAGAGTCAAAAATATGTATTTACTCATAGTTTCATGAGGTTCTCTTTCAGGTTTATTTGGTCGGCAATTTTCTTAGAGATTCTTTCGGCTGGATATAAATTCTTGAATCAAAAACGGAGTTGATAAGGTCAGCAAATCCTTTTAACAACTCTTTCAGGTTTTAGTCGGTTGACAACTTCTTATAGATTTTTCGGCTGGATATAAATCCTTGAATCAAAGACAGAGTTGATAATGTCAGCCCATCCTGTTAACAACTGACTACTCTCTTATAAACAGTTGGCATATATATTCATCTTCTACGTGCCCTGTCAATTCAGGACGTAGGCAATCATGGCCTTCCACGTCTCCCTATCCCTGGTGGCTTTTAGCACGCCTTCTCCTGTTACACCACACAACCCCCGTTCTGTCATCCGCTAACTCAAGCCCATAAATCTAGAATATAAATGTATAGAAACTAGCGTGGCAACAAAATGAGGGGTTCATTTTATATAGTGAGTATAATATAGAATTGATCCCCCACTTTATATCCACATTTTAATTTCTTATAAACAGTTGGCATATATATTCATCTTCTATATGACCTGTCAATTCAGGGCGCAGGCAATCATGGCTTTCCACGTCTCCCTATCCCTGGTAGCTTTTAGCAGGCTTTCTCCTGTTACACCACACAACCCTCGTTCCGTCATTCAGCTGATCATGTCCTTCAAATATGTTATCCGCTGCTTTCCCATGTCTCTTTTCCCCTCTATCTGCCCTGTTAGTATCAGGTTCTCCAAACCCTCCTTCTTCATTGAATGCCCAAGGAACTTTCCCTGTCTCTTCCCGATTCTCAGCGTTAAATTCCTTTTCGTTTCCATCCTTTCCATAACCTCGTCATTGCTCACATGCTATTCGCAGCATCCTTCTGTAGAACCACATTTCAGTTGCTTCAAGTTTTTTTCTTCACCTTTGATGATATTGTCTAACATTCACTGCCATATTAAAGAATCGATATCACATAGCAATCCAGTACTCTTTTCTATGTTTCTAGCGAAATTGTCTTGTCTCTTAATACTTTACTAAAATTCTGGAATGCTTCCTTCGCCATGCCAATTCGCCTTCGGATCTCCGTGTCGCACTTTCCGTCTTCTGTTAGAAAACTTCCCAGGTATTTCAATGTTTGTACCTGCTTGATTCTAATATCCCCGACCTGTATTTGGCATTTGTGGTTGCTCTTTTTGCTGATGACCATGCATTCGGTTTTCTTGCAGTTTATTTATAGTCCTTTCTTGTCACTCTCTTTAGCTACCTTCTGTAGGAGGTCTTGTAGTTTCCGTTCCGTGTCTGCTATCAGCCATGTATCATCAGCGTACCTTATATTGTTTAAAATACGGTCTCCGATTATGAATGCTGGCATAACTTCTAGGGTTCTCAAAATAGTCTCGCTGTAAAAAAAATTCGTTAAAGCAGTTTTCATGAAATATTTGTAGAAAAGGCAGAGGGAAGCCAGGTCAGATCGGTGAGAAAGTAACCAAAGTCGAGATGCCTGGTCGGAGTCGATTACATTAGATATACTGCAGGAGAAATACATTAGACTAGCAGTATAGCCCGGCGTTGTTCGGGTGTAATGAAAGCTTTAAAACTAATCCAAGGTCCTGGAACTCAGACTCTTTGGACGTTGGCACGAAAGACTAAAAAACACTAGCTGTTTCCAGTTAAAGCGAAACCGTAGACTGAAAGAAAAATGAATGAATGTAGGTCAAATTTTGATTTTCTAGTATCGATATCAAATAAGATTTTTTCGTCGTAAACTGAATTTTGAATGCCAAATAAGTCCTATGAGTAAATGGTACCATGGCTGAGAGCCAAACCCGAAGCAAAAACTAAAATAAAAGGGCGGTAAAACTGATTTTGATCAGACACGGTATCTTGCCTTATATATATATATATATATATATATATATATATATTATCGATTTTCTGCACGATTGTAAGAACTGCAACCTTGAAATTTCTGAATATCGTTTCTTATGTCTTTGACTATGAGTGTATCAAATTTGATTAAAATCAAACTTTTCCTTCTATAACTCGATTTTTTCGATTATCGATTTTCGATATTTATCAGAGGTACCTCGACAAAAAACCCAGCTAAGAATACTCGCAGATGCTTATAGTACAACTGTGTAAATTTTCAAGGAAATCGGTTCAGCTGTTTCGGAATCTATAGGTAACGGATACACACACGCACACACAGACACACACACACACGCACACACACAGACACACACACACACACACACACAGACAAAGTTCCATTTATAAATAAGTTTAGATAGATTTAGATAGATATGGTATCAGTATTCTATGCACAGACGAATGGTAGATTTGTAAATGTGCAAGATGGATTCTAACGAATCACAAAACAATGATCCGTCTTTTTTGTGGTAGATACGGTTGCTGATTCGATATAGCCACTCCACTTATTTCAATTCTATGGCGGTTATATGAAAGGAGTTTTGTTTTGGTGGCATTCAAATTTCCAAGCCATTTCCAGAACGAGGCTTGTCACAAAAGATTTCCAAGATCAAATTATTGGTACTAATTGCACTTGGTCATCACCAGGCCTGGTTCCCTAAAAAAACATCTGCAATAGCAGGGATAGTCTACTTTCTGATCTCCTATAAGTTAAAGGTAAAACCTAATCTCTAGCATTCAAAGAACTACCAGTTAATATGTAACTATAGCAAGATCTCCTATCAAGATAAAAAACTAGACATGCTTCGAAAAGATTTTGGTGACTGATTCACCACAGTGCGTGAAAGACCATACTGAACACACCTCGGTACACCATTTACAATGCTGCAGTCATGACTTATGGAAAGAAGGGAGCTAAGTGGACTTAGATTTAAGCCTGTTCTTAGCCAGTAAAATCTGAAGGCTCTGACAGAAACGCCCTGCAAATTGCCCATCGCAGACAACTGATTCCAACTGTTACATTGCATCCAACATGCTTTGGGCAACAACAACAACAGCCGGAACCAGTACGAGAGCATTTGGCAAGTAATTGGCAAATCAACAGAGAAGTTTGCTCTTATGAAATCAAGGACAGGGAATTTATTACAGAAAAAAAGTATGAATGGTTCAAGTACAACGAGTGAATACCGAATTATATCATGTACAGTGAGCAGGTCGCATGAGACAACCGTCCAGTAGGCAGACTTGCAATATGATACAAATACGTTTGCAAGAGTAACCTGAAACCTGAAACTCATAGACGACTCTGGTGACTGGAACGGCGGAAAAAGTGAAAACAAACTTTTGAAGTTTAGAAGACAACGCAGAATGCAGACAGAGCAATTCCTGACTAATTAAATAGATCCCTGCCCCTTTACCGCTGAAATAGTTAAATGTAACCACCTCTTCTACTCCAAGTTTCTTTTCTCACACCTCCCGTTTCTAGAACACACTTTCATCCACTTGCTTCCCTGATAGCTACAATCTCCCTAAAGTTTAAATGCAAAGTCAGTTGCCATCTCTTATCTTTTCTTCGACATCACCTGTACGTTTTTTATTCTCTCACTGTAAACCCCTGCACACCAGTGTCATTTTTGCTATGCCTAGGGTGAAGTGATTATTTTAGAAAATCCTCATTCAAGCTCCGGAGGTTCAAAAGATAGTTCCCTGTCACGCAAGCATAGATACTAAGACACGAGAGTCATTTTAAAATAAAAGAAAAGAACCAAGAATGAAGAATTGAGTATCAGGGAGTTTAAAGTTCACATGTGTTTCAGAGTGAGCTTGT
Organism: Ascarosepion bandense; assembly: GCA_037127315.1. Classification (NCBI taxonomy): domain Eukaryota; kingdom Metazoa; phylum Mollusca; class Cephalopoda; order Sepiida; family Sepiidae; genus Ascarosepion; species Ascarosepion bandense. The sequence goes on along the minus strand of JBBBDQ010001761.1, from coordinate 3,546,660 downwards.
ATATCTGGAAAATGCTTCAAGAAAAACAACTTCTGTACTGCAGAAATTATTATGAATAGCATGAATATTGGACAAAAAAGAGGATTTGATGGTTTATTTTCTTTTTGCAAGTTGGTTTAGTTTTTTTTTTTATCGTATCATCCCGAGCAAAGTGGTAATGCCACTGATGTGCAGGGAGCTACATAAGAGTAAAAAGATTAAGTAGAAGAGAGTGAAGAGGAAGACGAACCAGTTAGAAAGGAGCAAGAGAAGGATGGGAATACAGGTGTGATGACAGTTGCAAAGGTGGAGAGAAAGGAAAGGACATACGGGGTGGTGAAAGAACTAGAGTCAAATGATTAATAGATGAGTATTGACATTGCATTTAAATTCCTGGAGGATGTAGCCGTCAGGAAAGCAAGAATATGAAAGCGAGTTCCACAGGCGGGAAGTGCGAGAGAAGAAGCTGCAGGAGTAGAATTGTCGTCTGCATTTGGTTAATCTAACTGTGAATGGGTGGGACCCAGTTGCCAATCTGGTTGCACGAGCAAACACCTGTTGCAGAGGCACCAGTGACTTAAGTTCGTTAGAGCAGAAGCCATGAAAGTATTTATAGAACAGACAACGGGAGGCCACATTTCGTCGGTGAGGAAGTGGCTGCAGTCGAGCCGCCAAGTCGGTACCTATCACATTACTGATTCTCCTCTGGAGCCTGTCGAGAACACTAAGATGAACGACAGGGGCGCCTGACCACATATGGCAGCAGTATTCCATGCACGTACGAATGGTTGATTTTGTATATATGCAGGATGGATTCCCGACACAGTGACCCAACTTTCTTTTAAAATAATGGTGGCGGCTAGTCGTCAAAGGCAACATGAGTTGACTGGAGTAGAATGAAACATGGTGTGGACTCATGGTTCCCCACTGGAAATTCTTACAAGTAATTTTATCCATGCGCGACGTGGCATTGTGAGAACCACAATATTGTGCGACTGTTTATCAGAACACCCTCTGTAAGTGCTACCCAAGAGTTCGGGTTCCTTACCACCATTTAGGGTGCAGCAAACAGGTGATTGTCAACACAGTATCAACGTTATGACGATTGGTAGTCACCAGCCATTTATATAGCTAAAAGATCATGACGGCATTTGGTGAGTTCAATCCTTTGGCAGGGCAGTATGTATGTAGATTCAGTGGAAACAGGACGCGCAATATCTCAGCAGTAATAGAAGTAAAAACGTGACGACATATGTACAGTGGCAGGAAAAGAGTCTCTCCCAGTAGATTAAGTTAAGGGTTCAGTTCGGAATTGTATTTGGGTTATTGGTATTGAGATACACCTGAAAATCGTCTTAATATAAATAGTGCAAATAATGATAACTGCTCATGTCATAAATTTAGACAGAGAAAGAAAAGAATGATTAACCGTTATGCTGAAATAGCTGTCCGATATGGCAAGGAATACTAAACAATCTTCTCACAGAGATTTAAGCAAACAGAAATGTGGTTCTACAGAAGGATGCTGAGGATAGCATGGATTGAACATATAAATAACTCGGATGTTTTAATAGAAATAGGAACGAAAATCACGCATACATTTCATTTACATAATGAGTAAAGATGGCATGGAAAATTTAATACCCACAAGAGGTACTGAATGTAAACAACACATGGAAAATATTAAATAATCTATTTAATAAATGTGTGCTAATGGATGACAACATAAGTGTCACAAATAATAAAGAAGGACGGTAGTGTGAAAAGAGCTACAAAGATAACAAAACAGAGGAAGGTGGGGAGAGTCATATCTGCCAACATACTTAAATGATATAATATATAAAATGATAAATATAAGCCCCCTTGCTTAGTTACACAAGCAGAATATCGAGCTTGAAATTCATAACGATTTTGCGTGATGTGGCCAAAAAAGGCACAAACAGGAGGGTTAAATCATTAGTATAGTTTAAAAGAAAAGAATAAAAAAGACCTGGAGAATATAACACTCATGGGGCAATTTGAAGACAAGTGAAGTAGAGGGAAACAAAAAATAACCAACTGAATGAGTTTCTGTTGGGACGCCCGCGCCTATTCGGCTATAATAGACTATTCCATTACTATGTAAAGTAATGGTGGCATCTACGTAGGAGAGTGTGCCGAGCAGCCGATCGACAAGTCAGTCGTAGACTTCCAGTGACGACCCGGAAGTACCCATTACTCATACTACGTCTTACGACGGTAGAGACGATTAACCCTTATTCTTGTATTGGATACTAATAACCTTTGTAAATACTATTTTCACGGAATACAACAATTAACCTATTCCTGTTGTTGAGTTATTTATTCTTACTCACGACATAACAGTTTCTGTGAGCGGGTGGCAGAACATGGGCAAAGCGGTTATAGAAAACGGTCAATAGTTACGTAGAATACGACAAGTCAGAAAAAAATGATCACCTACTTAAGTTTCTGTGAATTGGTGGCAGAACAAGGTCAAAGTTGTATACAAAATTCAAGAGTTACCTAGAATAATACAAATTAGGTAATTGTAGAGAATCGGGATCACGAATTTAACGAGTTTGTGTGAATGGGTTGCAGAATAAAGATAGAAAAAGGACAAGAATTATCTAAACTTATATAATAAATGGAACTCTGTGTGTGTGTGTGTGTGTGTGTGTGTGTGTGTGTGTGTGTGTGTTACATATAAACTTCGAAACAGCTGAACCGATTTTCTTGAAAATTTTCACAGTTGTACTATAAGCGTCTTCAAGTGTTCTTAGCTAGGTTTGTGTCGAGGTACCCCGGATAAATATCAAAAATCGATAATCGAAAAAATCAGGTTATAGAAGGAGTGGTCCGATTTTAATCAAATTTCATACACTTATAGACAAAGATATAAGAAACGATATTCAGATGTTTCAAGGTTGCATTTCTTACAATAGTGCAGAAAATCGGTAATATATATATATATATATATATATATATATATATATATATATATATATATAAGAGGCAAGAAGTTTGTGTGTGTGGGTGTCTGTTTATCTGCCTGTATGTCTATTCTTTCAGCCATTTTATTTTAGTTTTTACTTCGGGTTTAGCTCTAAGTAGGTATAATTGTAGTTCTTAGTCTCAGCCATGATACCATTTACTCAGAGGACTTATTTAGCCTTCAAAATTCAGTTTACGACGTAAAAACTTATTTGAAATCGATACCAGGATATCAAAATTTGACCTACATCCATTCATTTTTCTTTCAGTCTACGGTTTCGCTTTAACTGGAAACAACTGTTGCATTTTAGTCTTTCGTGCCAACATCCAAAGTGTCTGAGCTCCAGGACCTTGGATTAGTTTTAAAGCTTTCATTACACCCGAGCAACGCCGGGCTCTACTACTAGTTTAGAATAACACAAGTCAGGACATTGTGGGAAACCATGGCCATCTTTTTAATGATCTTTGGAAATAGACGGCGGAACATGATGAAAAAGGGATAAGAAAGTGTCAAGAATTACTTAAAGTAACCCAAGTCAGAAAATTATGAAGAGCCATGATAAAAAATCTTAAGGAGTTGTGTAAATGACTTGCAGAACAAAGTCAGATTGGAAGAGAAAATTGTCAAGAGTTATTTATTGCAACAAAAATCAGAAAGTTGTGCAGAGTCGTGCTCGTGCACGTTCTGAATAGACATGCTGTGAAAAAATGATGTCTGATTATATGCTGATAGAGGAGGTACACTAAACCTTTTTGAAATAATGTCAAAATATTTTTCTTCTTCTCTATATGCCGTCTCCCTTCAGGACGTAGGCGATCATGGACTTCCACTTGGCGCTGAATCTTGTTGCTCTCAGTAATTTTTCTCTTAGTATCTCTTCCAAGCCCCACTCCGTTAATCATTTGCTCAGACCTAACAAGTACATCTTGCACTGTTTTCCCCTGTCTCTTCTTCCATTTATCCGACCTGTGAGTATCAAGTTCTCCAGGCCCTCCTTCCTGATTATTACGTGTCTCTGGAACCCCATTTGTCGCTTCCTGATATTTACTATCAGTTTTCTTCTCTTTTGCATTCTTTCCAACACCTCATCGTTGTACACGTGCTCTGTCTATGGTATTCTTAGAATTCTTCTGTAAAACCACATTTCTGCTGCCTCAAGCCTTTCCTTCATCTTTGATGAGATCGTCCAGCATTCACTTCCATACAGAAGGACAGATATCACCTAGTAATCCAGCACTTCTTTCTTTGTTTCTAATGAGATTTTCCTCTCTTTCAGGACTTTGGCTAGCGTTTGAAATGCGTCTTTGGATCTCCGTATCGCATTTTCCATCCTCTGTCAAAAATTACATTTACTGGCAAAATCTTAAATTCGAATCCAAAATATTACGATTTAAAAATAACAAGTGCAATGTATTAACATGCTTGCTGTGCTCAGAACCGAGTAGAAACGTTACTAGTTTAGGGAAATCATTAATGGGGAGTAAATAACACGATGCATTTTGAATTTGAGAGGCAGTTTGGTTTTATCAAATTTTAGTCATTTTTTCAGCTTATTTTTTAGCAAATTTGTGGGGATATCTACATAAAAACATCATTATATAAAACTCAAAACTTGAGTTTTGATAATTTGAAAATAGAAAAATTACAAAACCAAATGATAAATGGATCGAAACAGATGTCAAATTCCACGTGTGAATTGTAAGAAATCGGCTAGATACAATCGGATTTACGATTATATTGGGGTTTACTTCTAGTGCCGCTCAAATGAAACTTAAAAAATGTGAAAAAAGGACATTTCGGGGTTACATGTTATTTAAAGTACCAGAACAGATGACAATTAATGCCTCAACATCAAAATCTTGGACAATTTCTTCATTTTATCGCTAGAAAATTGATTTAAAGATGATGAAGTCATTTGTCAGGATGATAATATATTTTGACAGAAAGTCAAGAATCTTAAAGTTTTTCTTCAGAAAAAAATCTTAAAATCGATATGACATATAAATATGACATATAACGACATAAAATCAATGATATGGTCAGTGAACCGTTCAGATTTAAATCCAACTGATCATTTATTATTGGAGGTTAAAATGGTTCAAGAGAAAGCTCGTTCGGTGAAGCCGAATCGATTTTGTTAGATAATATGGCTTTGAATTTGTGATATCACGCATGAAAGAATTAAGGCTATCGAGTAGCAATTCATTCTATTCTTTCCATAATTGCATGTTTTTTTTAATTTAATAATTTTTCCAAGCAAGGCAACAAAGCTACTAAGATTCAGAAAATATTTTTAAAAATTAACATTATTATTTGGTTGTTTAGTTTTTCTGGCAAATCAACCTCGACGAGTCATTTATTGCCAACTAAATTTTAGTTATTTACTGCTGGTAATACCTTTTTCTTTCAACAATTTATTGTTGATTTTCTTTATATATAAGTTTTGTGTCTAGTAATATTTTCTTCTTTTCGAGTATCAAGATTCAATGGGTTTTTTTTTAAGGGCAGGGTCCCCAAGTCCTACCCTTGTTATTTAACCCATGACTGGAGGGAAGGGACGGATTAATACCATGCCTTTCCCAAGGGTACCAGTGCTTAAGTGAATGCAGGGTATTCAACTGGAATTCGAACTCGGATCACCGATTTCTCTTTCCGAGCCGATATCCACTGCACCACAACGCACATACGTCACTAAACGCTTACAGCACCTGGTATTCCCAAGCGGCCACTCATCTAAGTACTGAGCAGGCTCAACGTTGCTTAACTTCGGTGATCGAGCGAGAACCGGTGTATTCAACGTGATAGACCGTAAGCCCTGACATTAAGGAGGTAGAACAATAAAAAGACAGAAAGTTAACGATTGATATTGCATTTAAATTTTTCAAGTTTGTTATGTCGTGAGTAAGAATGAATAACTCAACAACAGGAATAGGTTAATTGTTGTATTCCGTGAAAATAGTATTTACAAAGGTTATTAGTATCCAATACAAGAATAAATGTTAATCGTCTCAACCGTCGTAAGACGTAGTATGAGCAATGGGTACTTCCGGGTCGTTACCGGAAGTCTACGACTGACTTGTCGATCGGCTGCTCGGCACACTCTATTTATTGAGTTGTCCCTCCCAGTAAGGGCAACATGTGACACATGGTCAGTTTGGACTGTGATTTCCGGGCTATATGGCCCAGCCAAAAAATATCTGTCTATTTTTGCCCAGTCGTGTCTCCACCCTTCGGCGGAATCACGACCGGGCCACTGATCTCTGCCCGGAAGCAGAGAGCGCCCCCCGCCCGAAGGCAGAGAGCCGACAGTGTCGTAGTAGAGTACGGCTGTTCGGCACACTCTCTATATTTAGTTGTCCCTCCCAGTAAGGGCAACATGTGACACATGGTCAGTTATAACTGGGATTTCCGGGCTATATGGCCCGGCCAAAAAATGTCTGTCTATTTTTGCCCAGTCGTGCCTCTACCCTTCGGCGGAACCACGACTGGGTTATAGCTCTCTGCTCGGAAGCAGAGAGCGCCCTCTACCCGAAGGCAGAGTGCCGACAGTGACGTAGAGAGTACGGCTGCTCGGCACACTCTCTACCTACATAGATGCCACCATTACTATACATAGTAATGGAATAGTCCATTATAGCCGAATAGGCGCGGGCGTCCCAACAAAGTTCGAATTTGATTGAAAGGCAGGAAGCGTTCTACCAGCGAGAAGTGCAAGAAAATAAAATGTTCTTAGAGAACTTACAGTTAGATCTAACTATTTCAGTTATACAATGATGAGACCTTTCACACAATTTAGTACCGCGTTTGAATTCATAAAGTTTTGGTACAATAGCGAATAGTTCATCCTAACAATTACCATCCAAAGTATTTACAGAACAGATGCTGGGAATATACACTTCTGCAATGAGAAAGTGATTGAAACCGAGATGCCAAGGCAAGACCAATGACCTTGCAGATTTTTCTTCGGATTTTTTCAAGGAATTCTAAATATATAGGTGGAGCACAGGACCATAAATCATAGCAATATTCAACACATGGACGAATGTTGAATTTATAAATATAAGATAGGAACCACCTTTTGTAGCAGCAGATCTAGCAATCGATTCAATATAATCTTTTCACTTCATGTCAGTGGAAAATGTTAGCCCAGCAAGATGCAAAAATCTCTCCTGGTGGATAGCAGCAGCCATTCAAATGGAAGGCAGAAAGTGGTCTCTCTTATGATTAACAGAGTGCCGTTTTTTAGTAGCATTAAAATTATGAAGACCATAATTTACTTCAATATTGAGTTATTCCATAACATTTTCCTCTGAATGGCTTGGGCAACTACCATTAATTTAAATCATTTAATCTGATTAATTTAATGCATACTTTATGGAGCTAGATTATGTACGATTAAAATAAAATGTTTTGCGTATTATATGAGATTACTTTATTTCATGCAAAATAAAAACTGAAGTGAACGTTCTCCAAATCTAAACTCATTTATAAATGGAACTTTGTGTGTGTGTGTGTGTGTGTGTGTGTGTGTGTGTGTGTGTGTGTGTCTGTCTGTCTGTCTGTCTGTGTATGTCGGTTACCTCTAGACGCGGAAACGGTTGAACCGAAAATTTACACAGTTTTACTATAAGCGGCTGTGAGTGTTCTTAGCTAGGTTTTGTGTCGAGGTACCCCCGACAAATATCGAAAATCGATAATCGAAAAAATCGGGTTATAGAAGGAATGGTCCGATTTTAATCAAATTTGATACACTCATAGACAAAAACATAAGAAACGATATTCAGAAGTTTCAAGGTTGCAGTTCTTACAACAGTGCAGAAAATCGATATATATATATATATATATATATATATAAGACGTTTGTGTGTGTGTGTCTGTTTATCTGTCTGTATGTTCTTTATACAAATCTACAATTTTTATCCGATTCTCACCAAACTTTACACAAATATTTGTTAGGCTGAGTCTGAGATCCAGGACCATGGATTAGTTTTAAAGCTTCATTACACCCGAGCAACGTCGGGCTATACTGCTAGTGTATTGTAGGGGCTAAGGTTAGTATACATGATGGTAGTTGACCCGCGGTCAAGTAACATCATCCCTAGAACTCAGAACTCCTAAAACAACACTTCAGGGATTATTTTCTTGATGTACACTACCGGCCATAATTATTAGGCCACCCAAGTGTTTTAAAAATGAGGTATTTTTATACTATTTTTAATATTTGTTGCCAAGTGAATAATTATAAATGAAAAGAGAATGGTTCCTTGGTTAATACTGCACAATAACATGTGCATCAAATGAATTTATAAATATTTAATATTTATAAATTATTAAAATTATACTGCAATATACGTAAATTATTACCTATGTTGCAGTTTCATCAATGAAAGAATGAAGAAAATTTAGGGTGATTCGAATGAGTTCATCTTTACTTCCTTGCCTTGTAAAATTTTGCAAAGTAATAATGACAAAAGAACCATTCTATTTTCATTTTCAATAAATACTAAAAATTGTATGAAATACATTATTTCTTTTAAAAAAACTGGGATGGCTGGTAGTTTATATATATATATATATATATAATCTGAAGGGTGCGATGGGAAATTGTCCCTATTTGCCTTGTAACATTTTGCAAAGTAATAATAACAAAAGAACCATTCTGTTTTCATTTAGAATTATCCACTTGGCAATAAATACGAAAAATAGTATGAAACACGTCATTTCTTTAAAAAAAACTGGGGTGGCCTAATAATTATGGCCGGTAGTGTACCTGTGCGGGTTTTGATTTTTAGAATTTAACTCTTTTTAGGTTAATTGAAGCAAGAAAATATTTTTTTACTGTAATAATGTTGTAGAGATAATAATGATTTACTGATACAAATATGACTTTTTAATACATAGTTAAGGAGTTCTCAAATTTATTTTCTCGTAAATGAATATAACAACCTGGACTAGAATTGGAACTCGGCTCTCCGGTTTCCAAATCTGAGACGTTATCCATTACACCACCCGCACATCCAAGCCTACAGCATCTGATATTTCCACGCGGTGAACTGTTCCCGGTACTAAATTACTTATGGTTGTAAGTTTGACTTTGTTTTTTCAGTGGGTAAAACGTTGCCCAAAGCTAAACCCGGTCTTCAGCACAATTGGCCATCGCACAAGTAGCACGAAAAAGGGTCACAACAAAGGTCGAGACAACCAGAGATCAGGTAAGCTTCAAGTTTTATAAATGTCCTAAAATAACCAGGTGTCATATAAGGGCACGATCACACCGAGTAGTCTAACAGCGCACATGGGAACCCAACCCAGTTAATTCCACATCCCTAGCTGAGATAAATGTTGGCCGTTAACATCTCTTACACTCTTTGGCGGATCTTGTTTGTCGTCCTGCGGAGTGACAAGCCGCTGACTTGGCTAGTAGAAAATTTGGTGGGGGAGCCTACTTAGACTATTACTGTTTCAAGTTGCAAATCAATTAAACGTTTTCAGTAGAAGAGCGGTAGATAATATCTCAAGACGTCAGTTCAGATGTCCGGTACACGTCTTGATAAGTAATAAAATAGGTTTCATTAAAAAATGAATTAATTGCATATATATATAAAAGAAAAATTAAGGCTGACACGTTATCTCATGGTAAATCGGAAGTATGGCCTATTTCAGGCGAACCATCATCAGCTTCCGTCCGTATTTTACAAAAGATTTTACACAAGTTCTTTGTAAAATAAAGACGGAAGTTGATGATGGTTCCCCTGAATTAGGGCTATTATTCCGATATATATATATATATATATATATATATATATATATATATATATATATATATTGTTTAATTACTTAGTTTTGGGTCATAATATGATTAGACCAGTGCACATTTGTATTAAAAAAATGTTCAATACAATTATATTGTCGAACTTTTGAATATTTTCCATTTGTAAACCGAGTTGAGTTATTACGCGACCTATTGCAAATCGCCTGAAGAAACGACTCATGGTAGAAACCTAGGTTGCGTAATAACCCGTTTACAAATGGAATATATATATATATATATGTGTGTGTGTGTGTGTGTGTGTGTGTGTGTTAAAATGAAATGAATAAAATATTTGCAACGTTCAAAACATTAGTTTAATACAGTGTTCAATAAAAAAAAATAGAGCAATAAATATTTCTTATAAATTATACTTTAGAACATGTACAAACTATATATATATATTTAGTTTTTTCCAATTTCCGACAAAGCTGTTTTATACACTTGGTAAACTAAAAATAGATAGATAGATAGATAGATAGATAGATAGATAGATAGATAGATAGATAGATAAGGCATATACTGAGATAGATAGATAGATAGATAGATAGATAGATAGATAGATAGATAGATAGATAGATAGATAGATATGAACAGACTGAGATAGATAGATAGATAGATAGATAGATAGATAGATAGATATGAACAGACTGAGATAGATAGATAGATAGATAGATAGATAGATAGATAGATAGATATGAACAGACTGAGATAGATAGATAGATAGATAGATAGATAGATAGATAGATAGATAGATAGATAGATATGAACAGAATGAACAAGATAGATAGATAGATAGATAGATAGATAGATAGATAGATAGATAGATAGATGCTTGTTTGTACATGTATAGAGATTTACCAAGCTTAGATTTGTTGTGGTCAGTCAGTCAGTCAGATGTCATAGGTGAATCACACTTTGGCGATCATGTCTCGAAAGGGATATGACTGACTGGGCAAAAGATTTTCCCGAACTAGGTTGCCATTACTTTTTGCGGTAGACTGATTGCCAACCAAGGCTATAGAACTCAATCTGTCCTGCTATTTAACCCGTACTTAGGAGATAAAGTGACAGATTAATACCTTACCCAAGGGTATTTGCGCGTAGGTGAATCGACCGAACTTAACTAGAATTCGATCTGGGCTTTCGATTTCTCGTTTCGTGCCGATATTCACTGCACCACAACGCAAATTACAGTTAGGATAGAAGACTGAAATTATGGAGCAACCAGTGACCTTCAAACTCACCACGTAGTCGTAATTGATCTAGTGGGAAAAGCTTGCTAACCATTGAATAATATGGAAATGCCCACATGTATATGTACGTGGGTGCAATTTATAAGCATACTTTAATATCATATCTATATATGTATGCATATCTGTGTATGACATAACCACATATATTTTATAGAAGTACCTATATAGCCTCATCTATGCATATTCTTATATCTATCTACATGAAGCGATAGATAAATTGTCGTCTAAATTACGCAAAAATGAAAATAACATTGATATACAGAGTGTTGCAGCAAAATCCGACACTAGACAAAATGAAAACGAAATAGTCAATAAAAACAAAAGTTGTATATGCAGTGACCAGACAGTTTATTTATAACAACAGCCCTGTGGTGCAGTGGATATCGGCTCGGAACGAGAAATCGGGGAGCCAAGTTCGAATTCCAGTTGAATTCATTCCATTCACTTACGCGCAAATACCCTTGGGAAAGGTATTAATCTGTCTCTTCCTTCCAGTTATGGGTTAAATAACAGTACAGATTGGGTTCTGTAGCTTTGGCTGGCAACCAGTCTAACGCAGAAAGCAATGGCAATCTACTGCGGGATAATCTTCTGCCCAGCCAGTCATGTCTCTTTCGAGACATGATTGCCCAGGCGTGTTTCACTTAACTGACTGACAGACAGATAATATATTAATTTTCAATGTAATCGCCGCCGCCAGCGTTAACCATCTCAAGGCCGGCTCGAAATGAGTCACACGCTCTGACAACCATGCCCTTGTCCGTAGCAGCGAACGCCTCCACGATGGCAGCTTTAAGAGTGTCGACCGTGTTGTGGGTGTGATTGTTAGTCTTAGCCTCGATCACGCCCCAAAAGAAATAATCAAGGTGTTTGCAGTCGGGTGAGGAGGGCGGCCACAATTCCGGCGACCAGTGGTGAGGAGCATTGTTGAGCAGCCACGCCTGGGTTGTCTTGGCCCTGTGTACAGGAGCGGAGTCCTGCTGGAAGACGTAGGGTCGTCCAGCGGCAATCTCGTCCATCTAGGGCTCCACCACGCTCCTCAGCACCTACTGGTAGATCTCAGCGGTGACTCTCAGAACCTTTTGAAAAAATGCTGAGGTTCCTCTCCTATGAAAAGAATTTCATCCAGGCCCGGACGAGCAACAGGCAGAACGACAGGTGGATCTGCAAAGACATCGAGGAGGTTCCCGTCGTGAAGCATACGAAGTTTCCCTCCTCCGTCATGGTCCTTGGAATCATTTCCAGCGAGAAGGACATCATGCCTCCGTTCTTCTTTCAAAACTCTAACTGTTGCTAAATAAACTGGCGGGTCTCATTTTAAAAGATATATTTACCAAAACTACACAACATATGTGGAAATATTAAAGAAAAATTTCATTCAATAAAATCGGCAATGGCTTCAACCATGATCTCTAGACTACTTTAGAATCTAACGCCACTCTTCTAGAGAGTTTCCTAGTTTAAGGTGGTGAATGTTGTCATAATCCTTGCCTTAATTTAATCTCTGCTGCTACAAGCAGTTTTGTCTTTCAACTGCGTTCCAAACGTAATAATCAAGAGGGTTGCAGTCTAAGATGGCCAGATGTAAGGGGTGACATGGTCGCAGAAATAAGTTGACAGCCATGACTTAGTTCTACTTCTTGTGTGGCAAAGTGTAAATTCCTAGACATCTTCCAGCAGCCACCCTCTTGATCCAGGACAGCACTACCTCCTCAAGGCATTTGATGTAGACCTCCGTGTTGAATCTGAGGCCCTCATCACCAATTTCGGGTGTTCTTTTCATACCATAACGATCTAAGAGAGTTTTCCGAGATGCCGTATTTCCGTAATCACCATTAAACTCATCTAACTCATTTCCAATTATCTGCCATGTGCTTAGATTAATATCCAAGCACTCTGAGCTTTTGGTGGGTATGATAAGCAGTGCAGCATGCTGTTTCAAAATTTCTGCAGTGCTGCTTTTTTTCTCGCAGACGGTGCCCAACTGACCCTACTATACTGCGCCGTCGACAGAATCTATGCGCGAAAATAAATGATATAAAGTGACGAGAATTTACCCATCGCACCCTGAATACACATAAATAGATAGTGTGTCAGCTTTTATGTCTCTATATATTTTCAATCTTTTCTGTATAATTGATGTTTCTAAGCATGCCTCGGGTTTAACGTGCGTAGAAAGCTATCAACTTCTCGGATGCGGCGCAACCCTGTCCCTGTACGCATACCGATTGGCAAAAACGAGCGGACAATACAATAATTTCCAGTCTCTTGTGTGGCTGGCTGCAAAGTCGATGACCATCAACTGGTTTTCGTTCGGCTCAGAATCGACCTTTTCATATTCTTCAGTGACCGGAAGTACAATCGTCCAGTCCGATCCGATTGCATTTAACTTTGGAACAAGGCTTGCGGCTTTACAATACTATTCATCTCCTGGGATATTCATTCGTTTTGTTCATGGTCCCGTCTTTAGTTTCCTGTCAAATGGTAGAGGCAGAAACCACACACACACATACACACACACACACACACACACACACACACACACACACACACACACACACACCATGATCATCATCTAAAATACAATCACGAGCATTATCTGAGCTTATAGGAGTTGAACTCACCGGTGGCATTAAACCTTCCACGATTACTATCTGTTTCATTTCCGCTTTCATAAAAGATATCATAATGGAATGAAGTTGAACAAAATTTCCAAATATTTTACAATTTCTGGTTACTGTTTTTTTTTTCTTAAATTTTTTCGTCCATTTTCTTACTTTGAATATGCAATTTCTTTCACCGTCCCCATGTCATTCATTCTCCTTTCCTCCTGTTTTCTCTCTCTCTCTCTCTCTCTCTCTCTCTCTCTCTCTCTCTCTAATTTCGTTTAGTTTCGGCGGATGTATTTTTGAGATTTATTTATTGACTAGAAACGATGAAATATATTAATATGATTATTATTATTAACTGCATGATTATAAAAACAAGTATATTTTCTATTATCTCTCGTTTGTGGAACTCACTTTCATTTGCATGCTTTCCTGATGGCGACAATCTCCAAAAGTTGAAATGCAACGTCAATTGCCATCTCTTATCTACTTGATTCCCATCCATCTCTTATCTTTTCTTCAACATCGCAATAGCTACAATCTCCTAAAATTTAAATGCAATGTCAATTTCCCTCTTTTATTTTCTTGATTCCCATCCTTCTGTTATATTTTCTTAAACATCCCAACAGCTACAGCCTCCAAAAGTTTAAATGCAACGTCAATTGCCATCTTGTATCTTATTGATTCCCATCCCTCTCTTATCTTTTCTTCAACATCCCAACAGCTACAACCTCCAAAAGTTGAAATGCAACGTCAATTGCCATCTTTTATCTACTTAATTCCCATCCATCTCTTATCTTTTCTTCGACGTACCGTGTACTTTTTTTATTCTCTCAATGTAGTCCACTGTACACCAATGGCATTTCTGCCTTGCTTGGGGTGAAAGGATTATAAAAAAAACTAAAATCAAAATATAATATACTTACTCTACTGTATGCAATTATATATAAGAAAAACCACTGACTTTCTACTAAGAACTGAGTGCCAAATGAGTGATATGCATATAGCCCTGTCCATTGTTTCTGTTGCCATCTCTAATCTGTATCTTCACAAAACAGGCGGAATTAATGGCGTCCCTGCAATAATTCTTAAGTATTGTGCTCCTGATCTGGCTCCTGTTCCCTCTAAACTCTACTATAAATACATGACCGACTTTTTTCAGCGTAGTTCAAGATGCTCTAATCAATACTGAATTGGTTAAGCAACTCACCTCACATAGTCTTTTTTCTCTAGGTCAACTGCTGGTGTATAAATGATTATTGCTGAATGCGTCTATCAAGCTTTAAATAAAAAATAGTGAAGTTGGCTGTTGCTTTGAAAAGTGTTTAATAAAGTGGCTATTGGTAAGTCTGGAGAAATGTCCGTTAGTGGTAATTTAGAAGTCAGACTAAGATATTTATAGCAATTTAGATTTTCGCGCTGGATCGCTAAATCTTCTGGAATTTTCTCCCATTGGTCAGAAAATCAGTTTAACACCTGCTTGGAAATCTGGTTTCACCTGTTTCTTTAAGTACATGATCAATCCTTTTCTATTTGGAAAAAAAACTAGGATTTCACATGACATTGTGAATGTTTGTAAAAGTGAAGAAGAAGGTTGATTTTAATTCATAATTTCGTATCCCTGCAATAGTCCTCAAGAAATGTGCTCCTGTTCTCTGTAAACTCTACAATAAATACATGAATGATTTTTGCTTTCTTGCTTGTTGAAAATCCTATTAAGTAATTCATGCCTTTAAAAACTCAGGCCAACCATCTAATCCTGCTAACTATAGGCCTATTAGACTGCTACCTCTTTTCAGCAAAGCCCGAGAAGCTCTAATCAATACTGAATTGGTTAAGCAACTCATTTCACAGTCTTCTTCCGCTATGTCAACTGCTGATGTATCAATGATTATTGCTGAAAGAGTCTATCAAGCTTTAAATAAAAAATAGTGAAGCTTGACTGTCGCTTTTAATATCTCAAAAGTATTTAACAAAAAAATGTTTAATAAGATGGATATTAGTATACTGGTCTTAACAAGTTAAACGGTTACGGTATTTATGGAAGAACTTTTCAACTGATTCAATCTTTTTTTATCAAATTACCAGATGAAAGTTGTCTTAAACTGCCACTTCTCTAGATTTTTTCAGTACTTGGATATACTTTGATCCTGATTATCATCAATAACCTTCAATTTTTAACTCGTTACCTATGCTGATGACACAACTATTTACTCCTGTAGGTTTGATCGACTCGATAAGGTCCAAATTTAAGGCTGATCTAAAAATGACCTACAATTTGTTGTTAAATGGGACAACGAAAGGCTTGTTTACTTTAACGCCTCCAAAAATAAACTTCTCTCTTCTACCCATCTGGGGACACCATTCTGTCTATTACTCATCTGGGGGAATCCTTTCTGCCTATAACTCATCTGGGAGACCTCTTTCTGTCTATTACTCATCTGAGTGACCCCTTTCTGTCTATTACTCATCTGAGTGACCCCTTTCTGTCTATTACTCATCTGGGAAACCCCTTAATGTCTATTACTCATCTGGGAGACCCCTTTCTGTCTATTGCTCATCAGGGTGACCCCTTTCTGTTTATTACTCATCTGGGGGACCCCTTAATCTCTATTACTCATCTGGGAGACACTTTGTGTCGATTACTCATCTGGGGACCCCTTTCTGTCTATTACCCTTCTGGAGGACCCCTTTCTGTTTATTACTCATCTGGGGGACCCCTTAATCTATATTACTCATCTGAGGGCCCCTTTCTGTCGATTACTCATCTGGGGACCCCTTTTTGTCTATTACCCTTCTAGAGGACCCCTTTCTGTCTATTACTCATCTGTTTGACCCCTTTCTGTTTATTACTCATCTGGGGGACCCCTTAATCTATATTACTCATCTGAGGGCCCCTTTCTGTCGATTACTTATCTGGGGACACCTTTCTGTCTATTACCATTCTGGAGGACCCCTTTCTGTCTATTACTCATCTGGGGAAACCCTTTCTGTCTATTACTCATCTGGGGGAACCCTTTCTGTCTATTACCCATCTTGGGGAACCCTTTCTGTCTATTACTCATCTGGGGAAACCCTTTCTGTCTATTATTCATCTGGGTTAACCCTTTCTGTCTATTACTCATCTGGAGGACCCCTTTCTGTCTATTACTCATCTGGGGGAACCCTTTCTGTCAGTTACTCATCTGGGGGAACCCTTTCTGTCTATTACTCATCTGAGGAAACCCTTTCCCTTTCTCTTCTATCAGCATGGTTGGTGCTAACCTCCAGGAGAGTAACTTGTTGCATCTTTAAGAACTAACATTCTGTACTAACAGAAAAGTAGAAAGATTAAACCCACTCTGCTAGTTCAGCAGCTAAAAAAAGGAATTTCACTGAGTCGTACTGGAGGATTTTACGTATTAATAAATTTATCATGATTTGAATATTGCTGCCTTTGGTGCGCCGTCTATATATTTGTTGATCCCTGATTAAATCCAAAAAAGAACCGGCAATTTTATTGGTTCTAACCTGGCATCTCTGTTTCAGTGTCTTTCCCACCGACGTAATATGGCTTCTGTGTGCCTTTCTATAAATACTTTCATGATAATTGTTGTAATCAAAATTTCTCAAAAGTACCTGGACTTTATGGGTTTAAACTCAGTACTAGATTCCCGGATGTGCATTGTGGTGAGAAATCGGAAAGCCGAGTTCCAATTCTAGTTGAATTTCTTGCATTCACTTACGCACAGAAAACCTTCGGAAAAGTATTAAACCGTCTCTTCACTCCAGTTATGGGTTAAATAAAATGAAGAGATTGGATTTTATAGCTTTTGATGGCTGACAGTTTACCTAAAAAAGCAATAGCAACCTACTGCGGGATAATCTTCTGCCCAGTCAGAAAGAGACATGATCACCCAAAGCGTGTATCATGTATAAGAATTAACTGACTGACTGACTAGACTCCCAGCAGTTGAATTGGTGAAATATAAACGCCGCAAGTTCTATATGAAGGTTTTCTTATCCAGCATTTCTCGTTTGTGAAACTCTCTTCTGGTCCCATGGTTTACAGCTGACTTTGATCATTAAAAGTTTAACTGCAATGTCAATCGTTATGTAATATCTTCTTGATTACTCTGTTTTTTTATTGTTCTCGTTCTTTCATGATGTTAGTGATTTTTCTTATTCTTTCATAATTAATAACTTATTTCCTTTTGGTGAAAAAATTAAAAACAAAAGAAATACAGGATTATCAAAACACGCCAATGTTTCGCAAAGTTGAAAAACAACATGTGGCGCTGCCCTTGTAGGTGTTCAAGAAATTAAACGGTTTTACCGGACCTTAAAAGATAGTAGTAGTAGTAGTAGTAGTAAAGAATGAATTGAGAGAAACCAATAAAATGAAGATGAGGAGGGAAAGTTAATTATCAAAAAGAAGAGTTTAAATTTATTTTTCCTTACAGAATCTCAACCTCAAATGTACTGTTTAATGTTTACAAAATTTTTAGGATACGTTCGTATGACTAGAGAATGTGTTCCTTTTTAAGAAATCGGTTTGTAGATCAGGCTTCATTGACGTATTTTTGTGAAGAGGATTTTTATCGAGTGTCATCAAGTATATTGTTGATAATTTTACTATAAAGATCTATTTCCATGCTTTCATAGTGTAATGACCCCAGTTACGTGTAACAATTTGCTTTCAGCTGCAACCCTAACAGGTGTTACCACCCGATGTCAGGGTGGCCCTAGGGACAACAGCAACTAAGAGGTGGATCCATTCTCCTCAATACCCCTCACCCGAGGCCTTGCTGCCGGATGCGGTTTCTCGTCAGAAAGAAGAGAGAAGACAAATAAGTAGCAGAAGAATAAAAGTAAAACAATTTTTGCTTAAAGAACAGCCGAGTGATTAGACGTCACTCATCCTTCTTGTTCTTGTTCTTCTTTTCTCTCGATCGATCAAATCCGATCGATAAAAATTTAAAGTCACACATGAACTAATATCGATTACCTGTCTCATATGATTTATCCGAGGTACAAAGTGAATTTGGGATAAATGCATCGCAACGAACAATTACGATGCACTTCTAGAAAAGTCACGTAAAATATTTGATGCCGGCATTTTAAAACATTGAAAACAGTTACTCTGCCGGTGAGGTTAAACGTCTAGAAAATAGTTTACCAAAGAATGAGGCGAATAAAAAAAGAACACCCTAACATAAATGTTGTGGATCCCGGGAATGGGGTCCGCACAAAGAAATGAACAACGACCAGTAATTGAGATAGAAAATAAGTGTATTAACGTAAGGATACAGGCTTGAATGAAGATTAGTAGTCCAGGTGTTGTGGATCCCGAGAATGGGGTCCGCACAAATAAATGAACAACGACCAGTAATTGAGATAGAAAATAAGTGTATTAACGTAAGGATACAGATTTGAATGAAGATTAGTAGTCCAGGTGTTGTGGATCCCGAGAATGGGGTCCGCACAAATAAATGAACAACGACCAGTAATTGAGACAGAAAATAAGTGTATTAACGTAAGGATACAGGCTTGAATGAAGATTAGTAGTCCAGGTGTTGTGGATCCCGCGAATGGGGTCTGCACAAATAAATGAACAACGACCAGTAATTGAGATAGAAAATAAGTGTATTAACGTAAGGATACAGGCTTGAATGAAGATTAGTAGTCCAGGTGTTGTGGATCCCGAGAATGGGGTCCGCACAAAGAAATGAACAACGACCAGTAATTGAGATAGAAAATAAGTGTATTAACGTAAGGATACAGATTTGAATGAAGATTAGTAGTCCAGGTGTTGTGGATCCCGAGAATGGGGTCCGCACAAAGAAATGAACAACGACCAGTAATTGAGATAGAAAATAAGTGTATTAACGTAAGGATACAGGCTTGAATGAAGATTAGTAGTCCAGGTGTTGTGGATCCCGAGAATGGGGTCCGCACAAAGAAATGAACAACGACCAGTAATTGAGATAGAAAATAAGTGTATTAACGTAAGGATACAGACTTGAATGAAGATTAGTAGTCCTGGTGTTGTGGATCCCGAGAATGGGGTCCGCACAAAGAAATGAACAACGACCAGTAATTGAGATAGAAAATAAGTGTATTAACGTAAGGATACAGACTTGAATGAAGATTAGTAGTCCTGGTGTTGTGGATCCCGAGAATGGGGTCCGCACAAAGAAATGAACAACGACCAGTAATTGAGATAGAAAATAAGTGTATTAACGTAAGGATACAGGCTTGAATGAAGATTAGTAGTCCAGGTGTTGTGGATCCCGAGAATGGGGTCCGCACAAAGAAATGAACAACGACCAGTAATTGAGATAGAAAATAAGTGTATTAACGTAAGGATACAGACTTGAATGAAGATTAGTAGTCCTGGTGTTGTGGATCCCGAGAATGGGGTCCGCACAAAGAAATGAACAACGACCAGTAATTGAGATAGAAAATAAGTGTATTAACGTAAGGATACAGGCTTGAATGAAGATTAGTAGTCCAGGTGTTGTGGATCCCGAGAATGGGGTCCGCACAAAGAAATGAACAACGACCAGTAATTGAGATAGAAAATAAGTGTATTAACGTAAGGATACAGACTTGAATGAAGATTAGTAGTCCTGGTGTTGTGGATCCCGAGAATGGGGTCCGCACAAAGAAATGAACAACGACCAGTAATTGAGATAGAAAATAAGTGTATTAACGTAAGGATACAGACTTGAATGAAGATTAGTAGTCCTGGTGTTGTGGATCCCGAGAATGGGGTCCGCACAAAGAAATGAACAACGACCAGTAATTGAGACAGAAAATAAGTGTATTAACGTAAGGATACAGACTTGAATGAAGATTAGTAGTCCAGGTGTTGTGGATCCCGAGAATGGGGTCCGCACAAAGAAATGAACAACGACCAGTAATTGAGATAGAAAATAAGTGTATTAACGTAAGGATACAGGCTTGAATGAAGATTAGTAGTCCAGGTGTTGTGGATCCCGAGAATGGGGTCCGCACAAAGAAATGAACAACGACCAGTAATTGAGATAGAAAATAAGTGTATTAACGTAAGGATACAGACTTGAATGAAGATTAGTAGTCCTGGTGTTGTGGATCCCGAGAATGGGGTCCGCACAAAGAAATGAACAACGACCAGTAATTGAGATAGAAAATAAGTGTATTAACGTAAGGATACAGACTTGAATGAAGATTAGTAGTCCTGGTGTTGTGGATCCCGGGAATGGGACCCGCACAAATAAATGAACAACAACCAGTAATTGAGATAGAAAATAAGTGTATTAACGTAAGGATACAGATTTGAATGAAGATTAGTAGTCCAGGTGTTGTGGATCCCGAGAATGGGGTCCGCACAAATAAATGAACAACGACCAGTAATTGAGATAGAAAATAAGTGTATTAACGTAAGGATACAGGCTTGAATGAAGATTAGTAGTCCAGGTGTTGTGGATCCCGGGAAGGGGACCCGCACAAATAAATGAACAACGACCAGTAACTAAGATAGAAAATAAGTGTATTAATATAAGGATACAGATTTGAATGAAGATTAGTTGTCCAGGAAAGGGGGTTAGTAAAAAGTATATGTACAAGTCTCTGGAAGTGAAGCCGTAGTATATTGAGTATGTCCGCGTCGGAAGCTGACGGGTACTGCGTAATAATCTTCTTGATGAGTGGAGCACAGAGCTACTATGAACTACTGTGTACTGATTGCTAATCTCTCTCGGGACTCTCGTATTCTCTGATTAACTCTCTGTGAAAACGATGTATTGGCTATATATATGCCCTCCTACTAGGGCAAAATAAAACACAAGGTCTTTTTACGCGGGTTCTCCGGGACATATAGCCCAGCTAAAAATATCTGTCTAATTTTACCCAGTCGTGACTCTAACCTTCGGCGGAGACACGACTGGGTTAATGCTCTCTGTCTGGAGGCAGAGTGCATTAACCCAGTCGTGGGTTAATGACAGTGTCAAACGCGGGATTCTGTATTTATTTACTCTCGCACAAGAGCAAAATGTGACACAAGGCCTTTTTATCGTGGATTCTCCGGGCCATATAGCTGTACTGCTTGCGCGTTTCGGTCGATATAGTCGCCGGTCTTCTAAATTATTTAAATTACCACCTCTTTTATTATTTCACAAAATAATCAAAATAATAAATTCAACTTAGTTGGATTTATTACTGTATATTGATGAATGAATTCTTTGGTCTTCTTCATTCTAAGGAATAATGTAGTCAGTCGTCTTGGATAAATTCTCAAATTTGATTGACCACTACACAAAGAACTACTTGAAATACTAGGAAAATTTGAAAAAATCCTCGAATATTTTTCATGTAATTATTTTTCATGGGAATATTTTTTTTCATGTAGTTCATGGGAAAAATATTCGAGAATTTTCTAAAGCTTTACTGAGAATAAACATCCTGTACATGGTTAGAGAACAGGTGCAGTGAATACACACAAAAAAGAAGACCAACACAGAGGTATTTGTTTACACAGGATTTTTCTGACTAAATTGAATAATATTTCTGATCGGGTGCCCCATTCTATTTATCTCAGGGTTCTCGAGAAAATCCAAAGAAGAATCTGCAATTTAATCGATCCTGACCTGGCAGCTCGCCTCCTGTCACTTTCTCACCGACGTGATGTGGCTTCCTTCTGTCTCTCCTAAAAATATTTTCACAGCTTCGACCCTGTCGAGTTTAGCTCCATTTTCCCCCGTCTACACGAATAAATACTTGAGCTAATAGACGGACAACTAGATCCCACCCTTTTACACTCAAACCAATCAAACACTTCTACTCTAACAGTTTATTTTTTCGCCTTTCCGGTCTATGAAACTCCCTTCTGTATACTTGCTTTTCTGATTGCTACAATACTTGATGAATTTAAATGCAACGACAATTGCCATCTTTTCCTCCGACAGCCCCTATATCTTCTATTGTTCCTTTTCGCTCTAGTCTCACGTAAATATCTTCACACTAGTATTCCCATCATAATCTTTTCCAGTTTCCGACACCCCCTGCTGCCCTTTATCTTCACTCTCCTCATATATAGTCCTCTGCGCACCAGTGGAATTACTTCCTTGCTTGGGGTGAAACGATTATAAAAAAAATAGATAAATCTAAACTTATTTATACATGGAACTTTGTCTGTGTGTGTGTGTGTGTGTGTGTGTGTGTGTGTGTGTGTGTTATCTATAGACGCCGAAATGCCTGAACCGATTTTCTTGAAAATTTAAGCAGTTTTATAAGCGTCGGCGAGTGTTCTTAGCTAGGTTTTGTGTCGAGGTACCCCCAATAAATATCGAAAATCGATAATCCAAAAAATCGGGTTATAGAACGAGTGGTCCGATTTTAATCAAATTTGATACACTCATAGACAAAGACAAAAGAAACGATATTCAGAAGGTTACAATTCTTACAATAGTGCAGAAAATCGATAACATATATATATATATATATATAAGGCAAGATGTTTGTGCGTATGTCTGTTTATCTGTCTGTATTTTTTCAGCCCTTTTATTTTAGTTTTTGCTCCGGGTTTGGCTCTAAATAGATAGTTCTTAGTTTCAGCCATGATACCATTTACTCAGAGGACTTATTTAGCCTTCAAAATTCAGTTTACGACGAAAAAACTTATTTGATATCGATACCAGGAAATCAAAATTTAACTTACATCCATTCGTTTTACTTTCAGTCTACGGTTTCGTTTTAACTGGAAACAACTCTTGCATTTTAGACTTTCGTGCCAACGTTTAAAGAGTCTGAGCCCCAGGACAATGGATTAGCTTTAAAGCTTTCATTATACCCGAGCAACGCCGGGCTATACTGCTAGTAAATAAATAAACTAAAACTAGAAAGCGAGACGACATAAACAGACGTAGATGACATATCAGGCTTTTATATTCTTAAAATAACGATGACACTGTGCTCATAGGAAACTTAGAAAGAAAAGAAACGAACCCTTATATAATCTAATAAAGGGAAGTGAGAAATAAGGACGGTTCAATATAAAAAGATAAGATGGTTGTTGGTTAAAGAAGTAACCTAAGGTGAGCGTTTGTATCATATCAAGGGGGTAGTTACGTTTAACTATTCACAATTTTAAACTGAATCCCGGACGTATCAATTTCAACGGAGCTGGAAGTTTTATTATTTCTTATTAAGGAGGACTGGCTCACAAGCCATTACGATGAATCTTATCATGGCATGTCCAAGGTTGCATTCCAGAAGCTGAGTAAAGTATTAAGAGACAAGAAAATTTCGCTGGAAACAAAGAAGAGAGAACTGGATTGTTATGTGATATCTGTCCTTCAATATGGCAGTGAATTCTGGACAATCTCATCAAAGATGAAGGAAATACTTGAAGCAACTGAAATGTGGTTCTACATAAGCATACTGGATATAAAGTTAGGGATCATTTCCATATTACAATCAATATATAAATTAACACTCACTTTATGGTCACAGCAGTTTCTATACATTTATATTCCTGAGATCCAAAACCACAAGAATGCATTCCAGAAGCTGAGTCGAGAATTAAGAAACAGAAAAATTTCGCTAGAAACAAAGAATAGGGTACTGGATTGTTATGTGATGTCTGTTCTTCAATATGGCAGTGAATGCTAGACAATCTTATCGAAGATGAAGGAAAGACTTGAAGCCACCGAAATGTGGTTCTACAGAAGGATGCTGAAGATACCATGGATGGAACGACAAGGCTTTAGAGAAGGATGGACACAAAAAGGACACTTAAAATCAGGAAAAGGGAGCTGAAGATTTTTTGGACATGTAATGAGGAAGGATGGCTTGGAGAACCTGACACTGATAGGTTCAATGAGTCAGATCGGGAATTCTACTATTGCTGCTACATCTGGACTGGATCGGCTCAGTCATCAATTTCCAGTCTTGACAGTTCCGAAGCGACTACGAGGCCTTGTGGGTAGTGAATTACTTTCCATTTTACATTCTCTTTTCCCACAGTCGAAATATCTCATACTTTTTGCGACTGCATCACCATTTCCGTAACAAATATTCTGATGAACTTCTTCTATGTGCCCTGTCCTTTCAGGGCGTAGGCGATCGTGGCCCTCCACGTCTCCCTATCCTTGGTGGCTCTTAACACGCTTTCTCCTGTTACACCATGCAACCCTTGTTCCGTCATTGACCTGATATGTTATCTGCTGCTTTGCCTCTGTCTCTTTTTCCCTCTATCTGCCCTGTTAGTATCGGGTTCTCCAATCTCTTTCTTCATTGCGTATCCCAGGAACTTCAGCTGTCTCTTCCTGATTCTCAGTATTAATTTCCTTTTCGTTGCCATTCTTTCCAGCACTTCATCATTGCTCACATCCGCGGTCCACGATATCCATAGCATCCTTCTGTAGAACCACATTTCAAGTGCTTTAAGTTTTTCCTTCGTCTTTGATTATATTGTCCAGCATTCACTGCCATATTGAAGAATTTACATCACATAGCAATCCAGTACTCTGTTCTTTGTTTCTAGCGAACAGCCGTTTCGACCTATGCAAATAGGCAATCACGTTGAAACATTGGTTCCTGTACGATCCCCGAAGTTAAGGAACAGCCTGGTTAGTACTTAGATGGGTGACCTCATGAAAATATTAGGTACTGTAAGCTTGAATGTGTGGTTGGTGTAATGGACTTACGGTCACTTTGAGGTTGAAACACTGGTTCCAGTACGATCACCGAAGTTAAGCAACGTCCAGCCTGGTCAATACTTAAACGGGTGATTGCTTAGAAATATCAGTTACTGTAAGTTTGGATGTGCGGCTGGTGTAATGGGTTTACGGCCACTTTAGATTAAAACACCAGTTCCTGTACAATAACCGAAGTTAAGCAATGCCGAGCCTGGTCAGTACTTAGATGGCTGACCTCATGGAAATATTAGGTACTGTAAGCTTGGTCAATACTTGGTCAATACAATATTAGGTACTGTCCAGCTTGGTCAATACTTAAACGGGGGACTGCTTAGAAATATCAGTTACTGTAAGTTTGGATGTGAGGCTGGTGTAATGGGTTTACGGCCACTTTAGATTAAAACACCAGTTCCTGTACAATAACCGAAGTTAAGCAATGCCGAGCCTGGTCAGTACTTAGATGGCTGACCTCATGGAAATATTAGGTACTGTAAGCTTGGATGTGTGTTTGGTATAAACGACTTACGGTCACTTGAAACACCGGTTCAATACGATCACCAACGTTGAATCAGTAGCTAGATAGGTGACGGAGTAAAAATATCTTGTGTTTTAGGCATGCATGTGCGGGTGGTGTATTCAATAATGGCGCTGAAATGTTAATCTGAGAGCCAAGTTTCAAATATTGTTCAGTTCGTTATATTTGCTTAGTTCTATATGCCATTGGGAAAAGGTATGAATTCATCTCTTGTCGCCAGCTAATCTTATATATGAACCACAGTATATAATTTCGCTCCGAAGTGAATTTACATTTAACAAATATTATTTAGTATGCAGGCGGGCAAACAACAAGTGTGCTTACATTAAACAAATATTATTTTGGAATCAGAAATATAGAGACCAGTAACAAACGAAATTGTGTTTGTGTAAAGACTGCTCTTCTCAAGATCAGGCAATGTAAAACACAAAATTATTTGAATTAAATTAAAACATTACTTTGGAAAATCAAGACTGCAGAGACCAGGTTTCCATTGAATGAATTAAGATGACGCATCTGTGATCCGCAGAATTAAACAGGAAATATTAAACAATGATAGAGGAATGTACTAACATCAAGTTAGCTGGTCCCAAAAACAATATTAAATCGAAAACGATAAAAAATGCGCCTGGACAAAGATGATGGAATCGAGCTAAATTCGGAAATCTTAAGATCGGGTTTTTTTGGGCCGAACTGAGAACGAAGAAATCTCGAAGAGTACGCAGGGAAGAGAAGGGAACTCCAGCAAGTTCCTCCCCCGCCCTGTATGTACGTATGTGCGTGAAACGTTCTGACTACACCTTTACACACATCGGTCACCGAAGAGAATAAAGATTATATTTTATATATAGACTCGTGTTCGTGTCCGTCGTTGACATTATGACAATTGTCATCATTGATTCCAGGTCATACTTCATACTTGCTATTTTTGTTTTGGAAGCCACAGACCTGGTTGTCATCTGCACGAAAACACTAGACGGTTGTGGTAACAGACGACACCCAAGAAATATAAGTGATCTTTCGTTTTATCTATGTGTACTCTGCTCTAGTGGTCTTTACAGAAAAAGTTGCTAGTTCAGACAAAAACTTAGGATAGAACAGCATACTTTTTTACAATTTTGTGCAGGGTCTGACCTTGGAGATAGGGGATGTGTGGATTTTTCCAACACGTTAAGGAGGGTAGAGAGTGCATGCGATGACATTACGATTGGCGCAAGAAAAGAAGGTGACAGGGGAGTAGATGAAGTTGTCAGAAAAATACACTTGACGGGGGAGTAGGAGTTGTCGGAAGAAAAAGAATTTTCAAAAGAAATAGAGTTGGCGAAAGAGAAAGAGTTGTCGAAAGAAATACGGTCGACGAAGTGAGTGAAATTTTTTTATAATCATTTCACCCCAAGTAAGGCAGTACTGCCACTGGTGTGCAGTGGGTTACATAAGAGGTGAGTGATGAGAAAGAGGACCAACTTACAGAGGGTGTCAGAGAATGGGTAAGAGAAAGATGAGAACAATGATGTCAAGAGAGCTGCATGAGAGTAGAGTGAAAAGTGAGAAGAGCATAATACAAAGGTTGTCAGGGAAAGGATGTGAGTCTAGGAGATAAGAAATGGCAATTGACACTGCATTTAAATTCTTAGTGACTCGAGCAGTCAGGGAAGGAAATTCCACGGGCGTGAAATGCACGAAAAGAAGCTGATGGAGTAGAAGCTGCGGTTATATTTGATTGGTTTCACTGTAAAAGGGTGGGACCTCATCGCCAGTCTAGTATCTCGTCTAAATTCAGGCTGAGTAGGCATCAGGAAGCTAAACTCATCGGAGCAGAAACCGTGAAAGTATTTGTAGAAGAGACAGAGAGAACCACATTAAGTCGGTGAGAAAGTGACTGGAGTTGTACTACCAGGTTATCAGAGGAAATATAGTTGACGAGGCAGATGACGTCGTTGCAAAGTAAAAAGATATTTTCGATCAATTTCAGTTACTGAATGGTATTTGGATAATTTTATAAAAATGGTAGAAGACCACTTCATGCACGTAAACACAGTCTTGGGTAGTTTCCATTAGCTCAAATTGAAAGCAGCTATATTTGAGTTCTTTCACGTGAACTTCAAAATTAGTAATTCGGAATACTGTAAGAAACACCTTAAAAAGGAAAGTATAAAGATGATCCCCCACTTTATGCCCAGTAGAATCCTTAATTATGTTTTGAACTAGTATATTTGGTCAGTCAGTTAAGTGCCATACATGATACACGGTTTGGGCGATCATGTCTCGAAAGAGACATGACTGACTGGGCAGAAGATTATCTCTCAGTAGGTTGCCATTACTTTCTGAGGTAGACTGGCTGCCAGCAACGGCTATAGAACCCAATCTGTTCTACTATTTAACCCATAACTGGAAGGAAGAGAAGGATTAATATCTTTCCCAAGGGTATTTGCGCGTAAGTGAATTAAACGAATTCAACTGGAATTCGAACTCGGCTCCCTGATTTCTTATTCCTAGCCGATATCCACTGCATCAGATCACACAGTAAGGAATCATTAAAATTGAGTTCGAATTTCACTCGTGTCTATTGCATTCACTCTCTTGCTAATAAACTTTTGTTTCTATATTTCCTCAATTCCAGCTATGGATAAATGGCAGGAAATATTTGTTCCTATAGCTTCGGTTGTTGACTTTTCTAAAACTGTATTCCAACGTTGCCAGAAGGGAGTTGGACCCCGATGTGAGTTCTTTTACGTGTACTTTAAAATTGGTAATTCAGAGTACTATAAGAACAACCGTAAGAAAGTAAAATTAGAACTGTATTGGCAAATTTGTTGTAAAATAAGATGTTACAGCAGAAATTTACGGGAGGAATGAAGAAAACAGCGCTTGAAAAGGGGGTTATATCAGCTTCCTTTTCACATTGTACGCAGGAGTTGCAGTCCATGTGTGACAGATACATTTTTTAGACTAAGTTAGTTGGGGGTTTAGAACTATAGGTGATACGACTAATCTCCCAAGCAAATCGCATGGTCATCATCATCAGATACAATCAGACTGTTAAGTAATTTTTCGTCGTTTCCTTTTTTTTTCTTTTTGGGATATTTGTTGTTGTTGTTGTTGCTTTCGCAGTTAAACATGGAATAACATGCACTGCAGATAATGACAATTTTTCTTTGTTCAAACATAGTATCGTTGAAATTAAAGAAATTACATGTGTGACGTTGAACTCGAGTAGAGGCAGACATGGTGTATGCGAAAGTCATTTACCCAATGTCAATTTGTAAATTATGGACAGGGCTACTGCCTACGATCGAACGGTCGTGCATCGAGATGTCTACCAGTGTGATACAGAAAGAAGACAAAAATAAACTTTTGAACATTAAAGAATTTTCTTGGTGTGTGTGTTTTTTCAAAAAAGAAAAAACGAACTTTTGAGCTTTATAGAACTTTTTTAATGGGTGTGTTCTTCAAAAGGAAAAAAGGAAATGGAAATAATAATAATAACAGAAAAGAATAGGTGCTCCCTCATTTTCCTTCCAGTGCGTTGTGAGTTTTTGTTTTCGTTTAAAGGTTTTATTTAGGGAATCACAAAGAAGTTGGTTGATGCCATGAAGTCGATAACAAACTGGTGAAACAGAAAAATGTCAGAGGATATCTAAAACAAATTGGTCTTTTGGTTGGTAAATATGAAGGTTGTGATTAGCGCTCGAATGAGTGAAAAAATAAATTAAAACAATAAAGAAAGAATAAATTAACAAAAGGAATGATAAAAAAGCAAAGTTAATGTCCAACTGAAAAGGCGGAGGATATCGCCGTGGCAAAACGAATTGATAGCGGTTTATATCCGTCATTTATCAGAGAAAAACACAGTCATTTTGGTTGGAGTTTATTTTTGTCGACGAAGCAATGTGTTACTCTTGCCGATTTGGTTGAAGATTATAACTGAAATTTCAGGTGCAGATTTTAATCCCATTTTTTTTTTATTCAAGATTTATTCTTCTTGAATTGGTTTCAAGTTTGTGTTTCCTAATTTTGATTGTGAAGAATTTTCATCATTTTAACCCAGAAAAAAAAACGTCGTCATTTTTGCTTGGAAGAAGATAATAATTTTTGAGTTACAGATTGTAATTTTCGTGAAAATTGGTTTCCATTTAATCTCCGTCGAACTGGTTTGCAGAGCTAACAACAAATATGCTTTTGGATTGCAGATTTAAACCCCTCGAAGTGAGTATATAACAGCTGATCGATCAATTATTTTCCAGCTTCAACAAAAAATCTCAAAACTGAAAAATATTTATGGGTTCAGATAACCTGCAAAGGGATGATAAGCCGTAAAAAACAAATCAATCCATATAATAAGTAAGAAATTGAATTTCAGTTGACAGTAGTATTTGCTCTCGGTCAATTATTTCCACCTCTCGCAAAAACAAACTTTACAATCTAAAAATACTTTTTGGTTTTAAATAACCTGCAAAGGGTTGAAAGGCCGTAGAAAACGAATCAATCAATCAAATAATAGCTAAGAAATTGAATTTCAGTTGACAGTAGTATTGGATGCTCAGTCAATTATTTCCCCCTACCACAAAAAAATTGATTCATTCATTCATTCATTTTTACGGCTTATCAACCCTTTGCATGCTATTTAAAGCAAGAAAATATTTTTAGATTGTGAGTATTTTTATGATATAATAATGATTTATTGATACTTATAATTACTAATATCCCAGGGTTTTTACACTTAAGTGAATATAACGAACCAAACTGGAATTTGAACTCGGTTCTCCTATTAATATTTCCTGGCCATTATTCATTACACCATTCGCCACATCCAACACTCGGGAAGCAATATTAGATGCACGGACTAATGATTCGATTTATAAACGTGCAAAAGAATTTTGTCGAGAAAAACTTTCTGGCACAACACAGTGAACCAACTTTTCAAGCAGCAAATATACGAATTGATTGAATGTAATTATTCTATTTCATGTCCGTCGTAAAAAGGAAACTGAGGTGTATTATTTGCTATCCAGGAGATTAGCATCAGCTCTACGGATGGATCACAAATAATGGTTGTCTATGATGATTAAAAGACAACAGTTGCGTTATGGAGGCGTTAACATTTTTCAAATCAATTTTTGCCACAGGTAACAATGGATTGAATATCATCTTTGAGATGATAAGCCAATTTTACTTTATCCGACCAATTGTAGTACAGCCCCCTTTCCTCAATATTACATCGACTTGCATTTATTTTGCTCCATTTTTCTATTGCTAAATCTTTATTGCAAAACTCAATAGCCATTCAAGGTAGAGGCTTTACCAAATGAGGGTGAATAAGAAGTAAAATCCCAGTTAGAATACGTACGACAGGATATGTGTTGTGGTGAAGTAGATCTCGCCTCGGGACGAGAAATCAAAGAGCCGAGTTCGAATTCTTGTTCAATTTGTTGCATCCACATACACGCAAATATCCTTGAGAAAGGTATTAATCCGACGTTTGTTCCTCTAGCTATGGGTTAAATAGTAAAACAGATTGGGTTCTATAGCTTTGGTTGGCAACCAGTCTACTGCAAAAAGTAATGGCAAACTACTGCGGGAAAATCCTCTGCCACGTTAGTCATGTATCTTTAAAGACATGATCGCCTAAGCGTGTATCACGTAAAGTAATTAAGTGACTGACAATGGGTAACACTTGACTCGAGACTTGAAGGTCCTGGGCATAACGGTATACTGCATCCGGCAGCAAGACCTTTGATTGGGAGGTTGTAAGGAACATGGAACCACCTCTAAATTGCTGTTGTTCTCAGGTCCACCCTGACCCGGAGTAGTAGCACCTGTTAGGGTCCCAGCTATGGGCAAGTAATTACCCTCCCAACTGGGGTCAAAATACTATGAAAGTATAAAAATACAATTTTATAGAAATATATACATAAAAATAGACTTTTATAGAAAAATAGACATTTTTGAAGGAAAAATATTACCAACAATACGTTTGTGAAGAAAAAATATTGGCATAACACGTTTTAAAAGAGAAAAGAATTCTCAGCGAATCATTTTTTAATACAAAACTAGAAGACATTTTCAGTTTTCTAATATACAAAAGAATAAAAACAAAATATTTTCATTAAAATCTGACTAAAACAACACTAAAACCGAACACTTAAAAAAAACCCTTAAAAGCCAAACTTTTTGGCATTAAATAACCCACAGAGGTTGATATGCCATTAAACACAAAACTCAAACTCAAAATGTCCGTTATAATCTGACTAAATCAACCTTCTCACTATAACCGAACATTTTAAAAAAAATACGTAAAAACCCCACCTTTTTGGCATTAAATAACCCACAGAGGTGTTGATATGCCGTTAAAAAAAACTCAAATTCAAAATTTTAATTAAGACCTGACTAAATCAACCTCATCACTATAATCGAACATTCAAAAAATACCTTAAAACCCCACCTTTTTTATATTAAATAACCCACAGAGGTGTTGATACGCCGTTAAACAAAACTCGAACTCAAACTCAAAACTTGAAAACAGTAAAATTTTAGTGTTCTTGGAAGCATCTTCTAGGAAATCCTTTTTTTTAATGCAGCGGCTTTTTAGGAAGAAGCGGTTAGATTAGAACGTCTTTCTTACAAATGGAATAATTAAAGGTTTTGCAAGGAAATTTTTCTTCCTTTCCAGGTTGCCGCCACTTCTACTAATTCTGTTGAGGTAGTGCTTATTAACCACCACGGTTTGATGTCTTTTCTGCCTTCTTGACCAGTCACTAACTTCAACGGATATTGTTATCCGTCGTTATCGGTTATTATCCATTGCCATTTGCCCTGTCAAACAGAAAGTAAAACTCTTTTATTAATCAGATTCTTGCCATCTACCAATGTTTCCGCCTATATCTCACGATTAAAGCGTTCATATCTTTCTCTAGAATCGAAATATCCTCTTACATTAAAGAATTTTAAGATTCATATTGGTTTTTCTTGCCATCAATCCGAACTGTAAGAGGAATAATTATCAGGCAACTTAGGATTTCAAACAATGCGTCGCGGTTCTGATGCTGGCTAAAACATACATTGTTATGTGTGTTTCCTTATTGCTTTTGCCCTCAGGAACCCACTGCACCATTTTATTGCCTTTATTGGGGTTAAATGATTGATTTTATTCTCAATCCGAACGACGAGCTATTATGAAAAGTCGAGGTATTTCAAACAATGCAGTTCTGTATAAGTTAGTGGTTAATAATATAGCAATGAAAAACACCAAAACAAAAGATTAATGAAGAAACTGTTTAATCACATAGCTTAATCATGCAATAATAGCAAATCCTGTAGTTAGTACTACACACTCTCTGTCTCTATATCCTATGAGCTGACGTTCTTCTCAAAGTGAAGAGAATAGTCTACGTTCAAAACTTTATTGTAGCAAAGCTCGGTCTTCTTTCTACACAACACCAATTTTTTTAAATACACATTCATTTTTTAATATTTATGTGCTTTTTTTTTGGGGGGGGGGTCACTTTCAACACTTCCCTTAGATTTCATTTTCTTCTATTAACACGGTGTTTTCCAGTAGTTATAAGTGAATTTAACAAGCCAAAACTATCATACAACACCTTCACAGGTATATTACTATATTGTGTTCTTATTTCATTAGCATATGTACGTTATACTTTGTTTAAATGCCTTTTAGATTTCTAATTTCGACCATCTATCTTATCGGTCATTCCTTTTACAATTTCACTATCTTCCAAACTTCCCTTTTCTGCTTTGTAAATCCTTAAAAAAACACTTTAAAAGATTTCATACGTCTTCTCCTCTTTGATTATTTTAACGCATTTTTAAACGCATCAAAAAAACGTTTAGCCTGTCTTTTTGATCTTCGGTGGTATGGCGACGTTGATATATGTTCAACTGCATAGTATTTCAAAAATTTTGCAAATCAATAGAATTAAAATGAGTGCTATTATCAGACATATTATATCTGGAACTCCGAATCTCGAAACAGTTCATGAAGAAAATCTAATGTTACAGTTCTACACTTAAATATTTCAGGTCATTTTGAAAAACTGTCGACAACAGTCAAGTAATATGCACGTCTCAAAGTTCCCACTTAATCAATATTCAATTTAAATCAAGTTTTATCAGTATTAGGCCAAGATTGATAATTTACGGGTACTAATTTTGCCTTTCTACAGCACAGCTACCTCATGACTTAACCATATTGTGAGCATTCTTGCCCGTTTTAGGCCGACATACATAACTACTCATAGGGAATTTCATTCATGACATCTGAGAATGTCCAATATTAAATTGCTTTTAGGAATCAGGAAATAATATTCTTTCGGCATATATCAGTACTTCATGTCAAATGAAAAAGGAATTTTATTATTTTATTATTTGCTTTGTAAATTGTGAAGAGAACCTTATTTTCAGTATTGAAATATTTTATAGTTAATTTTGTACAATATCACCTTTTTTTATTTTTTCCTCCATGTAGTAATTTGTCAAACACCGATCAAATTTTCCGCTGGTAACATCTTCGATTTATTATTAGAACTAGGGTCAGTCTATGCATTTTTAAAAAGTGTTGGAACATTTATTCTCCCTTCTCCTTTCCGTTTGATTTTTAACGTCCTTTTGAACGTATCAACAAAATGTTCAGCCTGACCATTTGACATTTGCTGTTATGACTGCGTCATTATAAAATATTCAAGTGTACAGTATTTGCCAAAATTTGAAAATACATCGAAGCAAATTACGTGCCATTATCAGACGCTATAGTATCTGAAACTTCAAATTTCGAAAAGAGTTCACGAAAAAAATGTACACTTTCAGTGGAAGCAGGTCTTTTTCACTTAAATAGTTCAGGTTATTTGGAAAAACTGTTGACGACAGTCAGGTGATATGCAACATTTCGAAGTCGGTCTAATCAACATGCAACCTAAACCAAATATTATCAGTATAAGCCCAGGGTTGATAATTTACAAGTGTTAATTTTGACACTACAGCACAAACGCTACATAACATAACCAAAGTTTAAATATTCTGACCTATTTTAGACCAATATACGTAACTTCTCGAAAGGGACTTCATCCTTGACATTGCAGAATATACAACGTTAAATGATTTAAAATTCATTTTGCACCGAAGCAGAAATTACTGCTCTTTTGGCGTACATTAGTACTTCGCCATGGATGGAAAAAATTATTATTTTCACTAACACTTTTTCTTTAGTTTTGTTTTTTAATCTTACTTTTACGCCATTCATCATTTTCAAAATGTAGCCATCCTTCTTGGATTGTATTTTAATTTCGTACAAAGTCACGGATAGTTTCTTTGTTAGGTTGCACTGTGACACCTTATGCCCGGGGCTGGCTGGCTGGCTGGCTGGCTGGCTGGCTGGCTTGTGACGCTTGTTCTTGTCGACGGTCGTGAAAAGCTGGTTTTCAAGATCTCTGTTGCAACAACGGGTCACTGCCCACGTTGTGCAATATCAGTAGTCGTCTTTCCACCAGAACGGGCACTGGTGTACACTTGTGGTTAAAATTAAACACGGCACCAAAAAAAAAAAAAAATTAAATTAGTGAATAAGGTCGATGATGCCTGGAGAGTTGCGAATAAAGTCTTTATAATAAAAAAAAATTATTAAAAAAAAATATTAATTACAAAAAAAGGAGAGTACAATTGTCGGAAACGTCGGTTTACAACGGAGAGAGGATTCACTTAAAAATATCAGAGCTTTCAATCTTTAAATACGAGTGTCTTTTCCAAATTTCGTTAAAAATATCAGAGTTTTTCAAATTCTTTTTAAAGTCTTTTCACATATTTTCTATAACCAGAGCTATCAATTCTCTATACAACTTTTATACAACAAAGTTCTTTCGGGTCCTTATCGGAGCTTAACGGAATGTACCGAATTAGGGTCGGCGGCGACGTGGCGGCGGTGTGTGGGAGTTGGTTTATCCTTGTCACCTGGAAGCTCTCAACTGATTTTTCTCGCTGAGTATCTATTTTTATAACCCTCTTCAATCCTTTCGGGGGATCTAGCCGACTCGAAGCCTTCAACCAATGAGATTGTTTTCCACACACTCAGTTTGCGGGGTCGGGGGGCTCGACGAATGAAATATCAACAGCTCACTTCCTTTCGATCACATCATATTTAGATTTTTCAATTCCCACAAATTTTCTGTTCTCAGGGAACATATGTTGGGAGATCTAACCTTATTTGACCTTATCAAGTAAATTCTGACATTTTATTATGACTGAGACCATTTTGTCAAATTTCCACCTAGCGCAAAATAATGCATTTCGTACATGAAAAAGAAAGAAAATTATAATGAAAAAGAAAGAAAATTATATTTCTCTCTTTCCCTAAAATTGCCCGCTAATTTATCTATTCCCCGGATTTTACAAGTACATGATAGTATTAAAATAGTTTATTTACATAAGCTCACATCGGGAATTACAATAAAGCATAACTAATAACACTACTAATAGTAATTTCTCTCTCTCCGCTGTATTAAACCAAAAAAAAGGAGAATATACCCGCGGGAGATAGTGTCACAGAACAAAACTTTTTATCTCATTTTTTAGAAATGAAAGAAGCAGTCACCTTCTCTTCAAAAGATTCCCTAAAATTTGGCATGAATCTGGACAAACCATCTGCATATCCCAATTTCTTTGATGTTAAATACTTAATCTTAAAATCATGGTTTAGTACAACGTTACAAAATTCCTGCCGTGCATTATTTTGTGAAAATTTTCACTGCAAAAATAATAGCTAGTACTTCTTTTTCGATTTCACTATAATTTTTTCGGCCATTAGTATAGTTCTAGATTAATGGATAACTTTTTTTATTTTAGCATCCTTGACTTTAGATCGGCTCCAAGAGCTCCAGAAATGATTTTAAAGCAACAACGTTTGTCGGAGTGAGCATATTTTTAATAGCAGTAATTTAGTCTACGCCCATTTGCATCAATTATTTATCCCAAGTACTTCATATTGCTACTGGAAAAGTTATCTTCACTGGATTTGAACCTGTAATCTTCTATTCTCTGGTATACTTGCTTGTGTTCCGAATGTTTCCGTCTAGATTAACTTTTTATAAATACGTAGTCTAGATATGCAACGGCAAAATCTAATCTAGCCTGCATTGGATCCATGTCCTTGCTACAGTTTTCATCCACTTCAGTTTGTAAGTATGCATTTGACAAGACAATTTTTGAACAGATTTTCCACTATTTAATTTTTTTTTAATTATTCTGGCGATTATAACGAATATCTGTGACTTTTATTTAACCCTGTAGAAGAATCTGCTCATGCACAAATATATTTGTTTATATTTTTCATATACATTGTTGGAGCTGTCCACTTAGAATAATCTGTGAGTGAAATAACTCCTACATTTTTCAGCCAAGTTCTTTGTAAATGGATTCCACAACTGCAAAAGGCACACTACGTTTAGTTTTAAAACAGGAACTTCATTTTCCTTTAAGGGAAAAATTGCCTTCGTCTAAGTAATTGTTTTCTTCTTTCCAAGACCTTCCGAGAACACTGAAGAAAAAAATTTTTTTAACTCTTTTATAATAAAAAAAAATCTTCCAGCCGCTATACTTGTTTTAGAGGAGAAAACAATTTTCTTTTCTACAGAGCAAATGTACGGACTGACATTACATGCAATTTCGCCTTGAAAACATTTGTTTTCCTGAGACCCACATGTAACTTCTTGCTTTTTCTTAATGTAGGTTGAGCAATATTTTTCCATGTTTTTGTTCATTAATTATCGTAATGTCGCTGCCAATGTCCAATTGCAGTTTTATTTCAATCTCATTTATTTATCCGTCAAAACATTTTCTGTTCGGAGCCTCATTCACATTTTGAATTGTCAATACAATTTCATTTACATTTCTTTTTTCTTCGCTTTGATTTACAATAACTTAATCCATGGCCCAAACTTCCACATTAGAAACGCTTTTTATTTTTGAACGATCGACCCACGCATCCTAACATAGGTTCAGTGCAGTCATCATTTTGCTTTTTTTCTCTTTGACGCACTCTATGCACTTATACACTAACCCTTTTTTTTAAATTTTGAAGTATCGTCTAGAATTCTTTAGCATTCTTCGGGCATTGTCAGTAAGTTTAATTTTGAATCTTGCGAAAATTTTGTTCGAATTCATGGCCGAATATTTGCGTCTTTATAGAAGGTTAACGTTTGCACAAAAAAATTAAAATAATTTCAACATATCCGGGCACAGTTCGGTTTAAATTTTTGGCATTCGCGATTGACAATACCAGGAGAAGTAATAAAGTCTTCGTTTTAGTATTTTGTGAAATTAAAGCGTTTCCAACCTGTATGAAATCAGGAGCACCTTTAACCGGAAATTGTAGACAACATTACAGGTAATATTCCCTGTTTTTTATGGTTAAATGAATGAAAGAATGCCTTTCAATCTCATAAACTTTGGTTAGCAACCGGTTTAGGAGACGGGGTTTCAAATTTTCAATCCTTGAAATTATCTTCTATACTTCAAAATATCCTTGATATGATACTACAAGTGTAGGCCATTGAAGTATCATGTGACATTATCAAAGATTTTTGTTGTACTATTCTCAAACCTGGAGAGAATATGTGAATATGACGAGGTTTTGGAGAGGATGGATACGAAAAGACAATTGAAGCTTCTGGGACATGTAGTGAGGAAAGAGGGCTTGGCGAATCTGATGCTTACGGGACGGATAGAGGAAAGAGATATAAAAGAAGGCAACGCGTGACATATTTAGGAAACTTGAGTAAATGAATGGCGGAAGGGGTTTGAGCAGGATAAAAGCAGAAGTGGTGTTAAGAACTACAAAGGATTAGGAGATGTGGAGGACCATGATCGCCTACCTCCCGAAAGAACACGACACAGAGAAGAAGATTCTCAAATGCCTAACAGGTTACTGTAACCAACAATCGTATCGATAATATTTTACACTTTCTAAATAAAAGTATATCTTGTTTGTATAAACAAAAGCAAAACGAAACAATCAAGACATAGCAGAACTATCTTGTCTGTTATTTTGAATGAAACATGTATTAACTAAATACACACACACATCTATGTATGTGTGTGTGTGTGTGTGTGTGTGTGTGTGTGTGTGTGTGTGTGTGTGTAAGATTCCAATTTTGCTTTAAAACTTTATCGATGTAGAATCCTTAGATAGCAACAGCCAGTAATCAGTGAAACTTGAAATTGACAGCTCCAAGCTCCACAGCAAATTGGTAGGTAGTTTATAGATTCCACTCTGCCATGTAGGTAAGTCTATTCTGTAGATTCTGATTGGCTGATGATTCCAGTGTGGATATTGTGCTCAATAAATATCAGCACAATATCCACTCAATGGGTGATAGGAGAGAGAGAGACATGTATTGAGTTACAACCCAGTTTATTTTTGTCTGCCGACTGGACGCTAATTGGAAACATCCTTGTGAATGTGAGTCTCACACTCTTAATTGTTCAATCGAGAGCACTAACACGTTAACGTCAAGGCTACCAATGCAAATGATAACGCCCACCGTGTTTATCGTCATATCAATGAACCATAACAACTCTAAGATAGTTCTGAAACTAAGTAAATGAACACAGTAAAGGACAGATGGCCCGTCTTGTAAGTACACACTCAGCTGAATGACTAGATTTGATAGAGGAACTATATCGGTCCACAAAGTCGCAAAATCAAGCAAGAGACAAGATAAGAAAAGTGCGAGTTTGTCAAGAAAACCGGAACAAGAAACGATATATTCATGCTCAAAATGTTATCAGAAAAGACACCACAAATGCAGGAAGACATCTAGACTACGAAAAGTACGTCACAAGGTCTTGTTAGGGATGCTCGGCAAGCCATTAGAATAATCAAGAACATATACTTGCAGCAAGCCGCCTGCATACGGACAGGAAATGAGATTAACAGATATAGAAAAATAGAAAGGGATGCAAGACAAGGGTGTGTCTTCTCACCGGATTTATCAAACCGATACAGCAAGTCAATTGTGAGAAAACTAGAAGTTCTGTCAAGATTCGTCTTTGGCAGCCACAATCTTAACAATATAAGATACGCAGATGACACAGTGCTGGTAACAAACACGGAAAGGCAACAACAGAAGGTAGGAAAGAAAAGTAAGAAAAAGTGGGGCTCAAAATGACAATTACAGGTCGGGGATATCAAAGTAAAGCATGCGCAAAAACTTAAATACGAAGCATGTGTTTAAACTGACTTACAGTACAGTATTCTCTTTTGGCTTTTCTATGTGTATATCTTGTATCGTTGTATTGTTTTGTCTTATATGTGTCTAAACCTACATTGGCGTTTGTCTTATTATTGATGGTCCTAATTTAGGTCCACATCAGATACTGAGATCCGAAGCCAAGGCCGCATTCAAAAAGATGAGTAGAGTTTACAGGATATATCATCAAAAGA
Organism: Ascarosepion bandense; assembly: GCA_037127315.1. Lineage (NCBI taxonomy): Eukaryota > Metazoa > Mollusca > Cephalopoda > Sepiida > Sepiidae > Ascarosepion > Ascarosepion bandense. The sequence goes on along the minus strand of JBBBDQ010001761.1, from coordinate 3,506,375 downwards.
GGAGACCAAAATGCCAATTACAGGTCGGGGATATTAATTTCAAGCAGGTATAGAAATCTAAATACCTTGTAAGTGTTCTAACAGAAAATGAAAAGTAAGGCACTGAGATCCGAAGGCTTGTTGACAAAGCCAAGACCGCATTCCAAAAGATGAGTAGAGTATTGAGAGATTGAAAAACAGAGTGTACTTGACTGTTATGTGTTATCTGGGCTCCTATATAGCAGCAAATGATGGACAATCTTCTCAAACATGAAGGAGTGACTCGCAGCAACAGAAATATATTTCTACAGGATGAGGCTACAATGGAACGTACATGTGAGTAACGATCAGGTTTTAGAGAGAATGGAAACAAAAAGAAAAGAAAAAATATAGTTCACACGGCTGAAGTTTCTGGGACACGTAATGAGGAAGGAAGGCTTGTAGAATCTGATATGAGAAGTGAATGATAACGTGATGTCCTTCTACCGATCAATGCTTAGAATGAGACGTAATGAGGAAGGAAGGCTTGTAGAATCTGATATGAGAAGTGAATGATAACGTGATGTCCTTCTGCTGATCAATGCTTAGAATGAGTCGTAATGAGGGAGGAAGTCTTGTAGAATCTGATATGAGAAGTGAATGATAACGTGATGTCCTTCTACCAATCAATGCTTAGAATGAGACGTAATGAGGAAGGAAGGCTTGTAGAATCTGATATGAGAAGTGAATAATAACGTGATGTCCTTCTGCTGATCAATGCTTAGAATGAGTCGTAATGAGGGAGGAAGTCTTGTAGAATCTGATATGAGAAGTGAATGATAACGTGATGTCCTTCTACCAATCAATGCTTAGAATGAGACGTAATGAGGAAGGAAGGCTTGTAGAATCTGATAGGAGAAGTGAATGATAACGTGATGTCCTTCTACCAATCAATGCTTAGAATGAGACGTAATGAGGAAGGAAGGCTTGTAGAATCTGATATAAGAAGTGCATGATAACGTGATGTCCTTCTACCGATCAATGCTTAGAATGAGACGTAATGAGGAAGGAAGGCTTGCAGAAGCTGATATGAGAAGTGAATGATAACGTGATGTCCTTCTACCGATCAATGCTTAGAATGAGACATAATGAGGAAGGAAGGCTTGCAGAAGCTGATATGAGAAGTGAATGATAACGTGATGTCCTTCTACCGATCAATGCTTAGAATGAGAGGTAATGAGGAAGGAAGGCTTGTAGAATCTGATATGAGAAGTGAATGATAACGTGATGTCCTTCTACCGATCAATGCTTAGAATGAGACGTAATGAGGAAGGAAGGCTTGTAGAATCTGATATGAGAAGTGAATGATGACGTTATGTCCTTCTACCGATCAATGCTTAGAATGAGACATAATGAGGAAGGAAGGCTTGCAGAAGCTGATATGAGAAGTGAATGATAACGTGATGTCCTTCTACCGATCAATGCTTAGAATGAGACGTAATGAGAAAGGAAGGCTTGTAGAATCTGATATGAGAAGTGAATGATAACGTGATGTCCTTCTACCTATCAATGCTTAGAATGAGACGTAATGAGGAAGGAAGGCTTGTAGAATCTGATATGAGAAGTGAATGATAACGTGATGTCCTTCTACCGATCAATGCTTAGAATGAGAGGTAATGAGGAAGGAAGTCTTGTAGAATCTGATATGAGAAATGAATGATAACGTTAAGTCCTTCTACCGATCAATGCTTAGAATGAGACGTAATGAGGAAGGAAGGCTTGTAGAATCTGATATGAGAAGTGAATGATAAAGTTACGTCCTTCTACCGATCAATGCTGAGAATGAGACGTAATGAGGAAGGAATGCTTGTAGAATCTGATATGAGAAGGGAATGATAACGTGATGTCCTTCTAACGATCAATGCTTAGGATGAGACGTAATGAGGAAGGAAGGCTTGTAGAATCTGATATGAGAAGTGAATGATAACGTGATGTCCTTCTACCGATCAATGCTTAGAATGAGACGTAATGAGGAAGGAAGGCTTGTAGAATCTGATATGAGAAGTGAATGATAACGTGATGTCCTTCTACCGATCAATGCTTAGAATGAGACGTAATGAGGAAGGAAGGCTTGTAGAATCTGATATGAGAAGTGAATGATAACGTGATGTCCTTCTGCTGATCAATGCTTAGAATGAGTCGTAAGGAGGGAGGAAGTCTTGTAGAATCTGATATGAGAAGTGAATGATAACGTGATGTCCTTCTACTAATCAATGCTTAGAATGAGACGTAATGAAGAAGGAAGGCTTGTAGAATCTGATATAAGAAGTGAATGATAACGTGATGTCCTTCTACCGATCAATGCTTAGAATGAGACGTAATGAGGAAGGAAGGCTTGCAGAATCTGATATGAGAAGTGAATGATAATGTTATTTCCTTCTACCGATCAATGCTTAGAATGAGACGTAATGAGGAAAGAAGATTTGTAGAATCTGATATGAGAAGTGAATGATAACGTGATGTCCTTCTACCGATCAATGCTTAGAATGAGATGTAATGAGGAAGGAAGGCTTGTAGAAGCTGATATGAGAAGTGAATGATGACATGATGTCCTTCTACCGATCAATGCTTAGAATGAGAGGTAATGAGGAAGGAAGGCTTGTAGAATCTGATATGAGAAGTGAATGATAAAGTTACGTCCTTCTACCGATCAATGCTTAGAATGAGACGTAATGAGGAAGAAAGGCTTGTAGAATCTGATATGAGAAGTGAATGATAACGTGATGTCCTTCTACCGATCAATGCTTAGAATGAGACGTAATGAGGAAGAAAGGCTTGTAGAATCTGATATGAGAAGTGAATGATAACGTGATGTCCTTCTACAGATCAATGCTTAGAATGAGACGTAATGAGGAAGGAAGGCTTGTAGAATCTGATATGAGAAGTGAATGATAACGTGATGTCCTTCTACCGATCAATGCTTAGAATGAGACTTAATGAGGAAGGAAGGCTTGTAGAATCTGATATGAGAAGTGAATGATAACGTGATGTCTTTCTACCGATCAATGCTTAGAATGAGACGTAATGAGGAAGGAAGGCTTGTAGAATCTGATATGAGAAGTGAATGATAACGTGATGTCCTTCTGCTGATCAATGCTTAGAATGAATCGTAATGAGGGAGGAAGTCTTGTAGAATCTGATATGAGAAGTGAATGATAACGTGATGTCCTTCTACCAATCAATTATTAGAATGAGACGTAATGAGGAAGGAAGGCTTGTAGAATCTGATATGAGAAGTGAATGATAACGTGATGTCCTTCTACCGATCAATGCTTAGAATGAGAGGTAATGAGGAAGGAAGGCTTGTAGAATCTGATATAAGAAGTGAATGATAACGTGATGTCCTTCTACCGATCAATGCTTAGAATGAGACGTAATGAGGAAGGAAGGCTTGCAGAATCTGATATGAGAAGTGAATGATAACGTTATGTCCTTCTACCGATCAATGCTTAGAATGAGACGTAATGAGGAAGGAAGACTTGTAGAATCTGATATGAGAAGTGAATGATAACGTGATGTCCTTCTACCGATCAATGCTTAGAATGAGACGTAATGAGGAAGGAAGGATTGTAGAATCTGATATGAGAAGTGAATGATGACGTTATGTCCTTCTACCGATCAATGCTTAGAATGAGACATAATGAGGAAGGAAGGCTTGCAGAAGCTGATATGAGAAGTGAATGATGACGTGATGTCCTTCTACCGATCAATGCTTAGAATGAGAGGTAATGAGGAAGGAAGGCTTGTAGAATCTGATATGAGAAGTGAATGATAACGTGATGTCCTTCTACCGATCAATGCTTAGAATGAGACGTAATGAGGAAGGAAGGATTGTAGAAGCTGATATGAGAAGTGAATGATGACGTGATGTCCTTCTACCGATCAATGCTTAGAATGAGAGGTAATGAGGAAGGAAGGCTTGTAGAATCTAATATGAGAAGTGAATGATAACGTGATGTCCTTCTACCGATCAATGATTAGAATGAGACGTAATGAGGAAGGAAGGCTTGTAGAATCTGATATGAGAAGTGAATGATAACGTGATGTCCTTCTACCGATCAATGCTTAGAATGAGACGTAATGAGAAAGGAAGGCTTGCAGAATCTGATATGAGAAGTGAATGATAACGTTATGTCCTTCTACCGATCAATGCTTAGAATGAGACGTAATGAGGAAGGAAGGCTTGTAGAATCTGATATGAGAAGTGAATGATAACGTGATGTCCTTCTACCGATCAATGCTTAGAATGAGACGTAATGAGGAAGGAAGACTTGTAGAATCTGATATGAGAAGTGAATGATAACGTGATGTCCTTCTACCGATCAATGCTTAGAATGAGACGTAATGAGGAAGGAAGGCTTGTAGAATCTGATATGAGAAGTGAATGATAACGCGATGTCCTTCTGCTGATCAATGCTTAGAATGAGTCGTAATGAGGGAGGAAGTCTTGTAGAATCTGATATGAGAAGTGAATGATAACGTGATGTCCTTCTACCGATCAATGCTTAGAATGAGACGTAATGAGGAAGGAAGGCTTGCAGAATCTGATATGAGAAGTGAATGATAATGTTATTTCCTTCTACCGATCAATGCTTAGAATGAGACGTAATGAGGAAGGAAGATTTGTAGAATCTGATATGAGAAGTGAATGATAACGTGATGTCCTTCTACCGATCAATGCTTAGAATGAGACGTAATGAGGAAGGAAGGCTTGTAGAATCTGATATGAGAAGTGAATGATGACGTTATGTCCTTCTACCGATCAATGCTTAGAATGAGACATAATGAGGAAGGAAGGCTTGTAGAAGCTGATATGAGAAGTGAATTATTACGTGATGTCCTTCTACCGATCAATGCTTAGAATGAGAGGTAATGAGGAAGGAAGGCTTGTAGAATCTGATATGAGAAGTGAATGATAAAGTTACGTCCTTCTACCGATCAATGCTTAGAATGAGACGTAATGAGGACGATAGGCTTGTAGAATCTGATATGAGAAGTGAATGATAACGTGATGTCCTTCTACCGATCAATGCTTAGAATGAGAGGTAATGAGGAAGGAAGGCTTGTAGAATCTGATATGAGAAGTGAATGATAACGTGATGTCCTTCTACCGATCAATGCTTAGAATGAGACGTAATGAGGAAGGAAGGCTTGTAGAATCTGATATGAGAAGTGAATGATAACGTGATGTTCTTCTACCGATCAATGCTTAGAATGAGACTTAATGAGGAAGGAAGGCTTGTAGAATCTGATATGAGAAGTGAATGATAACGTGATGTCTTTCTACCGATCAATGCTTAGAATGAGACGTAATGAGGAAGGAAGGCTTGTAGAATCTGATATGAGAAGTGAATGATAACGTGATGTCCTTCTGCTGATCAATGCTTAGAATGAGTCGTAATGAGGGAGGAAGTCTTGTAGAATCTGATATGAGAAGTGAATGATAACGTGATGTCCTTCTACCAATCAATGCTTAGAATGAGACGTAATGAGGAAGGAAGGCTTGTAGAATCTGATATGAGAAGTGAATGATAACGTGATGTCCTTCTACCGATCAATGCTTAGAATTAGACGTAATGAGGAAGGAAGGCTTGTAGAATCTGATATGAGAAGTGAATGATAACGTGATGTCCTTCTACCAATCAATGATTAGAATGAGACGTAATGAGGAAGGAAGGCTTGTAGAATCTGATATGAGAAGTGAATGATAACGTGATGTCCTTCTACCGATCAATGCTTAGAATGAGACGTAATGAGGAAGGAAGGCTTGCAGAATCTGATATGAGAAGTGAATGATAACGTTATGTCCTTCTACCGATCAATGCTTAGAATGAGACGTAATGAGGAAGGAAGACTTGTAGAATCTGATATGAGAAGTGAATGATAACGTGATGTCCTTCTCCCGATCAATGCTTAGAATGAGACGTAATGAGGAAGGAAGGCTTGTAGAATCTGATATGAGAAGTCAATGATGAAGTTATGTCCTTCTACCGATCAATGCTTAGAATGAGACATAATGAGGAAGGAAGGCTTGCAGAAGCTGATATGAGAAGTGAATGATAACGTGATGTCCTTCTACCGATCAATGCTTAGAATGAGAGGTAATGAGGAAGGAAGATTTGTAGAATCTGATATGAGAAGTGAATGATAACGTGATGTCCTTCTACCGATCAATGCTTAGAATGAGACGTAATGAGGAAGGAAGGATTGTAGAAGCTGATATGAGAAGTGAATGATGACGTGATGTCCTTCTACCGATCAATGCTTAGAATGAGAGGTAATGAGGAAGGAAGGCTTGTAGAATCTGATATGAGAAGTGAATGATAACGTGATGTCCTTCTACCGATCAATGCTTAGAATGAGACGTAATGAGGAAGGAAGGCTTGCAGAATCTGATATGAGAAGTGAATGATAACGTTATGTCCTTCTACCGATCAATGCTTAGAATGAGACGTAATGAGGAAGGAAGACTTGTAGAATCTGATATGAGAAGTGAATGATAACGTGATGTCCTTCTACCCATCAATGCTTAGAATGAGACGTAATGAGGAAGGAAGGCTTGTAGAATCTGATATGAGAAGTGAATAATGACGTTATGTCCTTCTACCGATCAATGCTTAGAATGAGACGTAATGAGGAAGGAAGGCTTGTAGAATCTGATATGAGAAGTGAATGATAACGTGATGTCCTTCTACCGATCAATGCTTAGAATGAGACGTAATGAGGAAGGAAGGCTTGTAGAATCTGATATGAGAAGTGAATGATAACGTGAAGTCTTTCTACCGATCAATGCTTAGAATGAGACGTAATGAGGAAGGAAGGCTTGTAGAATCTGATATGAGAAGTGAATGATAACGTGATGTCCTACTACCGATCAATGCTTAGAATGAGACGTAATGAGGAAGGAAGGCTTGTAGAATCTGATATGAGAAGTGAATGATAACGTGATGTCCATCTGCCGATCAATGCTTAGAATGAGGCGTAATGAGGGAGGAATCTTGTAGAATCTGATATGAGAAGTGAATAACGTGATGTCCTTCTACCGATCAATGCTTAGAATGAGACATAATGAGGAAGGAAGTCTTGTAGAATCTGATATGAGAAGTGAATGATAACGTGATGTCCTTCTACCGATCAATGCTTAGAATGAGACGTAATGAGGAATTAAGTCTTGTTAAATCAGATTCGAGAAGTGTTCTAACGGAGGACGGAAATTTCAACATTGTGATTCAAAGAGGTATTAGCATTGCAAAAGACGCGCTCCAAAAGATAAGTAGAATATTGAGAGACGGGAAAATCTCGTTGAAAAACAAAGAGAAGAGTACTCGACTGTTATGTGTTATCTGGGCTCCTATATGGCGGTGAATGATGGACAATCTTCTCAAAGATGAAGAAAAGACTCGAAGCAACACAAATGTATTTCTACCGATGAGGATACTATGGAACAATCAGGTTTTAGAGAGAATGGAAAAAAAGAAAAATTATACTTCACACAGCTGAAGTTTCTGGGACAGGTAATGAGGAAGAGGGGCTTGGAGATTCTGATACATAAATGGAAAGAGAGACAGAGAAAAACAGCGCATGGTATACTTGATAAGCTTACGCAAATAAATGGCAAATCAGGGTTTGAGAGATCTTCCTATGACGACCATATCTTTCAAGTGGTGATATGGTGGTAAATTATTCTAACTGCTAAAGGATTGATAAGACAATAGAACCGGATGTGTTAAATGTTAAACAAATTGGAAAATTGTCCGACAGACTTCCCCAGTGAGATAAGCCTCAATCACTCTTTTGATTACTTTTTGTTTTACTTTTCATTGTTTTGAAAATTTTAGATTTTTATATTTCAAATAAATGGGATGTTGATAGGAAAGTTTTGTAATTTGCTTGAAGCATTGTGTATATAAGATATATGAATAGGTATTTGAAGGCCATCACAATGTGTTTAAAAAATAAAGGAAAGTAAAGTTGTCGGGTATTACCTATTTATTATACATGGATATTTCGAGATCAAATGGTAGGAGTGCTTGTTTTAGAGTTCCGTGCCTTTCAACGAATGGTCATTCTTGGCTGCTACTGCTGTCATTAATTGTAGTGTGTGTGTGTGTGTGTGTGTGTGTGTGTGTGTGTGTGTGTTTTAGAGCACGTGTTAAACGATACAGTGGGTTTAAGAAAGGCTCAGGCTTAGATAAACATAATTTACTGCGAAATTTATTTTTGTCAGATGGAGTCGAATAATTATGCAAAGTTGTAATCGCTCATAGTGGAATGTAGCAAAACAAATGAGTTGTTTAACATCAAAGAATAAAGTGACCAAAAGAAAGGTTCGGCTTTACTTATTACATAATTTACTACGAAATTTATTTTTGTTAGAAAGAGTCGAATATTTATGCAAAAATTATAATCACTTGTAGTGGAAACAGAATGTTTAAAATAGAAAGAAGCGTATGAAAATATAGGTTTTCTAACTGGATTTATTCAGCCAATCCAGCAAACTATCACAGATTCATGGGGAATAGGCTGGTTGTTATCAATCAATACATCAAAATCTACAAGTTTTACATATCGTTATTACTAAGTCGACTCTTATTTTGCTAATTTTAATGAGTTTCCATGCATTGAAAGTAGCTCTTTGCCTACTGCAGATAAAGTTCAATCCTGACCTAAAATGGAACGCATGTACTCGTGCCGTCACAGAAGATGCTGCTAGAATAGTCGGTTTATTGTGTTGCTTCTGAAAATGCCTAACTCTCGCTGCTAAAACCTATCTTTAAAAGATTCAGATCGGCCAAAGTTTATTGCTGCTATATCTGGCATAGTACGGCCCAATCCTTACCGTCCACCCATACATTCATGCTCTTTCTTTCTTTCTTTCTTTCTTTCTTTCTTTCTATTTGCACCCATACCTTAATTTTTTCTTTCTTTTTTCTATAGGATACCCTATAAAAAATAGAAAATTTTAGATTCTTTAGATGATGAAAAAAGTAATTAACAATTTAAAAAATATACTTTTTAGTTGTTTTTTTTTTTGTTGTTGTTGTTTTAAGCAATTAAATTTTTATACTTTGCTTTATTTTCAAATAAATGTAACAAAAATTCTAACATTTAAAAAATCTCTACTAAATTCCCTGGCTTTTTTGTGGGCAACTTGTATTTTTAACAACCCAATCGAAAAAAATTAGCTTGTAAGAGTAAATATCTCAATAACGAAGCTGAGAACTGTTTATCATCATGGAGTCATCAGTCAGGCTGAATGGAGAGATGCGGTGGGAGAAATTAGTGCAACATTACTTATAGAGAACGTCATTGTTACCTCAAACCTTGATGCTGTTAAACCATAGTCCATCACGGACAAAAAAGTCCAAAATCGCTCACGCGGCCTTGTGGGTGACTAATTGTTCTTTACTTTGCAAACTTTATTGCACAGACTAAACGTGACCAGCCTTTCAATACTATATCGCTATTACTGTGCTGCCCTGGAATAAATGCTAAAAAGCATCCTGCTTTAGACAGCCAGTTTAAGCTCAAATTCACAAGAACACACAGACGAATTTCATTGAAAAACGAAAGATTTTATTCCGTGAATCAGGTAAAAACTCTGAAAGAAAAATGAACAAAACCAAGATGAGTCCACTGCGACGAAAAAGACAGAAATAAAAGAGAGAAAAGGAAAGGCTAGATACAGTGAAGGGAGCAAGTGAGGACAAAGAAGGAAAAGAAAGCTAACCACTCCTACTAGTAGCCACGAGGTGGCCTGGTGGCAGTAAAAGCGTTAAGAACTGCGAAGTAGTTGTATTCAGTTTAAGTTTAAGAAAGCAACAGATTCGGAAAGGCAACTCAGCGTTGATAACAAGAAAGAGGCAATTTACAATATTAGACATGGTAAATGCATGACTAAGCGGCTGAGCAAAATCTGCATGGAAAGGTCCCTTATGTCTTCCTTAAAATAAATATTGGGCTAAAAAGTAAGAGCTGATTGAAAGAGCAACACAGAAATAAAGAGACAACAAACTATTTGTCGTGCCACAATAATGCATTTACAATACAAAGGAATTGAAAAAGCTAAGAAGGTGAATAGACAAGAGTTCAACCCGACCTTACGCAAAATCTGCTGATATTTTTGGGTGCAGCAACGAGGTCGTTTTCGCTCTCGGAGGTCGAAAAAATAACCTTGGGCGTAACGACGATTTGGGCTGCGTTCCCAAGCAACTCGACTCTCGGATCGAAGGCCGTCGCTCGCCGTCCGCACCGAATGGGCCTGGCACCCGCCGCGGGCGGCCTCGATCGAGAGAACTCCGAACTACGCGAGACGAAAACGAGCGGCTGCCTTCGACCCATGCGCCACATGTCCCGAAGCCGTTTACTTGCGACGGGATTCGGCGTTGGGCTTCTCCCGGCTCGCTCGCTGTTACTAAGGGAATCCCGGTTGGTTTCTTTTCCTCCGCTTAGCGATATGGCAACCTACTTCGGGATAATCTTCTGCCCATTCAGTCATGTCTCTTTCGAGACATGATAGCCGAAGCGTGTTTCACGTATGGCACTTAACTGACTGACTGAATATAATAGTTGGAAACATGATTAAGGCTTCTACTGGGCATAAAGTGGGGGATCAGTTTTCTAATGTTATGAAGTAATAAACTGACCCCCACTAATTACTACTTAATAATATAATACATCTCTTCCCCCTCTAACTATGAGACAAATAACAGGACAGATTGGGTTCTATAGCCTTGGTCGGCAACCAGTCTACCGCAGTCTATGGCAACCTACTGCGGGATAATCTTCTGTCCAGTCAGTCATGTCTCTTTCGAGACATGATCGCCCAAGCGTGTATCACGTATGGCACTTGACTGAATGAGTGAATATAATAGTTGGAAACAAGATTAGGGCTTCTACTGGGCATAAAGTGGGGGATCAGTTTTCTATTGTTAGTATATTTAATCCGTTCTTTTTTGCTTAATATCTTATGTTAAAAATGTTATCCGTTCAATACTACAGGGAAATACAAATATCTCTCGGAAGGAAAATATTAGTAACAGAACAGCAATGATTGCAGCAACAAAGCTTATTTAAAAACCGAGTTGAAACGTGCCGATCATTTAATAGACAAAAGTTTCTGAGCATCCCCCACATGAAAGGCTTGAACAAATAAGTCTGCAATCTAAGACACGAGAAGACAACAGATCTAAGACAAGAGAACTGATTGATAAAACATTTGATTTTGCTCAGAAAAGAAATTTAGTATCAATGCAGATAAATATTTTATAAGCATAGTTTATGAAAACGACTCATGGAAGTAATTATTCATAAATTTACTAATCTAAGTTTGGTTTACCTTTCTTTCTGCTATAATGTGGAGAGAAATATATAAATAAATAGACCAGAAATATATAAATAATACACCAGAAATATATGAATAAATACACCAGAAAGATATAAATAAACATACCAGATGTAAATGAATAAACCAGAAATATGGAAATAAACACACCAGAAATATGTAAGTAAATACACCAGAAATATATAAATAAATACACCAGAAATATATGAATAAATACACCAGGAATATATCAATAAATACACCAGAAAGATATCAATAAACATACCAGAAATATGAAAATAAATAAATAAACCAGAAATATGGAAATAAACACACCAGAAATATATAAATAAACGCACCAGAAATATGTAAATAAATACACCAGGAATTTATAAATAAATACACCAGAAATATATAAATAATACACCAGAAATATATAAATAAACGCACCAGAAATATGCAAATAAACACACCAGAAATATATGAATAAATACACCAGTATTTTATAAATAAATATACCAAAAATATATAAATAAATACACCAGAAATATATAAATAAATACACCAGAAATATATGAATAAATACACCACAGATATATAAATAAATACACTAGAAATATATACATAAATACACCAGAAATATATAAATAAATACACCAGAGACATATAAATAAATACACCAGAAATATATAAATAAACATACCAGAAATATATAAATGAATAAACCAGAAATATGAAAATAAACACACCAGAAATATGTAAGTAAATACACCAGAAATATGTAAATAAATACACCAGGAATTTATAAATACATACACCAGAAATATATAAATAAATACACCAGAAATATATAAATAAATACACCAGAAATATGTAAATGAAAGCATCAAAAATATGTAAATAAACACACCAGAAATATATAAATAAATACACCAGTAATTTATAAATAAATACACCAGAAATATATAAATAAATACACATTAATAATTATTAAAGTTTGGTTCTCGCTATTATAATTATCAAGGTTTGTTTCCCGCATTAAGCTGTTTATTTTCGGTACAATTGACAAATGCTATCATATCAAATTCAAAATAATATTTTTTTTATATTATTTTTACCCCAAAATAAGCTGAAAGAAATAACTGGCTATGGGACTTGAAGAAAGGATAAAAGATTAACGGTTTTCAAGGAGAAAGAAGATAGGAATTGACGTTGCATTTAAATTTTTTAATATTGTAAGTATCAAGGAAGCAAATAAACAGAATGGAATTTCACAAGCGGGAAGCGCGTGCAAAGAAACTGTTGGAGTAGAAGAGGCGTTTACATTTAACTATTTCAACAATAATAGGGTGTGACCTTGATTACAATCTAGTAGCATGTTTAAAATCATGAAATCGGTGCATAACAGAAGAAAGCGCTTTAGAGAAGTTGCCAAGAAAAAATTGTAGAAAAGACAGAGAGAAGCCATGTCACTTCGGTGGGAAAGTGACTTAAGTCGAGATGCCAAGTCAGGATTAAATTGCAGATCATTCTTTAGATTTTGTCGAGAACCTCAAAATAAAGACCCAACCAGATATGGCAACAGTGTTCAATGCCAGGACGAATAGTAGATTTATAAATGTGAAAGATTGATTCGGACGAAAACCTCGGGATCAATAGCAGAGGGACCCAACCAGATATGGCAACAGTATTCAATGCAAAGACGAATGGTAGATTTATAAATGTAGAAAATGGATTCTGACGAGAGAAAAAACTGTCTGACCCGGTACAGCGGCCTAACCTTCCTAGCAGTAGATGCAGTTATATATCTGATGCAGTTGGTTGGAAAATGGGTCCCATTAGGTGCAGTGTACTGCGGTCAAGGAGACTAGCGTTAGCCATGTTAATGGCGAGCAAGAAAGTTTCTCTATAGTGGTTAAATTAGAGGAAAAGACAATGAAAATGATCTCACCGTGAAATACTTTTGCATACAACTGTATATACGAAATCGGCAAATGTCCATTTTCCTTGACAATGAGCGTCAGTGAGCCTACACAGAGCATGCGCAATGTGTCTATTTATTCCAGTTTTTTTTTTTTTTTTTTTTGTTCTATTTTACGTACTTAGCTTAATATGGAGTTGCTTGGGCAACATTACTGGCGCCGACAAAGCTCCTAAATCAGATCATAGCCGACGGATGTACAAAATTAATACCGACATTCGGTGACACTGAGGAGGGAAGAAAACGAATGTATCTTATTTGGAGAAAGAGTTTGAAAGGAGATTAGGTTTAGGCAGCAAAGGAAGTCATTATCCTTTCTCGAATTGTTTTCCTTTTGCCTATCATGGCAAGAACGACATGCCATAAACCAGGGAAGCTATTGTCAATGCTTGTTATCAAAAAGTGACCGAAACATTATCGATTACAGAGTGATAGTTCGTAGACTTGCATCCCATTTTATGTAAGATGCTCGCGAAACGTGACATGATTTTGTTTCTGGAGCAGCTAGATATTCAAAAAGAGAGTTTAGACCTGTACAGTTCGAATCAACCTCCATTCGTTTTTATACCTCGCGTCCCTTTAGGACGTAGGCAATAAAAACGAAGCTGCTATCTATTAACCATCATAGACAGTCGTTCCTAACGCCCATTAGCATGGAACAGGCTAACTACCCTGAGAGTAAAACACTACGCTTCATTGGCCTCACACTCTCAGTGGAATGACTATATCGAATCCATTGCTAAATCCGCTGTTAAGAAGGTCGGTTCACTGTGCAGAGCCAGGAAGTTTTTCCCGCCTGAGTCCATCCTACACATATATAAATCTACCATCCGCTCGTGTATTGAATACTACTGCCACATCGGGTCGTGTGCCCCTGCTATTCACCTTGACAAAATCCAACGAAAAATCTGCAATGTGATCGATACCGACTTAGCAGCTGCAGTCGCTCTCTCACCGGCGGGTCGTGGCTTCCCTGTGCCTCTTCTATAAATACTTTCACGGCTTCTGCTCCGATGAACTTAGATCACAGGTGCCTGCTAGGTATGAATTTACACGAGTTACTAAATTATCTACTAGGTCCCACTCTTTTACAGTGAAACCGATAAAATATAACCGCAATTTCTACTCTAACAGCTTCTTTTCACGCCCTTTCCACCTGTGGAATTCCCTCCCATATACTTGCTTCCCCGACAGCTACAATCTCCAGGAATTTAAACGTAAGGTCAATAGACATCTCTTATCTCACTAACTCGCATCCATTCTCACGGGATCTTTTTCCTTCTACTCCACCCACATCCTCGGTATCCTCGTCCGTCTTTACCCTCCTCCTGACATTTCCTTTAACTAGCCTCTCTTGCTCATCACTTTCCCCTATGTAACCCTCTGCTCAACAGTAGCAGTAGAATGCCTTGTTTGGGGTGAGATGATTAAAAGAAAAGAAATAAATAAAGTATCTCTTCAACTTCCTATTCATTTAAGCTCTTAGTAACATTGGCTGTCTTGCTATACATCCCAACATCGTTCTGTTATTCGTTCCCTACATCTGGCGAGGTGTGTGTGCTGTGGTCCTTTCTCGTGTTTTTTTGGCCTTTGAGATTTCATTCTAGAGCATAGGTTCCCAACCTTTTTGCTGTGATTACCCTAAAATACAATTTCACTATTATCCATTACCCCAAAGAACAAATACCCGTAATATAAGAAAAGAAGTAATTATATTTTCATACATCAAAAACAGACAAAGTTAATGGAAATTATTCAATACAATAGTACCAATCTATAATGATCAGAGATATAATAGCCGTAACCTAGCCGTGATTCTTAATGTGAGTGATGAGCTTGTATTGCCTGTGTCAGTTTATTTATTCTTGTCTTTGTGACTGAAAGGGCTATTCGGGCATCGTTTGCCACGTTGAGTCTGATACGTTTATTGGTCTTCATTCCAAGAACAGTGTGAAATTATAAACTGATTACCTCTTCCCAAGCCAAACATCTATTACCCCCAAAATATGGTCTCATTACTCCACTGGGGTAATTTACCCCGGGGTTGGGAACCATGATTCTAGAGGCAATCTCCCAGCTCCTGATTCATTAAATGTTAACTCTTTCTGATACTGGCTATAAGTTGTTCTATCTGTTTCCAGTTTCTTTCTTAGACTTCTTATTTGCTAACGCGCTTCGTCCAATGCTATATTCCAGCGTCTTTCTTCGGCGCGATAAATCTCTTGCTTTTCATCTTCACTTCATCTGTCCAGCAATCACTGCCATAGAGCAAGATTGCTATTACATAGCAATTCAGAACTAGTCACAAATATTTTGAAAATTAGTAAACAACAGAAAGTGTGAGATCCAAAAGTGTATTAGAATGGTGATTTTCCAATCGCAGCTTCGATGTGGCACAAGGCTGAGAGCATGGGAAACCCACTACTCAATTATAATATTTGAAGCTTGCTAACCATTACACCACTGCACTACAACATTTACTGCATCACAACGCACATCCTGGTATGAAAGTATAAAAAAATTACAGTCAAAATTTTCATAGTAAAAATATTACCAGGAAAACAAAAAAAACAAAAAATGCCAGCTATACATTAAAAAAACACATTACCAGTAATAAATTACTAATTCTCCCATAAAAATTAGATTTCAGCAATAAAGGACCCATAAAGCTTTCACTATTTTCTGTGTTTAAGCTAACAACAGCATCAGTGAGAAATCCACGATTATCTTAGCCACAAAGCAAATCCGTATCCTTATAGCCAAAGAATCAGTATTAGTACGAACATCATTATATGTTAAATTCGACATTTATTAAAAGCGTGAAACTTATACAGTCCTTCAATTATCACTAAATTTGTTTGCAATTGCAAATGGTGGCTAACATACACGCGCATACATACACAAAATTCGAACTCGGCTCTACTAATTTCCCCTTCCGAGCTGATATCCATTACTCCACAATGCATAACTAAGGTATCCGGAAACAGAAAGGTTTTGAGACAAGAATGCGTCTATTCTCCCAAATATATTCGACCTCTACAACGATACTATCCTAAGGTAACTGAAGACGCTACCAGGAATTCTTGTCAGTGGGCGTAATCTTATCAATAATAGATACGCAGATAACCTTGTTTTGATGGAGCCTCCTAGACAGGGTGGGTGAAAATAGGCGAAAAAATAAGGGCTAATTATCAACATCAAGAAGCCAAATAAATTGCTGATCAACAAAAAAAATTCTTAATACGAGTTACGAATTAGACATACAAAGAAGTAGTTGAAAATGGTTTCTTTTTTTTTTTAATCATATCGCCCCAAGCAAGGCAGTTTACCGCCACTGTTATATAGGGGGTTACACCGGAGGAAATTTATAAGAATAAGTGACAGGTTACGGGGTGTGTCAGGAAGTAGGCAAGATAATGATGAGAATACTGATGAGAGTGGAGTGGATGGAGAGAGAGAGGATGCAGGTTAGTGTGATAGGAAATGACTACTGTCTTTACAATTAAATTCTTGGAGAGTGTAGCTGTCAGGAAAGCAAGTATGCAGAAGGGAATTCCACAGGCGGGAAGTGCAAGAAAAGAAGCTGATGGGGTAGAATTTGCGTTTACATTTTATTGGTTTCACAGTAAAAGGGTGGGACCTAGTTGCTAATCTTGTGGCTCGAGTAAATTCGTATATAGGGAGCACCAGTTAGCTAAGTTCATCAGCAAATTTTTTTTTTATCGTTTTAACCGAGAATGGAAAAAGCAATACTGAGAATTGCTTCGGACCAAAGAAAGAATCATGCAAAAAGTTTCGCAAGATTCTCAGAATTAGAAGAACTTTGTGAGACACAAAGAAATGAGAGCGGGGTTGCTATGTACTATCGATCCTCTTTATATGTGATTGAAGATCCCCCGTGAATGACGTAAAAACTAGAAGCATCAGAAATAGGGTTTTACAGGACACTGAACATTGCATGGAGCAACGAGTTAGAGAGTCAAGCTTATATTCAAAATCAGGAAAAGACAGATGAAATTCCTTGGACACAGAGTCAGGAGGGAGGGTTTGGAAAACTTTACTGTCACTGGGTATAATGAGTTTCAAGGCAAGCGATATAGGTGAAGGCAGTGAACCTCTTACCTGACGAGCTTGTGTGAATGGTTGGCAGAAATGGAACCGAGAACTAAAATGGAATAAAAATTACTAGAGTCACAAAGGATAGAAAGTAGTGAAGAACCATGATCAACTATGTCTTGAGGCAATGAAACACTTAGAAGAGGGATGGCAAAAATATAGGTACTAGAGTGATATATCCCAGAAAAAGATATATATCTTATTCGAAGTAGCTAAGTGGTTTTGGCAAATGTAACCGGGTAGGACAATCTAGCAAGTAGGCGAAATGGACGGTACTCGTCGTAGTCTTATGCAGTATGCTTAGGCGTAGGCTTATGCAATAGGTGTAGTCAATAGGCGTTCCAATAGGCGTAGTCCTAGGTGTTCCCGCCTTAGTCTGTATTTATGGCTGACACGAGCCAATCATATTACTGTGAGGGGGAACCAAGGTGTATGCATATTCATTACATCATAGAGTTTCCTCATTATAATCCATTTTGATCAACACAGAGAAAGAAAGTGTCACGAGTTCAAGTTAATGTGAATACCCATATGGGTACATATGGACCATGGATAACAATTACCGTATCAAGCGGGTGTCGTATTAAGTTATTCCACCGATCTTTGTGCAATGACCTAAGTGCTGCCGCAGAGTTGGAATCCCCAAGGCCATTGGCCTTCCTTCCTTGCAAAAGGGGCAGGACAGATACTTCATCTGGTTTTTATTTGTTCACACAGAGCTTCATGGTTTACTGAGGAAGGTGCTGCTGCAGTTTTGGAATCGCCAGGACATGGTATTCCTCATTATCCAGCTGGGATGATGTGATACAATGTTAGTTTAATGTGAAGATCTTGAGCACGTGCGACCGGAACAAGTTAAAAAAAATAACGGATACATGTTCCCAGAGACCAGACACCACTTGATAGTATTTCCAGTTGCGCTCTGCCTGCAAACAAATCCACAACTGAGTTGCGCTCTGAGAGAAACACCATTGAGAGATAAAATGGAGTTTGTCTACCGGAAGTTAGTTGATATGCTTTGATCCCAACACAAAAAAACGAGACTACTATTCTAACAATAGCTACAAGAGGCGATATTTTCTCGCAGTTTAGTTTACATTAATGGCAGTGAATGCTGTACAATATTATCAAAAATGAAGGAAAAACTTGAAGCAACTGAAATGTGGTTCTACAGAAGGATACTGCGAATATCATGGATCGAGGATATGAGCAATGATGAGGTCTTAGAAATGATAGAAACAAAAAGAAAATTAATACTGAGCATCAGGAAGAGACAGCTGAAGTTCCTGGGACATGCAATGAGGAAGGAAAGCTTAGAGAACCTGATACTAACAGGCCAGATAGAGAGAACTTGAGACAGGGGAAAGCAACGGATAACATATTTGAAGGACCTAATCAGATGGATGACAGAACGAGGGTTGCATGGTGTAAAAGAAGGAGGCGCGCTCAGAGCCATCAGGTATAGGTAAACGTGGAAAGACATGATCGCCTACGTTCTGAAGGGACAGGACACAAAAAAGAACAAGAAGTTTACATTAGCCAGCAATTTTTGCATTACTCAACCATTTGAAATGTGGGCGTGAATGGTCGCCAGCAAACACATTTGAAACTGCTCTCACTTCCAAGTTTCTACAATGCCCTCCAAATGCAATCACCTTTTCAAATTTTTTTTCTATTTTTCCCTCGTTATGGCCACAACTTCCTACATTTTCTCTCTGGTCTGAGGATTTGTTTACAATTATCTCTTTCACTTCGTTTCGATTTTCTCTAACTTGGTCTTTTTTCTATCCTCTTACCGCCCCCTCTTTTCTTATTCATTTTTCCCTTCCTTGTGTCTATCACACCTTCTTCTTCTTCTTCTTCTTCTTCTTCTTCTTCTTCTTCTTCTTCTGATTATTATTATTATTATTATTATTATCTGTATTCCCCTCTCTCTATTTTCCTTTTCTTCTTCTTTTTTCTAGTGGTCTTCTTTTTCTTTTTCTTGTCTGTCGTTTCTTCCTTTTCTTCTTCTTTTTTTCTATTCTACCCTCTTCTTATCCTCCTCCTTTTATATATATTTTTCCTGTTTCTATTTTTCCTTTTCTCCTTCCTATATATGAGGAAGGTGGAAGAACATGTAGCGCTTCGTCTTCTATTGCTATTTCTCTAGTTTTTACTTTTTCTTCTGCTAAGTTTAAAGTGTATTTTCCTTCCCTGTTTCTTGTTCTGTTAAAGCTCTAACCCTTTTTCTTATTCGGTTCTTCTTCTTCTTTTTCTTCTTCTTCTTCTTTTTTCTTCTTCTACTTCTTCATTTTCTTGTTTTTCTTCTTGTTTTTCTTTCTTTTTCATTTTTCTTCTTCTTTTTTCGTCTTCTTTTTTCTCTTCTTTTCTTCTTCTTTTCTTCTTTTTTCTTTTTCTTTACTTTATCTTCTTTCTTCTTTTTCTTCTTTTTTCTTCTACTCCTTGTTTTCTTCTTTTTCTCCGTTTTCTTCTTCTTTTCTTCTTTTTTCTACTTTATCTCTTCTTCTTTTTCTTCTTTTTTCTACTTTTTCTCTTCTTCTTTTTCTTCTTTTTTCTTCTTCTACTCCTTATTTTCTTTTTTCTTTTTTTCAATTTTCTTCTCATTCTTCTTTTCTTCTTTTTCTTCTTCTTTTTCTTCTTGTTTCTTCTTCGTTTTCATCTTCTTTTTCTTCTTCTACTTCATCTTCTTTTATTCCTTCTTTTTCTTCTTCTTTCATCTCTTCTTCGTCTTCTCCTTCTTCGTCTTATTCTCCTTCTTCTTATTCTCCTTTTGTTTTCTTATTCTCCTTTTTCTTTTCCTTCTCCTTTTCTTCTTCCTCTTGTTCCTGTTTTTTTTTTCTTTTTCTCTCATTCTCTTTATTTTCTGATCAAAGATTCTTTTTCTCATACTACTCCGCTTTTTTTTCTACCTCGCCTTCTTAATCTTCTGCAGCAACTGACCACGTCCGCCATCTTTGTCGTGCTTCTTCATTTCCTTCCGATGACGAGAAACACAAAACGTCCCGCCTACTTTTTTCTATTTAACTTCCTCTTGTCCACTACCCGCCATTATCATTCCCGCCGAACATCCCTCGCCCCACTTTTTTATTACCTCAATTTCCATAGATCATAAATTACATTACTGAGAAAAGAGCGGTATGGGCGTCAGTCCGATTCTCTTCTTTCCTAACAAAAGTGACATTTTCACTGTCTATTTCATGGCCAATTCTCAGTATGTGGACAGAATTCTTCCTGCCATAAAATAGACGAATAGCATCGACGCCAGTTCGTTATCACAACCTCCTACAAAACTTCCCCATCGATCGCTTACCTATGCGCTGTTGAAGTTATTGCGCTTGTGGAAAGCAATTTTAGTTTAGTCACTATGTACACAGCTAAGAAGCTTGCAAAGATGCAGAAAATTAATTGTAAATCTTAATAAACCTTCCTATCCCATCCGGATCGTTGGCTTTGTGCTCTTGTGCGTGAGAAAATTTTCGTTGAAATGTTTGGAATCAACTGCTGTCCTTTAGTTTCGGCTTCTATATACAAGTTTTTTTCATTCTATCTTCTTAGGAAATATATGGAATTTTCATGTAGAAAACTATATCTATTCGATCGATTGACTGATTTGTTTTTTAAAGTTTATCAACCTTTTTAAGGTTATTTAAAGCTGAAATACATTTTGAGATTATAAGTGTTTCAACGATCATTATGATCATCTGATACAAGTCTTACAATTTAACTCATATCTGTGAGAAAAAGAGGTGGATTCATACCTTTCTCAAGGGCTTTAAGTGAATGTGAAAAACCTGACTGGAATTTGAACTTCGCTCTCTGACGTCTAATTTTGAACTGTTATATATTACATCACACGCACATGTAAGTACCTCATGTTTCCGATCCTTTACCCATCTAGTTACTGATCAGGTTGAACGTTATTTAAATGTAGGGTCGAGATTGCCCCTCACAAAACTTGAAGCTTTAAACATAACCTACCTGCTGATTAGGTTGCAAGTTCTGCTGTTGTCTGTCTTGTTTTGAATGCTGCTACCGCCCATATTTTTACTGCTGCTATGGCGGCCATCCATGTTTTGACTGCTGCTGCAACCCCCATGTTTTATTTGCTGCTGCTACCGAACATATTTTCTGCTACTGCAGCGGTTGAAGACTTGGTGTCGTTTGTCTTTATTTATTACCAAAAATCCGTACCATATGTGGTTTGAATTCTATTTAAATTTATTACCCTGCACTGAAATTGAAAATAGATTTCTTGAAACTTTCGACTTTTTATCAATGATTTCTCAAAAGTCTTAGACATTTCGTTGCATCGGAAAAGCAAGCTACGACATCAGCCATAATGTCGATAGAAAGTCCTCTTACATTTTGACAATCACTGACAGATTACGTTTTTGTCACTTAAAGTAAAGCAGCAGTTAGTTTTGACGTACTAAAGTTCTTTCATCAGTCCCTAGACAATCGTTAGGCAGAACAGACAAACTCCTCCATGCTAATCTGTTGGTGGTGGCTCTCGGGAGTTTAGGCATAAAGATGTCGGGTGCAGAGATCTGCGTCGCAGGTGCCAAGAAGCCGCACACGAATCGCCACTACCACAGTAGCGATGGTCTTAATGGAAGAGCAACACCATCTTCCAGAACAAGTTTTTACAACTGCGGTTGAATACTTGCTTGGAGCTACAAGCCTTTCCCGTCTGCTGATTAGGTTGAAACTGTAGCTGCTGCCTTTTGCCTGACATATTTTTTTACAGCTGCAATTGAATACTTGCTGTAATTTGTTTTTCTTTTCTTTTTAGCAATTAGATGTTGAGGTTAGTGAAAATCAACAAAATATTGAACTCGAATGTACGCCTCCACTGCTATCGACTTATGTACGAGAATATATTAAAAACGTGAAACGAAGAAAAAAAAAACATTTGATAGATTAATGATATTCATGTCGCACCTTAACATTTAGAAATTTGTTCTTCTAAAAGTTGAAAATTCACAAAAAATTATTCGTTTTCAAAGTTAAATAAAAAGCCACATATTATTTGTATACTAAGAAATTGAGAAATCGTTTTTGTTTAAAAGATAATATGAAAAACTTAATATCGTCAGTTTAAATTTAGAATTTAAGCGTCATATAAAACATAGATTTTGTTTCACGTCTCCATTACACAATGATGTTTTACCATTTCGTGTTTTATAAAGTTTTATCAAATTCTCCAAATGTTTGTTTACTTCTTTTCAGCCGAAAACAATAACACCATCTTCCGAATATAACAGGATTTTATTTAACATACAAATCGAATGAATATGTGCCTTAAAGAAAGCTTCGAAACAAATCTGCGATAACAGAACATCTTTATAAATGCTAATCAATTGAGATATTTAATAATTGAAAATTGATTAGGGAACCAGCCATTGACATGTTGAGAGAAATAAAGACTCTGAGTAGGAAAAATCAATATGAATACAAACCTCGTTTATTAATTGATGTAATATAGCCTAGGCTGTATGCTGACTCAAATAATATATTTTCGGGAATGTTACGTTAAAAGCAACAAAGTTAAAGATTGCAAATCCTCCGGAATAATTAAAATTATTCACCTCAGCATATATATATATATATATATGTGTGTGTGTGTATATATATATATATATATATATATATGTGTGTGTGTGTGTGTATATATATATATATATGTGTGTGTATATATATATATATGTGTATATATATATATATGTGTGTGTATATATATATATATATATACACACATATATGTATATATATATATATATATATATATATATATATTTGTTCCATTGTAGTACAGTTTAAAGTGCTCGATAGTTAAACCCAGAGCTTATAAAAATAATAACTAAATAGACTCTGTAAGTATGTAGGCCGTAAATTTATACTAAAATAAACCTTAAAAAAAAACCCTAACAAACAGAACCTAATTCCGTTACAATCCGGTGCACTAAGGCGTCGGATAAATGGGGAGAAAAAAAAGAAATCCGCGGAACAAGAACAAAACATTCAATACTCCGCAGCAAAGAAAGAAAAACCCCAAACGGAACCAACCACAAGACAAAGTGCTCGATACAAAGTACAAAAGAAGATATACAAAAGTAGAGCAAAGACACGGAATTAGGTTCTGTTTGTTAGTGGTTTTTTTGAAGGTTTATTTTAGTATAAATTTACGGCCTACATACTTACAGAGTCTATTTAGTTATTATATATATATTAATCATATCTCCCGAGCAAGGCGGTAACGTCAGTGATGTGCAGGGGGCTATATAAGAGTAAAAGGATTAGAAAAGAATGAGGAGAAGGATGAACCAGTTAGAAAGGAGCAAGAGAAGGATGGGAATACAGGTGTAATGACAGTTACGAAGGTGGAGAGAAAGGAAAGGATCTATAGGACAGTGTGGAAAGAAGTAGGTCAAGTAGTTAAGAGATGAGTATTGACCTTGCATTTAAATTCCGGAGGTTGTAGCCGTCATGAAAGCAAGAATAAGGAAGCGAGTTCCACAAGCGGGAAGTGCGAGAAAAGAATGTGGAGAAAAAGGAAAAGGTCTACAGGATGGTGTGGAAAGAACTACGGTCAAGTAGTTAAGAGATGAGTGTTGACTTGCATTTAAATTCCGGAGGTTGTAGCCGTCATGAAAGCAAGAATATGGAAGCGAGTTCCACAAGCGGGAAGTGCGAGAAAAAGAAGCTGAAGGAGTAGAATTGTTGTCTGCATTTGGTTGATCTCACTGTGAATGGGTGAGACCCAGTTGCCAGTCTGGTTGCACTAGTAAACACCTGTTGCGGAGGCACCAGTGACTCAAGTTCGTTGGAACAGAAGCCATGGAAGTATTTATAGAACAGACAATGGGAGGTCACTTCTCGTCGGGGGGAAAGTAGCTGTAATCGAGCCGTTAAGTCGGCTAAAGATTCTTCTTTAGAGCCTTTCAAGAACACGGAGACGAACGGCGGGGGCCTGACCATATATGGCAGCAGTACTCCATGCACGGACGAATGGTTAATTTGTATATTTGTAGGATGGTTTAAAGTGGGAAAAACTTCCTGGCCCGACACAGTGACCGAACCTTCCTAGCAGTGGATTTAGCTATTGATTCAATGTAGTGGTTCCACTTGAGATCAGAGTAGAGGGTAAGGCCAGGGAGGCGCAGAGTATTGCTTTCGGGGAGACTCGCTTGGTTCATGCTTATGGGGGACAGGAGAGATATAGAAGAATGTAGAAGATCGTCTCGTAAAAAACGATGTGCTCAACACAACGAAAATGAAATTCATAGTTTGAAATTTTTAACGCAATATAATCTTTTTAATATTATCACCTTGCAGAACGTAAGCAATCATGGCTCTCAATAAATTCCTTACAATACATTATTAACTGAGAATTACCATGACTACTTGAAAAAATATTCGAATGTTGCTTTCTTCAGTTTTACATTCAAAGTTTTCATTTTTCCGAAAATTGGATCCCACCAATTAATAGAAAGCCTTCCTTAGCAGGTTGTTTAACCTGAGAAGAGAAAGCTTCAAAAATGTTGAATTTGTGCGAAAGTGAATGCAACAGACTAAGACGGATGGCTTGTCGATTCCAATTTCCAAATGAATAATCATTTCTTCTCTATAGACAAAATCTTGAAATAAAATACGTCTCTAAACTGTCAAGAACACGGGCAGACATAATAATGCATGAATTTTGATTGTGTGTTAAAAATCAACAAAGAGGAAAGTAAAACTCGCTATTAGAAAACTTTTACTTCACCTTTGAACTTCAGAAAAATAAATTTAAACATACACTCAATAATTTAAAGAAGCATCACACTATTTCTGCATAAACATCTTATCTCTTTAAAATAATTTTTCCTCGAAAATTTCTAAATAGAATCTAAACAAATGACAAGATGAGGTGACTTTCCATTGTCAAAATATTTTTACAGGTTGCAAGCTTTTTTAATGTTTATATATATAATCATTTCACTCAAAGCAAGTTCTTTTTGCCTTCATTTTCTTTAAAATCGTTACTCGTTACTCCTTGTTAAATCCATAGAATTCTCAGTATCTGTCTGTAGAGCCACATTTCTTTTTCCTGAAGTTTCCTTTTCAATCCATTACGCCACAGTGTATTATATATATATATATTTTAATCATTTCACCCCGAGCAAGGCAGAAATGCCACTGATGAGCTGGGGGCTACATAACTGTAAAAATATTAATTAGAAAAGAGTGAGGAGTACAAACTTGTTAGAAAGGAGCAATAGAAAGCTGAGAATGCAGATGCGATGACAGATACATAGGTGGAGAGAAAGGAGAGGATAAACGGGGGTGGGGAGGTAGCTAGAGTCTAGTGGTTAATAGATGAGTATTGACATTGCATTTAAATTCCTAGAGGTTGTAGCCGTCAGGAAAGCAAGAATATCGGAGCGAGTTCCACAGGCGGGAAGTGCGAGAGAAGAAGCTGCAGGAGTAGAATTGTCGTCTGCATTTGGCTAACCTAACTGTGAATGGGTGGGACCCAGTTGCCAATCTGGTTGCACGAGTAAACACCTGTTGAGGAGGCACCAGTGACTTAAGTTCGTCCGAGCAGAAGCCATGAAAGTATTTATAGAACAGACAAAGGGAGGCCACATTTCCACGGTGGGGTAGTGGCTGCAGTCGAGCCGCCAGATCAGTACCTATCACATTACAGACTCTCCTTTGGAGCCTGTCGAGAACACTGAGGAGAACGGCTGGGGCGCCTGACCATAAATGGCAGCAGTACTCCATGCACGGACGGATGGTTGACTTGTATATATGCAGGATGGATTCAGGCACACACACACACACACACACACACACACACACACACACACACATATATATATATATATATATAGTGTATTATAAGAAGATATAGAACACGTAGATTTTAAACCCACTGTTCAAGCATTTACTTTTATAAAGAGTGCTCATTACAAAGTAGAGCTTTATATTCTAATAGTTGTTACAACGGTTTATAAATTCATAGTATCACTACACAAAAATCTTCGTGTTTTGGAGCACAAATGTTCCTCATCTGGTGATAAGTAAAAATGAAAAATAAAATCTTTTTAAAATAAAAGATTTTTGTGTCGTGATACTATGCATTTTAAACCACTGAAACAACTATTACAATATATATATATATATATATATAAAGAGAGAGAGAGAGAAAGAAAGATAGCTAATGTCTATAATTTGATATTTTTGTTCAAAATCATCAGTCAGTGAAAATGTCAGATTCCATTTAAAATTTGAATTTGACATTTTTGTCTGTACCGCCAGCAACTAATCATTTCCTTCCGAGACACGTAATGCTGGTGGATGATGGTGAGCTTGCAATAGTCACAATAGAATTATTGGAATCAACAGGTTGATAAATATGATTTCCAATACGATAGAACAAGTGTTCTACCAAAAGAATAATGAAACTAAATCAAATTGAAATCAATTTCTTTCTCATCGACATTATTTCTTGATAAGTCATAGTGCCCCTGAAAAGATTTTTATGGTCGAAACAATATAACTGAATCAAAAATAATTTCCATCATTATTTTTTTTTTTTCTGGTGGATCGATTGATTCAGTTTCTACGTCTTATCCCCCATCTCAAGGTTATTTGAAGTCAGGTAATATTTTAGATTGTAAGAATTTAGGGTGCGGGTGTTAATAATGGTTTTGTGATACAAGTCTTACTACTTAACCCATAGCTGGGGAGAGAAAAAACTCGTTTCATACCTAAGTGTTAAACAAACAAGAAATTATAAGGTTATAAAGTGGAGTATCAATTCTAGATTACATTCAGTACATAAACTGATCCCTCACTTTGTGGTCACGGCAATTTCTACACATTTATATTTATATTCCAGATTATGTAAATAAATCTAAAAGGCATGCGTGTAGCTAATCGGTATTTCATTAACTGATTGATTCGTTTTCTACCGCGTATGCACACAGACAAGAAATTATGTAAATATAAAGTGAGGGATCAATTTTATATTACAAACAATATATAAACTGATCCCTCACTTTATGGGCAGAGTCATTTTTCTCTTACCCACTTCCTGAAACCGCTTATAACCTGTCACTCTTTCTCATAACCTTCCTCCTATGAAACCCTCTGCACAACAGTGGCAGTAAAATGCTTTGCTTGGGGCGATATGATTATAAATTTTTTTTTTATACATTTATATTCCAGAGAATGTAAATAAATCTAAAAGACATGCATGTGTAGCTAATCAGTATTTCATTGACTGATTCATTCATTTTCTGTGGCTTATCAACAGACAAGAAATTATTATGTAAATATAAAGTGGGGGATCAATTTTATATTACAAACAATATGTAAACTGATCCCTCACTTTATGGTCACAGTCATCCTTATCTTATGATTAGAAAAAAACAATTCTATACATTTATATTCCAGAGAATGTAAATAAATCTAAAAGACATGCATGTGTAGCTAATCAGTATTTCATTGACTGATTCATTCATTTTCTATGGCTTATCAACAGACAAGAAATTATTATGTAAATATAAAGTGGGGGATCAATTTTATATTTTAATCAATATATAAATTGATCCCTCGCTTTATGGCCACAGTTATCTTTCTCTTACTCACTTCTTGACACCCCTTATAACATGTCACTTTTTCTCATAACTTTCCTCCTGCAAAACAGTGGCAGTAAAATGCCTAGCTTGGGGCGATATGATTATAAAAAAAATAATTCTATCCATTTATATTCCAGATAATGTAAATAAATCTAAAAAATATGGCTGTGTAGTTAATCAGTATTTTTAACTGGTTGATTAGTTCGTTTTTTACCGCTTATCAAATCTTTGTAGATTATTTATTATTTGTGCGAAAGTGAATGCAACAGGGGGAACACTGATATCTAAATGCGGGTTAGCATGGCTCAAGGCAGTTTTTCAAAAGCTAAGCTAGAAATTGAGAAACAAGTAGATTTCGTTGGAGACAAAGAAAAGAGTCCTGGACTCTGATGTGTTATCCGCTCTTCTATATGGCAGACAAATCGGGGAGCCGAGTTCGAATTCTAGTTGTTTAAAAGTTAATTTTTAATATTTGAGTAGATCGTTTGCTTTTACCTATTCATTAAACAGTATATCTATTCATTTCCATCTACCGGCCTGACTATAAATATACATACTTTTTAATGAATCAATAAGAACAGAGCATCTGACTCAAATATGAGTACAAATTGGAAATATTGTTTAAACAAATAAATCAGAAATATATCGGATTTAAAAATCAAAAACCATTTATATTTATATATATATATATATATATATATATATATATATATATACACACACATACACACACACTACCGGCCATAATTATTAGGCCACCCCATTTTTTATACTAATTTTAGTATTTATTGTTAGGATAATTCTAAATGAAAATAGAATGTTTTGTTGTTAATACTGCACAATAACATATTAATATCTTCTTATTGCAAAATAATAATAACAAAAGAACCATTCAATTTTCACTCAGAATTATCCACTTGGCAATAAATACTAAAAAATAGTATGAAATACATCATTTCTTTTAAAAAAAACTAGGGTGGCTTAATAATTATGGTCGGTAGCATATATATATATATATATATATATATATATATGGAACAACCCTATTCTTTTATTCGATATATATATATATATAAACATGTTACGGAAATTAACGAAAGTTGGTTATAAACAAACCGACAATTTGAAATGAATAGTTTGAACATCACTTTTTATATCGATACTCGTATTTAAGTAGATATTCTGTTTTTAATTTAAACAGTATTAATTATTTATATCTACTGGCCTGGCTATTTACGATAAATTGTTATTACGAAAATGTGTGCCATTCAGCAGGATTCAAACCGGCGACCCCTAACTACATAAGAGAAGCTACCATTTGATCTGGCAACGTCTTAAACTGCTCGACCACGAATGGCCTCCAGTCTAAACGAGCTTTTAATCAAGCCTATATAACACAATTTTCGATTTATCGCAACAGTCATATCTGCTCTGAAATGTATCGTAATGTCAACAAATCTAAACGTCTTATGTAGTTCGGGGTCGCAGGTTCGAATCCTGCCGAATGTCACACATTTTCGTAATAACAATTTATCGTAAATAACCAGGCCAGTAGATATAAATATATAATACTGTTTAAATTAAAAACAGAATATCTACTTAAATACGAGTATCGATATAAAAAATAATGTTCAAACAATTCATTTTATATATATATAAATTCAGGTAAAAAGAACCAACAGTTTTACAATTCCGAGTTCTCCGCATTTACTTTTTTTTTATAAAAGTGCTCAATACAACAAATATTGTAGAGCATAATATCATTAAATTTGTTTTTAATTAAAATAATATATTATACAATTCGACACAGAAATATCTATATATCGAGATTTCTACTCCGTCGTCAGGCAATGTTAGATCATTGTTGTGAAAACATTTTTATATGAATATAAGAAACAATATGCTTGTTATTTATAGATATGAAAGGTAGAAAAAATTATCTGTGTGTTCAGTTTAACTCCTCAAAATAGAGATTCACTTTAAATTTGAAAAAAGTTTATATTTTTGGAGAATCCATGACTTCTTTCAATCTTAACGGCAAAAGTGTCAGCCAATTTCATAACCCCTGTCTAGACTCCATATCCGTTGATGTATCCATTATTGTTAAAAATTTTTTCCTTTAGTTTTCTCTGTATCTCAACATTTTCTAAAACATATAAGAAAAACAGAAAAGAGAGAAGGAAACATTTTTATATTTTAGATCTAACTCATATATTTTATATTTTAGATCTAACTTTTATATATATTAATGCAGAGAAGTTTGTCACTTAACTGAGCAGTTTCATTCGGCATACACCTATTCTTTGACATATACAAATCTACCATCCACCCGTGCATTGAATACTGCTGCCATATCTGGTCGGATGCTCCTGCTATTCCACCTAGGTGTTCTTGACAAAATCCAACGGAGAATCTGTAATGTGGTCGATCCCGGCTTGGCAGCTAGGATACAGTCGCTTTCTCAACGACGCAGTGTGGCTTCCCTGTGTCTCTTCTATACTTTCACGACTTTTTACTGTGAAACCGATAAACTGTAAACGCAAATTCTACTCCATCAGATTATTTTCTCACACTTCCCAACTGTGGAATTTTCTTCCGTTTACTTGCTTTTCCGACAGCTACAATCTTCAAGAATTCAAATGTAAAGTCAATAGTCATCTCCTGTCTCACTAACTTGCATCCTCTCTCATGCTCATTTCCCGTTCCACCCTACTCTCATCAGTGCCCTCTTCCTTCTCATACCCTCTTCCTGACCCTCCCTGTAACCTGTCGCTCTTTCTCATAACATTTTTCCTATGTAACCACCTGCAAAACAGTGGCAGTAAAATACCTTGCTTGGGGTGATATGATTATAAAAAAAATCTTATAATGAAAAAAATATTCTATACTATTATAATGTGGATATAAAGCGAGGGATCAATTCTGTATTACAATCAATATATAGATTGATCCCTCACTTTATGGCCACATTCTTTCTTTTCTTACCCACTTTCTGACACCCCTTGTAACTTGTCACTCTTTCTCCCAACTTTCCTCCTATGTAAACCCTGAACAACAGAGGCAGTAAAATGCTTGATTGGGGCGATATGATTATAAAAAAAACATCTTATAATGGAAAATAAAATTTCTATACTATTACAATGTGGATATAAAGTGGGGGATCAATTCTACATTACAATCGATATATAAATTGATCCCTCACTTTATGGCCATCTTTTAACCTATCACTCTTTCTCATAACATTCCCTTTATGTAATCCCCTGTACAACA
The DNA here is from genome assembly GCA_037127315.1 of Ascarosepion bandense. Taxonomy (NCBI): domain Eukaryota; kingdom Metazoa; phylum Mollusca; class Cephalopoda; order Sepiida; family Sepiidae; genus Ascarosepion; species Ascarosepion bandense. The sequence continues at coordinate 3,475,036 of JBBBDQ010001761.1, read as the reverse complement.
GTGGCAGTAAAATGATCTTGCTTGAGGCCACACGATTATAAAAAGCAAAAAAATATCCATGAAAAGTCTGAATTCAAAACCTGCGGTAGTGGTCTGTGAAAACTTTACGGCTTCTGGGTCTTGTAGTAATCACCGGCCATTTGAATTTTGAATTTGATCATTTTCATTATTAGTTATTGGATTAAATTTCTCTACTATTTTGTCGCCTTTTATGAGAATTTTTAAGGTTAAAATCTCATAGAAAGTTCTTATTATTTTGTATTCTGAGATAAATATCTTTTATTTTATTCTTTTTATCGCAATCTTATTCTTATTATTAATTTTAGAGAGAGATTTTTTACGTCATTGTTGCTTTTTATTTTACCCTTGAGGCCCTAATTCTCTCTTTAATAATGAAAAATAGTCTTCAATCATTTGTGAAGCTCCCATCATTAATGTTTGAAGAGTCTTTACTTTATGTCAAATTTAACTGAAAATTGCGGCAAATTAAGAGAAAAAAAAAGACAATGATAGAAGATGATGCAGCGTATTTCTTGGTAGATTGACTTTTAGACAGGGGAAATTTTGTATAAAATGCAAATGTTTATGTAATTTAAACTTTAAAATTTCTAGTAGTATTTCATATTTTCTGATCATAAAATCCTGCAAAGAGGAATAAATTTATACGAAGTATGAACTCACATTCTATATATTAAAGGATGTTTATCGAGGGCCAAATCTGTGGTCGTCTTACCACATCATTTCTCCGAGTCTAATCTAAACTTATTAATAAATGGAACTTTGTCTGTGTGTGTGTGTGTGTGTGTGTGTGTGTGTCTGTGTGTCTGTGTGTGCGTGTGTGTGTCCGTTACCTATAGACTCCGAAACGGCTGAACCGATTTTCTTGAAAATTTACACAGTTGTACTATAAGCACCTGCGAGTGTTCTTAGCTAGGTTTTGTGTCGAGATACCCCCGATAAATATCGAAAATCGATAATCGAAAAAATCGGGTTATAGAAGGAGTGGTCCGATTTTAATCAAATTTCATACACTCATAGACAAAGACAAGAAACGATATTCAGAAGTTTCAAGGTTGCAGTTCTTACAGTAGTGCAGAATATCGATAATAATATATATATATAAGGCAAGATGTTTGTGTGTGTGTCTGTTTATCTGTCTGTATGTCCTTTATACAAATTCACAATTTTTATCTGATTCTCACCAAACCTTCACACAAATATTCTTTCGGCTGAGTCTGAGCTCCAGGATCATGGATTAGTTTTAAAGCTTTCATTACATCCGAACAACACTGAGCTATACTGCTAGTATTCACTAAATTTTGAAATTTCTAGTAGTATTTCATATTTTCAGATCATAAAATCCTGCAATAAGGAGTAAATTTATACGAAGTTTGAATTCACATTCTATATATTAAGGATGTTGTAGAGGGTCAAATCTGTGGTTCTCTTACCACATCATTTTCCGAATATTCACTAAATGTTGAAATTTCTAGTGGTATTTCATGTTTTCAGATCATAAAATCCTGCAGTAAATTCACTAAATGTTTGCTCTTACATTTTCTTTTAAACATTTCTTGCCAATGAAGGCGATAATGCCATTAAGATGCAAAGGCTTACTTTGGAAGAAAACGAGTAGGTGTTCGAGACGAGAAAGGACAATAAAAGAACAGTTTTTAGAAAGAGAGAAGCTGGCGATTGAAATTGCATTTAAATGTTTGAAGATTGTAGGTTATAGGGAAGCAAGAAACCCAAGGAAGTTGATAATGTCCCTAAGGCGTAACGAATTACTATGAGGGAGAGAATTAGAAGACTTTAATGAGGAGGAAAGACAATAAAAGAGAAAAGATTCAGGAAAACAGACGTCAATTGACGTTTGCATTTAGACTTTTGATGATTGTAGGGACAGGGATGCCAGAAACAAAACAAGGTAATAAAGCCTCTAAGATGTAACGGGTTACTGAGAGTGAGAGACAATGAGATGATTTTTCTGAAAGCAATGAACAACAAAGGAACAATTTTCAAGAAGATAGAAGCTGGCGATTGAGTTTCGATTTAAATGTTTGAAAATTGTAGATGGCAAGGAAGCAAGACATTTATATTTTTTTTTTTATAGGGAATGAAGTATAGGGGAGGAAGTTTAGGGTTTGAAGTGTAGGGGATGAAGTATAAGGCTTGCTGAAATAACAATCGTCTTAGCTGAAAAACGGAACACAGAACACTTATATTTTTATTTTTTGTCGATGATAGTTATGTGAGTGGTGGTCAGAGAGAATCACGCACATACGATGGAGTTGACTGACAGGAGTTGATTTCTCTTCCTCTTTCTTTCCTGCGTTATTTCTGCGCCCCCTAAGTGTTATGCCCCGTCTCCCCCCACCCCACGAAAAAAATAACAAATATCTATATAAGCTGTAATTTTCACGTATTTTGCCTTCTCAAATTCCGCTTAATTGCGTCATCTGTGGCTAAGCAGTTCTAACATACATTTCCGCCGATTATTGCCTTTGACATAATCACATTTTTACAGTATTTACATTATTCGGAGCATTGTTCCCATCTTTGTTGCCATTTTTACGCTCCGGCCTTTTTCAGATGCAAGGAATTTCGAACCGAACCCTTTATTACAATCACTGGGGTACATCATCCTCATTCTTTGCGTAAATACTGGATTGGAAGTCATGAATTATCTCCCTCTAACCCTCTAACAACAAAGATAAGGACAGTAATCCGAATAATGTAAATAATGTAAATACCGCCTCATCTCAGAAATGTAGACAAATAGAATGATCTATTATTAAACGTCGTACAAATGGCAACAAAGATGAGGACAATAGTCTGAATAATGTAAATACTGTAAATACTACCTCATCTCAGAAATATAGGCAAATAGAATAATCTATTATTAAACGTCGTACAAATGGCAACAAAGATGAAGACAATAGTCCGAATAATGTAAATACTGTAAATACTACCTCATCTCAGAAATATAGGCAAATAAAATGATCTATTATTAAACGTCGTACAAATGGCAACAAAGATGAGGACAATAGTCCGAATAATGTAAATACTGTAAATACTACCTCATGTCAGAAATATAGACAAATAGAATGATCTATTATTAAACGTCGTACAAATGGCAACTAAAGATGACGACAATAGTCTGAATAATGTAAATACTGTAAATACTACCTCATCTCAGAAATATAGGCAAATAGAATGATCTATTATTAAACGTCGTACAAATGGCAACAAAGATGAGGACAATAGTCCGAATAATGTAAATACTGTAAATACTACCTCATGTCAGAAATATAGACAAATAGAATGATCTATTATTAAACGTCGTACAAATGGCAACTAAAGATGACGACAATAGTCTGAATAATGTAAATACTGTAAATACTACCTCATCTCAGAAATATAGGCAAATAGAATGATCTATTATTAAACGTCGTACAAATGGCAACAAAGATGAGGACAATAGTCCGAATAATGTAAATACTGTAAATACTACCTCATGTCAGAAATATAGACAAATAGAATGATCTATTATTAAACGTCGTACAAATGGCAACTAAAGATGACGACAATAGTCTGAATAATGTAAATACTGTAAATACTACCTCATCTCAGAAATATAGGCAAATAGAATGATCTATTATTAAACGTCGTACAAATGGCAACAAAGATGAGGACAATAGTCCGAATAATGTAAATACTGTAAATACTACCTCATCTCAGAAATATAGACAAATAGAATGATCTATTATTAAACGTCGTACAAATGGCAACAAAGATGAAGACAATAGTCCGAATAATGTAAATACTGTAAATACTACCTCATCTCAGTAATATAGGCAAATAAAATGATCTATTATTAAACGTCGTGCAAATGGCAACAAAGATGCGGACAATAGTCCGAATAATATAAATACTGTAAATACTACCTCATCTCAGAAATATAGACAAATACTAATCACATTTTTGTTTGTCACTGTTCATTTGTATCTGCCTTTGACCCGGGTTGCCTTTGGGTCTCGTAGTCCCTGCTTAATGCAGAGCCGGTCTCTTGTCTGATTACTCTAGACGAGAATCTATCCTTCGTTCGAGTATCTTCTGCTCGAAAGCAGAGTTGATCAAGAAAGAATTTGAATCGTGGTGACCAGTCTGTTTTCACCACCACCCCGCTAGCCCAGATTCCCGAGCTGGATGCAGCACAAGGCCATAAAAGTGGGAAATCTGAGTCTGTAATCTCGGCCAAAAATATCCCATACTCCGCTTAAGGCAAGGTCGGGCACTTGTCTCTTCACCCCTTGTCTGTTTTGATCACTCTCTGCTGGGGAGCAAAGTTGATCAAGAGAGTGTTTGGATCTTTATGACCGGTAGTATTTACCACCTTCTCACTAGGGCAGAAGACTCAGGCGGATGCGACACAAGGCCAATTATTGTGGGAAGCCAGTGTAGGTCCTTGCCTGTTCACTCCAGATTAAACTCTAATTTTAATTGTATTTAAATTTTTGAAGATCAAAGTTGAGTGGGAAAAAAGAAACAAGAAGCGAGTTCAACAAGCGAGAAGTTCGAAAGAAGAAACTGCTAGCATAGAACTTACACTTATAGCTAGCTAATTCAACTGTGCATTGATAAGACCTTGTTGCCTATCTAGTGCTGCACTTATATTCATAACAGTTAATGAAAACTAACATAAAATCTATTGTTGTTTAACTTTATTAAGAGAATTTTTATAAGTTAAGAAATTACGAAAAAATATTAGAATAAAAAAAAGAATATGTGAATTAGAAAATACAATCAATTCTTACTTTTACATTTTTTTTCCAAAATCGGGTGCAAAGGCCCATTTTCTAATAAATCATTTGAATTAATTATCGGAATGATTGATCATTTAATTACTGTCTCACTGTTATTCATTAAATCACTCGTATTTCTTTCACTTGAACTGATTTCAAGTAAACGGAAGGAGTAGAATACCGATTAAGAAGTCGAAGTTCTGTTTAATATAGTGACAGTGCTTAAACGAGGGTCATTCAATAAATAAGGTGAATTTTTTATAAGGACTTCTAATACAGACAGAAGCTTACTCTTTTTTCAACGTATTCTCCCAGCAGTGTCACACACTTTTACCATCTGTGCACAAGCTTCCGTTTTCCCTCAGCGTAAAAATCTTTGAACTGATGTCTCACAGCACTTTTGACTTCATCGTCAATTTCAAACTTCGTGCCTCTCGTGGACGCTTTCAAGGGACCAAACAGGTGAAAATCTGAAAGAGCAAGGTCTGAACTCTAAGGGAGAGAGATACTGCTGGGACAACTCGACCCTCTTCTGTTTGGGCTCTGCAGTAAGCATCTTTGGCACCCACCGGCAGCTGACCTTCGAGTAGGCAAGGTCATCATGGACAATTTTGTGTGCTGTCCCAACAGATAGGTTCAAAGTCTTTGCAATGTCATCCACTGTCACCCTTCTGTCAGACTGGATGAGGTCATTGACTGATTCGATCACCTCAGGAAACCTCACTTCTGTAAGCCTCCCAGGCCTGTCTTCATCCTCAATACTGCTTCATCCTTCTTTAAACAATTTAGCCCACTTGTAGACATTTTTTGGATGAAACATGTGGCACTATACACAGTTGACATTCTTCTATGAAATTCAACTGATTTGTACCCTGCAGCAACTAAAACATTGATAACTGACCTCTGTTCAATCCTAGAGCATGCTTTCTGATCGGCCATCTTTGTTAATCTTCAAAACTCCCTAGGTTTTTTTTTCAATTTGCAAAAACATAAATCTCTTTGAAAAAGAAGTAAAGGAAAAAAAATTTAAAAAAGTAAGCTTCTGTCTATATTAGAAGTCCTTATACCGAAAAATTCACCTTTTTTATTGAATGACCCTCTTATATTGAGGTAACTACTATTAAGTACTTTACATTAAATCATAAACAACAATAATAATAATAATAATACAAACCCTTGAGCGGGACAAGTAAGGATCTCTATTTTATACACACACACACACACACACACACACACACATATATATATATATATATATATATATATATATATATATTCTTTACTATCCGACAATATAATTATTGTAAAAAATAAAATTATTAGGTACTGTTAAACAAAGAACACGTGGCAAGAGCTTTCATAACTTGTAGTAAAGTTTAATAACTGGTAGTAAAGAGAATTAATTGAGCCGTCGCTGCCTCGCTATTGTCTCTCTCTCCATGAGCCTGACAGGAGGGAAACTTTTGTGTCGCGGCTCGTACCATGTGAGATCCGGTCGCTCGGATGTATAAAAGACTACTGCGAGAGACTAAATATTTTATATACCTCTTGTTTGTACCACTCTGGTAATAAAATAGTTTATCTACATTTCACTGTGTATTTCTTCATTCTACGATACAACAGACACACACACACACACATACATATATATATATATATATATATATATATATATATATATATATATAAACAGACTTTATTATAGTAAAGAGGTTTTATTATTTCAGCATTAACTTTGTTAAAATACATATTCATCGCTGTGTTCCACTACCTTCTCAACTTTCAAGCAACTTCGTAATTGCATTCTCTTAGAAATTTTAACTTTCTCAGCATCCAAATCAATCGGTGGTGGTGTCACATCCTTCTAGGAAATCTGTATTTTTGCATAAGGACATTCTATAAGGATCAGAATCAATGTTCTCTATAGGTGCACAATATCTTCTTTTTTATACAAAAACTTTTCCTAATAGAGTGTCAGCCAACTAAATAGTTTCGAAATTAAGTTTTATTGTCTTAAGCGGCGGAAGTGCATATTATGAAGATATGTAAGTAAGACAAGGTTTGAAGAGGTTAAATCGGTAGTGACCAGGGGATCATATTTTAGTGACGTAATGGACAGAGGCTTTAACTTGGAAATACGAGTTCGAATTCCAATTGAGTCTCAATTGATTTTTCGGATAGAATTCACTCGTTTAGATCTGACTCTATTTCATATTACACGAAAGAGAATATAGCCAGAAATGCAAAGAACTGAAATTCCACAAGAGCTGTGACAAAATTATTTTTGCCTTTCTTTTTGTAGTGATGTAAAATCTACAATAGACACATTTTTAAAATATTGTGGAAATATATTTCCCAGCCTGTGATCGTGAAGTCTTTATACAAGATGGTTTCTAGCGAATTTGAGAATCACAATTGATATAGCATTCTGATCAACGTCTATGGAAAAGGATATTTGCTTTATGACATCATGGACCGGTTTGATATTAAAGTCAAGTACGATATTTCGAATCTCGGGTAATTATCCAAGAACATATTCAACAAACACGTGTTTATTTCTGGACTGTTTTTTTTTTTTTATCGAGGGAGGATATCATGTTTTCCAGTTCGCAATGTTTGCTCGTTTGTGAGCAGAACAGGATTAAATCGATTCTCTTTTCAATTAAAGACCCACCTTTATATCTACGTAGACTTCTGTAACTTGTGTCATTCGTCCTTTTTCGTCCATCTGCTTTTTATGAGATTAACTAATACTGTACATTTTTTTGCAATCCTTGTAGGACTTGAATCGTTGCAACAGAGTTCATGTCTGCCATCTATGTTTTATGCAGTTGGTGAATTTTGTCAATAAGCAGTTGAGTTTTAATATTATTCCCAACAAACCGGTTTTAGCAATTACTGTAGAGAAAGGCTAATAAACACCAAGAATTTTTAGAGGAAGTTTCATCTCTCGAAGATTTTCTTAAAATGCTTTTGCGCTATCAGAAATAAGAACATTTAAATCAGAATCGAGCTGAAACGAATGTTCATCAAATTCCCCAAAATTGTATTACAAATAAGAATTACTTTTCTTTTGAAAAGAAATGTTAATCCTATACATGGATTATATGTTATTTTTTAAATGTTCAAAGTGAATGTTTTTATCACTATTAATCTACGGATAATCTGTGGCTATATCTACTTTCATTTTAAATTGCAGATGTTTTGGTTCACACTCATCAGCACTCAAATTCGTTTCAGCCTTTTCTCGTTTTTGAGAAAGGACTTTTTTGTTTTGATATTCTTAACGTCCACTCGATTAACCTTCCCATTTCATTTCATCTATGAAACAAAAGATGAAGTCTTCTTGAGATATGACACATAAACAAAAAGAGAATTTTCCAATTATGCAAACCGCAAAACCAAAGAAATCGAGTGGGACTGGGGGAATTAATCGAATGAGCTTCCGAAGTTTGAGAGTGGATTTGAACAGACCAGAAGGATATAAATATTTGGAGAAAATCCTTTTTTTTTTTATTATTTTGCTCTCCCTAAGGAAATGCAGATATAATGAGAAAAGGCTAAAAGGAAATATAGAAAGAATTTAAAAGTCGAAAGAAAGGATATAAAGAAAGAAAAAAAGGATTGTTAATGCAGTGAAGAAAAAATAAAATAAATATGAGTAAATTACTAGCGTCTCAGGAAATTTGCTGTTGTTGATGAAGAAGCGTACACCTGAGGAAGAAATAAGAAGACAACAAAAGATTATATTTTTTAATAAATCGAAGAAATACAGAAGAGGAATAAAAATATGAACACTGAAAAAAAAAAGATAAAAGAATGAAGAAAAAGATTAATAATAAAACATGAATAAAAGGAATAATTAAGAAAAAATTAAGAAATATTTAGAAAATAGAAAAAGAACAAAAAGAAGATAAAAAGAGGAAAGGTTTTATAACGTTACCATGAATGTCATTTTTGTCGCCACATCTGTAACGTTGGTTTTTGTAACGTTAACCCTTTGTTGCATATTGATTACAATTGTAACGTTTCTCTAACATTTGTTGCATACTGGTTACAATTGTAACCTTTCTCTAATCTTTGTTGCAAATTGGTAACAATTGTAACATTTCTCTAACCTTTGTTGCATATTGGTTACAATTGTAACCTTTCTCTAATCTTTGTTGCAAATTGGTAACAATTGTAACCTTTCTCTAACCTTTGTTGCATATTGGTTACAATTGTAGCCTTTCTCTAACATTTGTTGCATATTGGTTACAATTGTAACCTTTCTCTAACCTTTGTTGCATATTGGCTACAATTGTAACATTTCTGTAACCTTTGTTGCTTATTGGTTACAATTGTAACCTTTCCTCTAACCTTTGTTGCATATTGGTTACAATTGTAACATTTCTGTAACCTTTGTTGCATATTGGTTACACTTGTAACCTTTCTCTAACCTTTGTTGCATATTGGTTACAATTGTAACATTTCTGTAACCTTTCTTGCATATTGGTTACAATTGTAACCTTTCTCTAACATTTGTTGCATATTGGTTACAATTGTAACCGTTCTCTAACCTTTGTTGCATATTGGTTACAATTGTAACCTTTCTCTAACCTTTGTTGTATATTGGTTACAATTGTAACATTTCTGTAACCTTTGTTGCATATTGGTTACAATTGTAACATTTCTGTAACCTTTCTTGCATATTGGTTACAATTGTAACCTTTCTCTAACCTTTGTTGCATATTGGTTACAATTGTAACATTTCTCTAACCTTTCTTGCATATTGGTTACAATTGTAACCTTTCTCTAACCTTTGTTGTATATTGGTTACAATTGTAACCGTTCTCTAACCTTTGTTGCATATTGGTTACAATTGTAACCTTTCTCTAACCTTTGTTGCAAATTGGTAACAATTGTAACCTTTCTCTAACCTTTGTTGCATATTGGTAACAATTGTAGCCTTTCTCTAACATTTGTTGCATATTGGTTACAATTGTAACCTTTCTCTAACCTTTGTTGCATATTGGCTACAATTGTAACATTTCTGTAACCTTTGTTGCTTATTGGTTACAATTGTAACCTTTCCTCTAACCTTTGTTGCATATTGGTTACAATTGTAACATTTCTGTAACCTTTGTTGCATATTGGTTACACTTGTAACCTTTCTCTAACCTTTCTTGCATATTGGTTACAATTGTAACCTTTCTCTAACCTTTGTTGCATATTGGTTACAATTGTAACATTTCTCTAACCTTTCTTGCATATTGGTTACAATTGTAACCTTTCTCTAACCTTTGTTGTATATTGGTTACAATTGTAACCTTTCTCTAACCTTTGTTGCTTATTGGTTAGAATTGTAACCTTTCTCTAACCTTTGTTGCTTATTGGTTAGAATTGTAGCCAATATGCAACAAAGGGTTATTCTGATGGGAACGTTTGGTTACTCTCTATTTGCGAGTTATAAATATTTCGATATCTTCGCGTAAAATCAACGTACTAACGAATCCTTTGAATAATACGCAATAATGCTGTACATCACCGGATACACAGAATACCCAGAATACATTGGAACGCACTCAGACTTTTTTCTGGGGGCTTTATATATTAATATTTATGGTTACGTGATCCCCATATTAAAATCCATTCAACCGATACATTTGTTGCCTGAAGATCCGTGTTCGACCACTCTTTGTCGGTATCGGCACTTTCTTTCTACATCATAAAAGGGAAGAAAAGAAGAGATTAGCTATCACAAAAATGATGAAGATAAAAAAAGTAAAAGAGAAAGAAAAGTTGTGGCAAAAAGAAATAAAGAAAAAAGAAAGAAAGAAAGAAGGCGAAGAAGAGGAAGAAGGAAGGTTAATAAGAATGAGAATAGGAAGAGAAATAAATAAAGCGTACAAAAACAAAGAAGAAGAATATAAATCACAAGAAAAAGAAAATGATGAAAGAAAGAAAAAAAAGATTACGGAGAAAAATCAGTAGAAGCAACAAAAAAACAACAGATGATGAAAAATATATAAAAAGGGGAAGCAAAATAAAAAAAGAATTTGCAGATCAAACACATGTGCATATGCAATTACATACCGGACAGAAAATTGGTTTTTATCAAACGTTTGTAGTTTATTATACGATAATGCACGGGAAACGCTACGTCCATTTTATTTGTTTCTAAACACAATCTAAACATAAATGCATTGCGCATGTGCAAAAATATGTGACCTGTTCTCTGATGCAGTCAATTTAAAAAAAAAATTTTATCATGTCTTTTATGACAAGAACGTCTCCCTAATGACCTTCCGACCATGGCGTGATATACTCACGAATGTCAGAGTTAACTCGACAAAAGAAATAAAGCTTTTCCGGTGGCCTTTTGACATGTCTTACGGAGTAGGTGCGCAAAATGTTATGATCTCGATAGTGGTAAAAATAAATAAATAAAATAAAATAAAATAAAAACAGTGTGTGGCGTGATTTCGTGGGATAACGAACCCCCACTTAGTTTATGTAGACTGCTGAGACGATAGATATCATCACAGGCCCATCTTTCCACCATCAATCTGCTGACGCCAAGGAAGTATGAAAACCCCTTGTTTGTCAATCCAACATGGATTCAAAGGGGTAATCCCATGCATCTTCCACGAATTGGGCGAGGGGGTTAAAATTATCGATAGTCAATTATTATATTAAAACAAATGCAAAGATGGTTGTTGTAAATTGAAAGTGAATACCATCCAAACCATATATATATATATATATATATATATATATATATATATATATATAAAATATATATATATATATGATATTTCAGACCGGCCTCGGCCTTTCATCAGAAACAAATGATTTTAAAATTTAAACTAGAAGCGTTCGCCACGAGAGCGTTCGTCGAGAGATGTTTACATCACGTGACGTAGAAAGCGATTGAGTTTTTTAATATTTGTAAACGTAAACCTAACTGTAATAATACTTTTAAATGTTGTTTTAAAGAAAAAAATTTAAGTGTATCTAAAAAATGTTTAACTATTGAAATATTTATAAAGATTCAAAACACCTAAGTCCCTATTTAACCCTAGCCTGTATGTATTTAATTTTATATATATATCGGGTTGGGATGGTATTCGTTCGCAATTTACAACAACCAACTTTGTATATATATATAATTATTAACTAGTTATTGGCCAGAATTAAATCAGACCAGTATACAGTTGTATTAAAAAGTGCTCAATACATATATAATGTAGAGCCTTTAAATATTTTCATTTGGAAGTCAGTCGATTACGCAACCTTGGTTTCAACCTTTCGAAATCTTTAGGCGTTTTATATCAACTTGACATAAAAGCTGACATCAAATGTTGATACAATCTAATATCAACTTGATATAAAAGTTTATATAAAATGCCTGAAGATACCGAAAGTTTGAAACCAAAGTTGCGTAATCGACTGATTTCCAAATGAAAATGTAAATGACTTTGAACTCAGGTCTTATTTTATTTTCGAACGGGGAAAAAAATGAACAAGTTCGGTAAAGTCGAGCGGAGCCGGTCATTCATTTTCAAGTTTTAATTATAACTATATATCTCCCCCACCCTGCTGATCACCGTTTCGTTTTGTCTGTAAATCTAACATTTTTCCCTCTTCTTTCTTCTATTTTTTCTTTCCCAATTTTATTTTTTCTTCTTTCTTTCTTTCTTTTTCTTTCTTTCTCCCTTCTTTTCTTACTTTTTCCCTTCTTTTTGCTACGCTTTTCTTTTCAATTTTCTTCTTCCTTCTTCTTTCTTTCTTTCTTTCTTTCTTTTTCTTTTTCTTTTTCTCTCTTCTTTTCTTTCGTTTTTTCCCTTTCTTTTCGCTACGCTTTTCCTTTTTCAATTTTCTTTTTTCTTTCTTTCTTTCTTTTTTCTTTTTTTAGTTATTTGTCGATTGTTGTCAAGCCCTTAGCTGTCAGTGAAATTGTGAACGAATTTTCGGCGCTCTACGCCCTACTAAGTTTCATCAACCTGATGAAGGCTTAGAGCGCCGAAATTTTGTTCACAACTTCACTGACAGCTAAGGGCTTGACAACAATCGACAACTAACCAAATAATCCAACAATGCTGCTCAAAATGAATATGAATACGTTTAACAATTTGAAATGATTTGTTTGAACATTATTGTTGACTGATACTCGTATTTAAGTAAATAGATAACAATAATTTATCTTAAATAACCAGGCCGGTAGAAATAAATATATATACTGTTTGATTATAAAATAGAATCTCTACTTAAATTCGAGTATCGCTCAAAAACAATGTTCAAACAAATCATTTCATATATATGTATAGTCATCCGCAGACAAATTTGTTTCGCTGTATCACAGCTCATCAGAACGATTAGACATCCGATTGCTTTTTACGCAGGATTGAAACTCGACCGAAATGGCATCAGTCGGCGATTCTACCTCTGAGCTATGGGCGCTCGGTAGAAGGGGGCATACTTTTTAGCGTGTATATTATCATTATACCCGCCCAATAGCTGAGAGTGTTCTAATTCATTGCTGAATGAACGCTGTGTAGATGCTAGAGCAGCTACTGTTTGTCAAAGTCTACCATTCTTGCAGAGTGCTCAATCAGGGTGTGAGAGCGTAAATAGTCATCCGCAGACAGATCTGTTTCGCTGTATCCCAGCTCATCAATACGGTTAGACTCCGATTGCTTTTAACCCAGGATTGAAACCCGACCTAATTGGCTCATTCGATGATTCTACCTCTGAGCTATGGGCGCTCGGTAGAAGGAGGCAGATCACAATCTGGTCTCATCTATCAATTACAATCTGTTTATAGTTAACAATTCCAATGTGTTCATTTCTATTTCAGTCTGTTCGTATATCTATCTATCTATCTATCTATCTATCTATCTATCTATCTATCTATCTATCTATTTCAGTCTGTTAATTATCTATCTATCTATCTATCTATCTATCTTGGTCTGTTCATATTTATGTATCTACTTATCTATCTATCAATTCCAATCTGTTCATATCTATCTATCGATCTATATGTGTGTGTGCGTGTGTATGTGTAGTGTGTGTGTGTATGTGTAGTGTGTGTGTGTGTGTGTGTGTGTGTGTGTGTGTGTGTGTGTGTGTGTGTGTGTGTGTGCAGTTTAGTGTGCGTGTTTCCTTTATTTGTCCTTCAAATATATTTACGCATTTGTCTTTTTCATTGAGGATTAAAATAGGCGGTTCTTTCCTGAATAATAAAAAAAGAATATTTTCCAACAAATAAATTGATCATCGAAATACAAGAGAATGCTTTCCAAGGTCATGGAACCTTATCTTCAAGTACGGTAGATTGTAAAGGTCAAAATACTTCCTCGCAAACCTCCAGATACGAACCTTTTGTAGCATCTCATCATTGATGCCTTACAGGAAATCGATTAGGATGAAGATAGTTGTCAAAAGGTCGCCTTCAGAGTTGGAGAGCGGTAACTTAAATGGCTGAGATATGATAAAAAACAATTAGAGAAATAGCATTTTCTAAATGAACTCATTTTATTTCTGGATAACACAAATCAATAAAATATTTACATTTGCCTAAAAAATATTTTTATATTATTATTATTGCCTTATGGCTACATTACGTTAAAACATTGGTTCCCGTATGATCACTAAAATTAGGCAACGTCATGCCTGGTCAGTAACTACATCGATAACTGCTTGGGAATAGCAGGTGCTGTTAGCTCGGATGTGGTGGTGGTATAGTGGATAATGGCTCGGAGAGCCGAGTTTTAATTCCAGTTGGGTTCGTTATATTCACTTGCTCGCAAAAGCTATTAGGAAAAGCATGTATCCACCTATTCTTTTCCAAGCTTTGGGTTAACTAGAAAGATTTATATCACTAAATCATTAACATTTTTTAAATTTTTGTTACAATCTAAAAACATTTTCTGGCTTTAAATAACCTACAAACGTATGAAAAACTGTAAAAAACGAATTAATCAATCAATTATACATCATTATTATGTGTATATAATAATTATAAACTAAATGACACCACAGTTTATTCTCGCCTCGATCAAAGCGAGTGGGCGACAAAGCTAACCTTGCAGCCGAGTTTGGAAAGGACCTCCAATCCTTAGTGGACTGGGGTAAGAAATGGCTCGTAAATTTTAAGGCTTCTAAAACGAAGCTACTATCAATTAATCATCATAGACAATCGCACCTAGCCTCCTATTAGCATGGACCAGGCTTGCCTCCCAAAGAGTAAAACACTACGCCTCCTTGGTCTCACACTTTCAGCGGACCTCAAGTGGAATGACTATATCGAATCCATTGCTAAATCCGCTGCTATGAAAGTCGGTTCTCTGTGTAGGGCCCGGAAGTTTTTTACGTCTGAATCTATTCTGCACATTTATAAATCTACCATCCGCCCGTGCATTGAATACTGTTGCCATATCTGGTCGGGTGCCCCTGCTATTCTCCTTGGGCTTCTCGACAAGGTACAGCGGAGGGTCTGTAATGTGATCGATACCGACTTAGCAGACCGCCTACAGTCTCTCTCTCACCGGCGCGACGTGACTTCCCTGTGTCTCTTCTATAAATACATTCACGGCTTCTGCTCCGATGAACTTAGATCACTGGTGCCCCCTAGGTTCGAATTTGCACGAGATACTAGATTAGCAACTAGATCCCGCCCTTTTACAGTGAAACCGATAAAATGCAACCGCAACTTCTACTCCAACAGTTTCTTTTCTCACACTTCCCGACTGTGGAATTCTCTTCCACAAGACTGCTTCCCCGACGGCTACAATCTCCAGGAGTTTAAATGTAAGGTCAATAGACACCTCCTAACAAACTAACTCGCTTCCATTCTTTCAAACATTCTTCTCACCCAACTATCTATCACCCGCCCTTCTGACATTTCCTATATCTAACCACTCTTTCTATTTACCTTCCCCCATGTAGCCCCAAGCGCAATAGTGGCAATGGAATGACTTGCTTGGGGTGAAATGATTAAAAAAAAAAGTTTATATTATATGTTCTTATGAATATATAACACAACTTTTTATTATGGCTTTATCACTGTAGAAATATATTCCATCTTATTCAAAATATATAACACACGAATTAATCCCAAACGAAAATAATTTACATATAAAAACTTCAAGACATTACTTATTCCCTTTCATTTACTTGACATTGAATTACGTCACTTCATGTCCTCCATACCTTACCCAACCTTTCAACTGGCATGATGGTTAATAATTGGGCATTCCTATAGCTAAAAAATTTCAAAATCCCCAAAACATTTATATATCAATACTTGTTACAAAATAAGTGCATTTACTTGAGTAACGTCTCTGACAGGACGAAACTAGCCGACTGAGATAAGTATTCCTTTTGTCTTTATTTGTATTGTATTTTTACAGATACAGTCTATGAAATGTTTTTCTATATAATAAAGAACAAAAAAGAAATGAATTTGAATAGCATTACACACACACATACAACTACAGACATATATTTATTGGCACGCCTTTCTACCCCGAAATCCTTCGCATTATTTGGAATGGTATACATCTCTTTTCCGTGTCCATGGACTAGAGTATATATATATATATATATATATATATATATATATATATATATGAGAAATTATAGTTTAGAACATGTACAAATTGTCATTTACTACATGTGTACATTTTGTTTCGACACTGAAAGTACAATGTCTGATCGAGGAGTGTGTAAAGAAAATGGAAAATTCTTTATCTTATATTGGCGAATTATGTGTGAGAGGTAGGTGAGGTGAAAAATAGGAAATTAAAGTTGTAAGTTGCAAGTTAGAATTTGAACTGAAAGAGGAAAGAGGTTAGAGGTGATTAATGGACGTGCTGAAAATTTTATAGAGATATTTAACCGTAGAAGATAAGGCATGCTCCTTTACAGCCTTTATGGCCAGTCGTTTGGGGTTTTAACAAAGAGAAGAAATAAGGAAATGTATATGAGATGGAGAGGAATAGGAAAGAATACGCTAAAAAGGGCAGAGGAATTGCTATTTGGTAAACATAATCTGTATTAGTGAAGTAAACGACTACAAATATTTGTATATTTAAATTTAGTTTTTATAATTAATCTATTTTTAATTTTTTTATATTTAAACGAAATTTAAAATTTAGGAAATCACTTTTTTATATAAAATTTTAATTATATCACAGTTCGTAATATGAAATAAAGGTAAAATTTGAGGTAAGAATTTTGTTAATACTATAAAGGTTTATCGTTTCTAGAGATCTTAACTTTAGCTTCTGTAATTTTAGCATGAGTGTAAGGTTAGTGATTTCAATGTAGTATATCAATTTACAAGCCTGCTCAGAGATTGCATCTTCATAGTAATAATAAATCCCGGACATTAAGTACTTCCACTCATTTTCTATAACTAACTTTTAAATTGAATTTTTGAAAATAAAAAACAAATTTCCTGAAACTTTTATTTTAGTTTAATTGAAAGTTAAATGATTAAATTTACTATTTCCAATGAATGAAACACTCTGGTGTATTTCAAACAGAAATGATATTGATTGGAATCTAAACATTTTAATTTTTTTTTTTAATTTTTTAATTTTTCAGTTATTTTTAAGCGATCGACACATTTGTAAACAAAATAAATTCTCGGTTTTTAAAATCCTGCAAAAATAAAATATACGTTTGTGACACATTATTTTTAGAAAATTAGCAACTTTAATGTGAAATTAATCTGATTTACACAAGTATTACTTATTTATAGCATGAAATTTAGGATAAAACTATTTCTTAAACACATAGTTCGACTTTCTAACCTTTTTCCACCGTATGTGATTGACGTATCTGTGATAAGATAAGTGTATTACGATCACAAGTGACATAATGTACAAATTTTTTCATGAAAGGGGAAAAAACTCTGAAATACATGACAACATGACATTTTAATTTACTCACAAAAATTACCATACAAAAAAAATTTCAAATACACAAAAAATGTTTTAATTATTTTAAAATTTGGAAGGTACGACGATTTGAATTAAACTTTTTAATTTTCGATTAGTAGATATAATCTTCGCTTAATAAGTTTATAAATAAACAATAACATTTTTTAAGTATTTTAAAAATATTTTGAAACTTTATAACTTGTTATAATTAAAACATAATGAAAACAATTCTCTTAAAATTTCATTATTTATCAATTTGTTTTTCTTCAGACTATAATATCTTTAATTTATATTATTTTTTCAAGTAATTAAAAGATTATCAAATTAAATAATTATATTAGTTATATTGCATTTTTTATTTTTATTGGGAACAGATTTTTTAAAATAGAGAGAAAATCTTTCCAAAAACTAAAAATGATTTTCATTCTCCTCAGTGAGTTTTGCGTTTAACTAAGGAAACCAATTTTCCCAATAAAATTTAATTTCTTAAAATTTAAAGAAATTTACGTTGAGTGGGGGTAACAGATGTAAAAAAGATATTTTTACCAAGATTTTTTAAATAGAAATTTAAAAAATAATTTTATTCACTTGTGAATAAGTCCTGAAAGTTTCATTAAAATCCGAAAATTATTTTATTTTTGCAAGAATTTCCAAATAAATATGTTTATCAACTGAAAAAAAAGAGTTATGTAATATTACGTTTTCTATTGTAAAATCTCGTAACGATTAGTTTACTGTTATGGGACCTGCTCTTTTTGGAGTATAATGAACTCTTCCTATTATTATGAATACCAAGGGAATATGCCTCTCGGGGTGGAGTTGAGTTGGGTTCAGTCACCCTGGTCTAATCTTTGGCAATCAGACTGACGGGTAACACACTTGTCTTTGTTTTCCGTTTAATATATGTTTCACGAATTCCCGAGTTCGGGTTTTCTTCCAGACCTATTCTGGGCCCACAACAGATAGATGGATAGATAGTGTTATGGGACCTACCCTTTTGCTACCCTAATGAACCCTTCCTATTATTATAAATACCGGGAGAATATGCCCCTTGGGGTGGAGTTGAGGTGGGTTGAGTCACCCTGGTCTAATACTTGGCAGTCAGACTAACGTGTAACACTTTTGTATTTGTTTTCCGTTTAATATACATGTTTTACTAATTCCCGAGTTCGAGTTTTCTTCTGGGCCTGTTCTGGGTCCACAACAGTTACCCACTATCTCAAACCAAAAAAAGATTTTTACCAAAATTTTGGACGAGTTAGAAGGAGTTAAAATTTTTTAAAATAATTTGATCTTAATAAATAACGTAAACATTTTGATGGAAAAAGTTTGTTATTAGTAAGTTTGGGGTCTCTTTATTCATACTATGCAGTTTTTTCGCGATTTAGTGGAGGTGCCTACACTACATATATTGGTTTTACTACAACCACTCTTTCCCGTAGAATTATATGTCAGCTTTATGATCTTAGTTCTATTAAAGAACATTTCTTAGAAAAACATAGCCAGGTACGTAATATTAGATAGATATTAATCAATAACACAAAAATACCCACGCATACGCACAGTAAAATGCACCTTCAAATAATTGAGGCTATCTACAGTAAAACAAAGCAACCCACACTCAACAAAATTACATTTTAAACGAGTCACAACACATCGCATTTCATTTAGACATATGGCTCTGTCGTTAATATTTTGGTATCTTACGTGGTATGACGTTATATATGATAGATAAAGTCAGTATCTTCGACTGAGTTGATTAGATCTGCATATATTACTACTCTCCTGTGTACCACCATTCACCTCAGTCCAGGAAGTCTATCTTAATTCACCAAGAGAATATATGTCTATGTTATTATTATACTATTATAATTGTGGGTATCTTGCCCTGCGTTAGTTTGCACAACCGCTACGCCCTGCCATCACTTCATAAATAATAAACTTCACTGTTTTGATCGCGTGGAATGAAAGGAAAGACATTACTTTGTTTCAGTGAGAAAATGGAACACAAAGGATATGGGATTTTCTAAGCGCAATTCAGATGTGGCAAAAGAGCGAAAGAATGGGAGTACCCAGTGAAAATCGAATTCATGACTTAGGGTAGAATCACGACTGGAGAAAGATAGACAGATATTTTTGACCTGGCTATATGGCCGGGAAGACCCACATTAAAAAGACCTTGTGTCACATCTCGCCTTATGTGGGAAGGAATGTAAATAACGTTGCAGTTGGCATTTGCCTCTGCTACTATTGACACTGTCAGCTCTCTACCTTCGGGCAGAGAGCACTAACCCAGTCGTGGTTCCGCCGAAGGGTAGAATCACGACTGGAGAAAGATAGACAGATATTTTTGGCCTGGCTATATGGCCGGGAAGACCCATATTAAAAAGACATTGTGTCACATCTCGCTTTATGTGGGAAGGTGGGTAAATACCATTGCAGTTGGCAGCTGCCTCTGCTACTATTGACACTGTCAGCTCTCTGTCTTCGGGCGGAGAGCGCTCTCTGCTTTCGAGCAGAGAGCACTAACCCAGTCGTGGTTCCGCTGAAGCGTAGAATCACGACTGGGGAAAGATAGACAGATATTTTTGGCCTGGTTATATGGTCCGGAAAAACCACATTTAAAAGACCTTGTGTCACATTTCGCCTTAAGTGGGAAGGTGACTAAATACCGTTGCAGTTGGGTAGTTGATAGTAACCGTAGAGATCCGTGCGAGTTATTAGGGAGTACCGGAACTGATACGTAAGTTACCGAACTTACACAGCGACTACTGCATCAGAAGTCAGACTATCTCTAAGCTCCAATCAACTTGAATAATATACACGGATATACTATTACCAACGACTTCACTTCGAGACTTGTATATTATTTAGTATTCATGGATTTACTAACCTGCGTTCAAGTTTGTACATTACGTTCAATATAACCTACTTTTTTATCTCCATATCTGTTTTTGTTGTTCATTATTTTGTGCTGTTCCTCTCCCAGAATCCACAACATCTATCTATCTATCTATCTATCTATCTATCTATCTATCTATCTATCTATCTATCTATCTATCTCAGTCTGTTCATTATCTATCTATCTATCTATCTATCTATCTATCTATCTATCTATCTATCTATCTATCTCAGTTTGTTCATTATCTATCTATCTATCTATCTATCTATCTATCTATCTATCTATCTATCTATCTATCTAATCTATCTATCTATCTATCTATCTATCTATCTATCTATCTATCTATCTAGCTATCTAGCTATCTATCTATCTCAATCTGTTCATTATCTATCTATCTATCTATCTATCTATCTAGCTCAATCTGTTCATTATCTATCTATCTATCTATCTATCTATCTATCTATCTCAGTCTGTTCATTATCTATCTATCTATCTATCTATCTCAGTCTGTTCATTATCTATCTATCTATCTATCTATCTATCTATCTATCTATCTATATATCTATCTATCTATCTCAGTTTGTTTATTATCTATCTATCTATCTATCTATCTATCTATCTATCTATCTATCTATCTATCTCAATCTGTTCATTATCAATCTATCTATCTATCTATCTATCTATCTATCTATCTATCTATCTCTCTATCTATCTCAGTCTGTTCATTATCTATCTATCTATCTATCTATCTATCTATCTATCTATCTATCTATCTCAGTCTGTTCATTATCTATCTATCTATCTATCTATCTCAGTCTGTTCATTATCTATCTATCTATCTATCTATCTATCTCAGTCTGTTCATTATCTATCTATCTATCTATCTATCTATCTATCTATCTATCTATCTATCTATCTATCAGTTTGTTCATTATCTATCTATCTATCTATCTATCTATCTATCTATCTATCTATCTATCTATCTATCTAATCTGTTCATTCTATCTATCTATCTATCTATCTATCTATCTATCTATCTATCTATCTCAGTCTGTTCATTATCTATCTATCTATCGGAGAGTACCGAAGCTGATACGTAAGTTACCGAAGTTACCCAGAGACTACCGCATCAGAAGTCAGACTATCTCTGAGCTCCACTCAGCTAGAATAATATACATGGATATACTATTTCCACAATTTCACTTCAAGACTTGTATATATTTATTTCTTACTAATAGTATTCCTGGATTTATTAACCTGCGTTCAAGTTTGTATATTACGTTCAATATAACCTACTTTTTTTTTATCTCCATATCTGTTTTTGTGGTTCATTATTTTGTTAGAATAAAATACTAGCGTTTTTCTTCGCTACCGTATAATTCGCTATGCCTAGAACTTTTATATGTACACATCGGGAGGAAAGACAATAATAGATGTAACTAAGGTATATTTTGGTAATGGTAAAACACTACCTAGGATACGTAACATTAAGGCCACAGTGAAATATATACATACGTCATCAGTTAAAGAAGTTGAAAGCGTGGCTTTTGTTATAGATGTTTCATGCTTTTTATCACTTGTATATCTGCTTTGTTTTGTTTTTTATATCCAATAATGTCTTCTGCTAGAGATAAAGGGTTTTATTTCTAACGTTTTGTATTAAATTGCATTAAACCATGCCTAATAAGTATGCTAAAATTCTTTTGGGGGAGGATGCCCTGCTAAAATTCTTTTAGGTGGGGATACCCCGCTAAAATTCTTTTGGGTGGAGATGCCCTGCTAAAATTGGTGTGAGTTTCATATTTCTTTATTTTTTGATTTTTTAGTCTGTGAAATATGGTAATGTTGATACGCACTAACTCAAGCTTTCAATGTCGTCATAGATATTTTTTTCTCGACAAGCAATCAAAAACTTTGCAAAGTGAGCCATGTACTTTGCCGATGGGTTCGTTATCTGTGTTTTGCGACAGACGCAGAAAATGTCTCTTTCGGAATATTTTTTTTTCTTTGTTATAAAAATATATATAAGAATTCAAAAAAAATCTGAAAGAAGACAAAATCGTAAATGAGAAATGGAAAGTGTTTTACATACACACGCATGTACGCATGTATATATATATATATATATATATATATATATATATATGCAATGACAAGAATATATCGAAATCGAGCATACGCATGCGTAGACGTAATGAAGGCAAAAATGTCGTAGTGCGTTAAAAAATCAGAGAAAAAAATACGAAACTGACGCAAGAGCAAAGGTTGCAATGAGCCAATAAACGTTCTTCTGGTGGCTACCATTTTGGAAAGTAATACATGTTGACGCATGCGTACTTTAGTGCCGCTAATTTAGCAAAAGAAATGGAAAAGTTGATTCCTATTTAGGAAGAAAATCACACAGAACATTCGACATGGCACTCAAGGATAAAAATTTGCGAGTGACACACACACACACACACACACACACACACACACACACACATATATATATATATATATATATATATATATAAGAAAGATTAAGGCAGACATGTTATTTCATGGTAAATCGACAGTTTAGGCCTATTTCAGGCGAACCATCATCCGTCTTTATTTTACAAAGGATTTTACACGATTCGTGTAAAATCCTTTGTAAAATAAAGACGGAAGCTGATGATGGTTCACCTAAAATAGGCCTAAATTTCCGATTTACCATGAAATAATGTGTCTGCCAGAATTTTTCTTATATTTGCTCTATATGTATTGATATACATATATATTTAGAACTCTCTTAGAGAGTTATCCTACCACTGTTGGTACAGGATACTTCTTTGGATTCTTCTTTACCTACACTGCATGCTGATATATATATATATATATATATATATATAGAGAGAGAGAGAGTGTGTGTGTGTGTGTGTGTGTGTGTGTGTGTGTGTGTGTGTGTGTGTGTGTGTGTATCGAGGCTGCAAATAATTTCCTAAACATATACTGTTAAATATATGACAAATGAATGTCTATTATGTTTAATCATGGGCTGTTCTAAACATCGTATTTTGGCTTTAATTTTAGGTGAAATTAAAGACAAAAACTTTCCAACATTTGGATAATTTTTTATTAAGTTGGTTCTAAGTTTTCGGCTCACATGAGCCATCTTCAGAGAGGTTACAAGGACGTTAACATAAAAACATCCACCATCATCGTTTGCTATTTTTGATAACTGTTATTGTTGCTTAGCAAAGTTTAATGTCAACGCAAGAAAACATCGTTTCTTTTACTTTCTTAAAAGTTGACTTATTATGTTATGGTCCCATACCGGGTCCATATCAATAACAACAAAGCTTTATCGTCAAAATGTTTTTATTATTAAAAAAGAAAGACCAAAGTATTTTTTCATTATCTGATTATAATTGTTGTTAATTCATTCTAGCAAGTTCGAAATTTTGCTTAAAAATCTTGTTTTTCTTGCATCAGCGGGTGAGCCAAAAAATAGTATTGAAGATTTTATTGTCTTTTTTGGTGTTAAAAACACAATGTTTGGAAAATTTTACTAAAATTAAATAATTGGCAAATTTTAATGAAATATTCAGGACTTATTCACGAACGAATTAAATTAATTGAAAAATTATTTTTTTAGAACATCTTGTTAAAAATTTTTTTTACCTCTGCTACCTCCACTTATTTAATTTTGTGAAATTTCGAGAAATTAGAATTCAAGCCACTTTATATTTATATTAGTTTAAAGCAGGATCCTCGGAGACTTCAATTCATCAATTTGTTTTTTCAGACAAAAAATACATTTACCAAAAATTTGCTCTGAATTCTATAATATAAAATATAATAAAACTATGACTGTGACTCCGGTCGCTAGTCGTGATGGCCTTGTCACAGTAGTTGGTCTTCGAGTAGTCTATTACAATGGTATTGCTCCTTGCCCACGTTGTAAATTTTGATCTCAAGAAAGACACGTTGAAATCCCGTTAGCCGTTTCTCTAACACCCCAAACCAACCAGACCGGACACGCGTGCACACTTGGATTAATAAAAAAACGGCACAAAAAAAAAATACAAGTTCGATGACGCCGGGATAAGTTGCGGAAAGTCTTTATATAGAAAAAAAAACAGTAAACAGAAATAGAATATAACTGTCGTCGAATTCCTATTCTTACAACGGAGCAAATGTTTTTGTT
The DNA here is from genome assembly GCA_037127315.1 of Ascarosepion bandense. Classification (NCBI taxonomy): domain Eukaryota; kingdom Metazoa; phylum Mollusca; class Cephalopoda; order Sepiida; family Sepiidae; genus Ascarosepion; species Ascarosepion bandense. The sequence goes on along the minus strand of JBBBDQ010001761.1, from coordinate 3,450,229 downwards.
TAAGAGTAATGTTTGTTCACTCCAATCGGAGATTTCAAGTTTTTTCTTTTTCAAGTACTGACGGATCAAAAAATCTTATCAAGACTTTTCACCGAAACCTTACGGAAACAGCTAAAGATGGGTCTTTGTGATAGCGACTGTCAATTCGTCCTGTCTGTCTTAGCTCGGCACAGCAAAAACAATTGAACTTGGCTCTTTGAGCTCTCGTTTTTTGTGCCTGTCCCAAATTCTATTGGAGGCGCATGACGGACACGGCGTGACCATGCAAATCAAATCTTTAACTAATGAAATCACTCCCAGCTCGCATCATGAGATGGAGTGATTTTCTCCCTTGGTTTGACCAATGAAATAGCAATATTTCTGTTGACGTCATTTTTCGTTTTCTTCTTCTGATTCAACTGACTACATCAACAATCCAGCTTTTATGTTGGAAATTTTAATTCAACTTATCTCCCAGTCATCAAATGTGACCTCTGTTGCTCTTCTCAAAAGTCCAGATACGCAAAATCTCCTTTTTTCTGTGTTTTGCGACAATCTACCGCTATTGTTTGAAGAATTGCAACCAATTGAATTTTCATTTCTTTTTACCCACTTCTAGCTGGTTACCAGCTGCATTGTATCAGAACTTCCGCTTGTCAATAATGCGATGACCTTCGTCTGACCCCGACTGGTTAAATTTTGTGCAACAATGCATCTGCACACACGCAAATGTTTTATTTATTCTCGGATTTGTCGGAAAATAGTCTGCACAATTAATAATGCAACGGACAATAATTTCTTTCACTCCGTCGTACTAACATCGTATCATGTCTTTCCACATGCAATATTATAGTATTATATATATTTTTCCACATGCAATATTATAGTATTATATTCCAAAAAATTGTGTTATATGACATTATTTAATTAGGAAAGCTTTTCACTGATTTGATAAATAAGATGCAAATTAGATATATTAAGGGAATTACTGTTTTAAAAATATATATTTTGAGGAATAATGAAGATGTATAGAATTGTTTTCATTGTTTTATTTACTTAGAAAAATAAAGTTTTAAAACTTTTAAAATTCATTATTAGTTTCGGCCTTTTTATGAAATATTTTAAACATTAAGTAAATAATATCTTCATGTAAATACCTAAAATTCCTGAATTAAGGTTTCAGAAAAATCTACATCTTATTTTTGGGAAAATTTATAGTCAAGAGAATTACATTGTAATGAAAAACGATTAAAAAGGGTGCTGATCAGTTGATTAAGCAAAAAAACTCTTACCAGGCTATTTAAATTAGCTTTAAAAATACAGCAAAGTATATTTCTTATTGGAAGTATTAAAGTTAATCTGATAGCTTGAAATTAAAATTAAAATAAAAGCTACAAGAAAGATTATTAATTTAAAATATCAAACCTTAGGTATAGCATTTTTTGTGGGATCGCTAAATGTTTTTTTTTTTCAGATTATCCTCACTATTTAAATAAAAACCGTTATATATATATATATATATATATATATATATATATATATATATATATATATATATATATGATTTCATTCTATTACATATATGGAGAGAGAGAGAGAGAGAATAGCGAGGCAGTGTCTGCTTTGTTCATTCTCTTTATTACCAGTTATTAAACTTTACTAAACGTTATGAAAATTCCTATCGCATGTTTGCTCTTTAACAGTGCTTTATTATTATTATTATTATTATTATTATTATTATTATTATTTGTTGTGGGATCTCCTCTTTTTCTACGATAATGAACTCAAATTGAGTACACATATACTCCTGCCATAGTGAGATACGTCAGATGCGTAAGATCCGAGAGATACCGACAGATACCGAACGATACCGAGGTTCACGGAGAATACAGCATCGGTAGTTCATAGTAGCTCTGACCCCCACTCAGCCAGAATATTATTACACAACACCCGTCAGCTTCCGACGTAGACTTACTAAACATACTAAAGAGACTTGTATAGATATATACTTCGACTAACTGTATTCCTGGATTACTAACCTGCGTTCAAGTTTGTATTCTTTACGGTAATATAATTATTTTTCTATCTCAAATTCTGGTTGTTGTTCCTTTATTTTGTGCGGTTCCCATTCCCGGAATCCAGAACATTATTATTATTATTATTATTATTATTATTATTATTATTATTATTATTTTGCAATAATTATGTGGTCGGGTATTGAAGAACATATATATATATATATATATATATATATATATATAAAGATAACGTAGTAGAATATTTGGTATATAAGTCAGGTAAATTCCGATAGAGACGAACTCAAAAGAACTCAATGTTAAATTTATTTATTTATTTAATTTAACAGAGTAATATAATCTAGAAACTATTTACGTGTGTGTTTCTTTTGGCCAATCAGAGTGGAGATTCATTTTGGTATTTGGCCCCAAAGAATACATACTAACCAACTGTTTCTCTTTTTTTCTTTTTTCTTTTTTTTTTTTTCTTGTTTCCTCCATCATCCTACTTTTTCCCTTGTTTCTTTTTCCTACTTAACGGTCAAGATGTTAACCTGCCTTTAACCTGATCTTATCATTTTCCTTTTTCCTCTCTTCTCCCTTCAGTTTTATTGCCTTTGTTGTGATATTCTCATTCAGTACCAATTCTATATTTTTCACTTATCATTTTTAGTCTATTTATTCAATTGCTGTAAAGTACCCGATGATGAGAATTTATCTTGAAACATAGAAATTTCCGTGTCGCAATGTACTATTAATTCATAACTATATATATATATATATATATATATATATATACACCATCCTGGCCAGTTTCGGTTCTGTGCGGTTAGATTAACCGTTTGCCTCAAGCCGGGACTGAAACCAGACTGATTTGACAGCAGTGGGATATTTACCCACCAGGCATGTCAGAGAAAGAATTACCGATTTCATAGCGTCTAGTGTATTTACGAAATGTATAATAATGCCAGCAGTAAGGGTGTTCTATCTCGTTACCGCTTCGAAATGGCGTTCTACACTGTAGCTAGATAATATAGCTTAAAACCATAAAAAACTGGTGTTTATGAAATTTTACCCACTCTAGTGCTCAATCGCAAGCGAGAGCATATATATATATATATATATATATATATATATATATATATATATGGGGGAATGTATGTGTTCTCCCTGATAATATAAAGATTGCTGTGTATTTTGTATGTATATATATATATATTCTCTCTTGTAACGCTCAGTGGTGATAAACTATGAGGAAACATCTAATAATTTTCTAAATTATTTTTGCTATCATTTTTAACTCTAGAGGTACATTCGTTAATATTATTTGCCAACAATTTCTCTCTGACAATATGTTGGCCGAAAGAATTCTTAGAAATTTATCTCTTCCTCCTCCTCTTTTAATTAAGATGCTAGTATTTGCCTTATTTAAGGCTATATATATATATATATATATATATATTAAAGAAAAAACAGAAATTGGTGGAACTAAAGAATAACATCTTCTCAAAAGAACTACATGCTCTTAATCAAGGGAGAATTTTGAACAAGGATAGTAATGAGCAAAAGGAAAGACCTAAAAGCAATCAACTACTAACTCATTAAAGTGCTCGACGGTAAGATTTTCTAGACAGAGATAAAAATCTTGACATCGTTAATACTTATAAAAGATAGCTCTAGTCGTAACCCGAATTTCGCGTTCGTATGATCTTCAGACGTCTTAAATGTCACTCTACATAATGGGCGCGTGTGGTTAGAACGTTCACTTTCCGACCATATTCGAATCACACCATGGTAGATTTGTAAGAGAGGTGACATCCTCATGTTATTGTCTTGGAGAGGTGATCTTGGCGTGTGGAACCATTGCATTTATTAGGTACGGGACATATTAAACCCAAAGAACTGATCATAAAAGCTGTAAAGGACCATACCTTATCTTTTAATGTTACATCTGTCTATAAAATTTTCAACACGTCCCTTAATCACCTCTGTCCCCTACCTCTTCCCTCTTTTCGTTCAAATTCTAACTGACAAATTACAACTCCTTATTTCCCCATCTCCCACCTCACCTCCATCTCACACACAATTCGCCAAATATAAGAAAAAGAATTTCCATTTCTTTTCACACTACCTGATGAGAAATAAACAAAATGTCCACTTTGTAGTAGATGATAATTTGTACATGTTCTAACTTTTTCCCTCACTTCACCGGCGGGACATATACGTGTGTTGAATTGTGAATTGAACCAAAAAAGGCGCCCTGTCCCTTATTACTTCATGATCTACAAGTGAAAGCCGAGATAGCGAAAAGCTTTGGATATTTTATTAATTATATTTCAGAAAAAAGTAGATATTACTCTGTATTTTCTTCTTTTGGAACTTTTTATTCCTATAAGAGCAAGCGGTTTACTTGCTCGTTTTGTTGAGTGATTCGCTTTTTTACGGATTATCAACCTTTTGCAGATTATTAAAGCCAGAAAACATTTTTTGATAGTAAGAAGTTTTGGAGATAATAATGATTTACTGGATACAGGTTTTACTATTTAGCCCATAGCTCGGGGGAATTTCCATAAGCTTATATAACAAACCGGGCTGGAATTAGAACTCGATTCTTAGATTTCCAGTTTTTAGCTGTTATTAATTACAACACTTGCACATCCGAGCTTACATCAAGCAGTCACCCATATGGCTAAAGGCCAGGCTCGACGTTCCTTAACTTTGGTTAGTGTGTACGAGAATCAATGTTGCAAAGTGATATGACCGTAAGCCTTACAAACTTTATTGTATTTTGTTATAAATCAACACACACACACACAAACACACACACACACACACACACACACACACACATTTCCATGGGGATTTTCTGAGCGCAGGTTAGATGTGGCACAAGGTGAAAATATGGGTTACCTAATGAGAATCAGCTGATGTGCATTGTGGTGCAGTGGATATCGACTTGGAACGAGAAATCGGGGAGCCGAGTTCAAATTCCAGTTGAATTCCTTGCATTCGCTTACGCACAAATACCCTTGTGAAAGGTATTAATCCGTCTCTTCCCTCCAGTTATGGGTTAAATAATAGGACAGATTGAGTTCTATAGCCTTCGCTGGTAACCAGTCTATCGCAAAAAATAATGGCAATCTACTGCGGGATAAACTTCTGCCCAGTCATTCATGTCGCTTTCGAGACATGATCGCCCAAAGCGTGTATCACGTATGGCACTTAACTGACTGAGTGAGAATCGAACTCACTACTCAGTCGTAAATGATTCTAGCAAGACATGCACCACGTCGAGGTGCCCACACAATATATATATATGCGTGTGTGTGTGTGTGTATGTGCGTGTGTTTATTAAAGTTTGTAGTTTTGGACCACACGTATGTTGCTGTTTAAATTGTTCATTTTAGCATTTCAATTAATTTTTTTCACCTCTTTTGAACGTCTCATTTATTTATTTTTTCAGATTTTATTTTTTCACGTCTCTATTTGATGCTTCATCTTTATTATTATAGACTTTTTTGTCATTCTTTCTCCGAACGTGTATCATCGCTTGATTCGACAGCCTCGTGGAATTCATTTCTTTTCTTTGATGCGTTTTTATGAACTTCACTCAGTCCAACGTTCACGCACCACCCAACAGTAGACGTCAATTTAAATGAGGCAACAATTCTAAATTTGAAGAAGTGATTAAGATTTTTTATTAGTAGTATTTGATTTTTTCATTCATTTTAAACTTTTGTAATTAATAGTGCTTTCTAATAGTTTCAATATAGACTTCGAAGAAGTTTGTGAAAAAAAATGAATAAAATAATAGAAAAGTTATTGAATTTCTAAGAGAAATTATAATGAAACTCAGTTAAATTTGATTAATCTAAACTTATTTATAAATGGAAATTTGTCTGTGTGTGTGAATGTGTGTGTGTGTCTGTGTGTGTGTCTGTGTCCGTTATCTATAGACTCCGAAATGCCTGAACCGATTTTCTTGAAAATTTACACAGTTGTACTATAAGCGTCTGCGGGTGTTCTTAGCTAGGTTTTGTGTCGAGGTACCCCTGATAAATAAAGAAAATCATATATAGAAGGAGTAGTCCGATTTTAATCAAATTTGATACACTCATAGACAATGACATAAGAAACGATATTCAGAAGTTTCAAGGTTGCAGTTCTTAAAATAGTGCATAACATCGATAATATATATATATATAAAAGGCAAGATGTTTATGTGTTTGTCTGTTTATCTGCCTGTATGTCTGTATTTTTTTCAGCTTTTTTATTTTAGTTTTTGCTTCGGGTTTGGCTCTAAGTAGGTATAATTGTAGTTCTTAGTCTCAGCCATGATACCATTTACTCAGAGGACTTATTTAGCCTTCAAAATTCAGTTTACGACGAAAATAAACTTATTTGATATCGATACCAGGAAATCAAAATTTGACTTACATCCATTCATTTTTCTTTCAGTCTACGGTTTTGGCTTCATCTGGAAACAACTATTGCTTTTTAGTCTTTCGTGCCAACGTCCAAAGTGTCTGAGCTCCAGGACCATGAATTAGTTTTAAAGCTTTCATTAGACCCGAGCAACGCCGGGCTATACTGCTAGTGATATATTATAAAGCAAAGTCAGTCAGTGCCATACATGAAAAAGACATGACTGAATGTACAGAAGATTATCCCGCAGTAGGTAGTCATTACGCTCTGCGATAAATAGATTTTGTTCTGCCATTTAATCCCTAGCTAGGGGGAGAAGAGACGCATTTATACTTTTCCCAAATTTATTTGCGTGTAAGAGAATTCAACAACTTCAACAGGAATTAGATTTTGGCCCTTCGATTTCTCGCTCCGTGCCGATAACCACTGCGCCAAAACGCACATTCACTGAGCAAGGATCTGACGAATAAATCCTTTTTTTTTCTTAACCATTTCACCCCAAGTGAAGTGCAGGGGGAAACATAAGAGAGTAAAAGTTTAGGCAGGTCGAGAGTGAAGAGAAAGACAAACCAGTCATAGAGGGGGTGTCAAAGAAAGAGCAAGAGAAGGAGTGTAGACAGTTGCGAAGGTACAGAGAAAAGAAAAGAACAAGATACACGGGGTGATGTAGAAAGGACTGGAGTCAAGTGTGTTAGAGATGGGAATTGAAATGCATTTAAATTCTTGGAGGTTGTAGCCGTCAGGAAAACAAGTATATGGAAGGGAATTCCACAGGCAGGAAGTGTGAGAAAAAAAGCTGATTGAGTATAATTGTCGCCTGCATTTGGTTGATTTAACTGTAAAAAGGATGGACCTTGTTGCCAGTCTGGTTGCAGGAGTGAATTTTTGTGGAGAGGACACCAGTGACCTAAGTTCGTTAGAGCAGAAGCCATGAAAATATTTGTAGAAGAGACAGAGGGAAGCCACATCACGTCGGTGAGAAAGTGGCAGGAGTCAGGCTGTCAGGTTCGAAAGGCTCGTACACTACGCCAAATGGTTAGCCATTATGTAGTTAATGATATATAAAATGTATACTTATTAGAATGTAAATGTTAATTTTGTGGATGATGGAGATATCTATCAGTATTGTTTGATATAATCATTTTTTTTTCTTCTGTGAAGCTATTATGAAACTGCTATTAGTAAAAAATCTCAAAAATTATGATCAAAGTTTTAGAATGGTTCATAAGGATCACTTGACGGATAAGTGAAAATGATTAACAATTCTAGAACGTGTAAAAATCAAACAAAAATGTTGTAAATTGCAAAAAATGATTGGCAGTTAATATTAACGTTAAGAACCGTCTTTTATTGGAAAGAAAAGTTCTTCATCTTGCATCTTCTGTCCGTTTTCGTTATTAAATTTAAAAGGTCAGAAGCAATGTCATTTTCTATTGCATTATGTCTACAAGAATTCAATTAGAAATGACACGAGATAAAGCAGATAGATAAAACAAAATCATAAAACAAAGCCCTCTTCCACTTTAGCAAAAGTCAAACGAACGGTCAGATCAACGAATACTTAGATAAACCATATATTAAAGCAGACTGATATCACCGCGGATGTGCGTTGTGGTGCATTGGATATCGGCTCGGAACGAGAAATCGGGGAGCCGAGTTCGAATTCCAACTGAATTCATTGCATTCACTTACGCGCAAATACCCTTTGGGAAAGGTATTAATCCGTCTCTTCCTTCCAGTTATGGGTTAAGTAACAGGACAAATTGTGTTCTATAGCCTTGGTCGGCAACCAATCTACCGCAGAAAGCAATGGCAACCTACTGCGGGATAATATTCTGCCCAGTCAGTCATGTCACTTTCGAGACATGATCGCCCAAGCGTGTATCACGCATGACACTGATGGAATATAATAACTGAAAACATGATTAAGGCTTATCTAAATTAATAACAGCAGCAGCAGCGGCCAGGAATGACCATTCGTTTAAAGGCATGAACTCGGACACAAGCTCTCCTGCCATTCTGAAAATGAGATTTGATCCCGAAATATTAATGTATAATAAATAGGTAATACCCAACAACTTCTTTACCTTCCTTTATTTTACTAAACTCATTGTGACAGCCTTCAAGACCTAACCATACACCTTACTATATATATATATATATATATATATATATATATATATGTGTGTGTGTGTATTCCTGACGTGAGAAAAAATCCCAAGTAGGCCTCTACGCAGGCAACACCACCGTTTACTACCGCATCAGTAAGAAATCTTGCGAAGCTGACACACATAACCTCACTGCTGATCTTGAGACGGACCTCCACTTTGTGGTAGACTAGGATAAATTCAGTGCTTCTAAAACAAAGCTACTATCTGTCAATCATCACAGGCAGTCTCCCCTTGATCACCATTATCATAGACCAAGCGAGTGTCCCTGAAAGCAATATACTGCGCCTACTCAGCCTCACCCTCTCTTCCGACCTCAAGTGGATCCATTACATTGAATCAATAGCTAAATCCGCTGCTAGGAAGGTTGTGTCACTGTGTCGGGCCAGGTAGTTTTTTCCGCTTGAACCCATTTGCATATATACAAATCAACCATTCGGTCGTGCTTAGAATATTGTTGTCATATATGGTTTGGCGCCCCTGCTGTTCATCTCAGGGTTCTCGACATGCTCCAAAGGAGAATCTGTAATGTGATCGGTCCAGACCTGGCAACTCGACTCCAGCTACTTTCTCTCGGAGGGATGTGGTTTTCCTCTGTGTTTTCTATAAATAATTTCATGGCTTCTGCTCCGACGAACGTAGGTCATTGGTGCCCACTCCAGAAAAACTTACTGAAGCAACCAGCCTGGCAACAAAGTCCCACATTTTTACAGTTAAATCTACCAAATATAGCCGACAATTCTACTCCGGCAGCTTCTTTTCTCGCACTTCTCTTCCGTGGAAATCCCTTCCTTATACTTGCTTTCCTCACAACTACAACCACTAGAAATTTAAATGCAATGTCAATTCCCATCTCTTATCCACTTCCCTCGTTCTTTCTACACCACCACGTGTATTTTTTCTTTACCTTCTTCACTCTACCTTCGCAAATGTCATCACACCTGTATTCCCATTATTCGCTAGCCCTTTCTCGGACACCCACTGTAACTGGTTCGTGTTACTCTTCGCTCTCCACCTGCTAAAATTTTTACTCTCTTATGTAGCCCCCTGCGCAGCAGTGGCGGTACCGCCTTGCTTGGGGTGAAACGGTTAAAATATATATATATATATATATATATATATATATATATATATATATATTCCCCTGTTATGTGCCATCAGTGATACACGCTTGGGTGATCATCTCGAAAGAAACATCAATGAGCAAAAGATTTTCCTGCAGTAGTCTGCCATAACATTTTACGGTAGACTGGTTGCTAAACAAAACTATAAAAACCAATCTGCCCACTTATTTCACCCATAGCTGGAGTGAGAAACGACGGATTAATACTTTTCCTAGGGATATTTGCGCGTAAGTGAATGCAACGACATTAGCACAATGAAAAGCAATCAAAAGAAATAAATCACCTGCAAAATAATACAACATACTAAAAAGAAGTCAGCACAACAAAAGCAATCAAAAGCAATTAAATATCTACAGAACCACTTACATACAAAAATATTAATTTACACCAAGCTCTAAATAAATGGGAAATAAGACCAGGACACAACAGCAGATTGAAAAGAAAAGCTATGAGTAGTGAGGACGTTAAAATGTTGCCTTCACAACACTTCGAAGTTGGCATGACTCTGCTCAGTTGAATAAAAAATTCTCCATATTAATTCTATTAACGCTTTATACCTATCTCGATATCAAACACAAAAGACCTGCTTGACAAAACATTTTATTGTCAATAACCACTGAAACACTACAATCTTGCCACCATTAAACATCTTCACAACTCAACACTATATATAAAATATTGAGAGAAAAACTCAACAACGCATATTTAGACATAATATAAATATATATATCTAAGCATATTTATAAATGGAACTTTGTCTGTGTGTGTGTCTGTGGTTGTATATCCGTTACCTATAGACTCCGAAACCGATTTTCTTGAGAATTTGCACAGTTGTACTATAAGCGTCTGCGAGTGTTCTTAGATAGGTTTCGTGTCGAGGTACCACCGATAAATATAGAAAATCGATAATCTAAAAAATCGGGTTGTAGAAGGAGTAGTCCGATTTTAATCAAATATGATACACTCATAGAAAAAGACATAAGAACCGATATTCTGAAGTTTCAAGGTTGCAGTTCTTACAATAGTCCAGAAAATCGATAATATATATATATATATATATATATATATATATATATATATATATATAAAAGTCAGGATGTTTGTGTGTGTATCTGTTTATCTGCCTGTATGTCTGTATTTTTTCAGCTCTTTTATTTTAGTTTTTGCTTTGGGTTTGGCTCTAAGTAGGTATAATTGTAGTTCTTAGTCTCAGCCATGATACCATTTACTCAGAGGACTTATTTAGCTTTCAAAATTCACTGTACGACGAAAAAAAACTTATTTGATATCGATAGCAGGAAATGAAAATTTGACTTACATCCATTCATTTTTCTTTCAGTCTACGGTTTCGCTTTAACTGGAAACAACTATTGCTTTTTAGTCTTTTGTGCCAACGTCCAAAGTGTCTGAGCTCCAGGACCATGGATTAGTTTTAAAGCTTTCATTACACCCGAGCAACGCCTGGCTATACTGCTAGTATCATTATATTTTTGTAAAGACATTTGTGCGTAAAGAAAATGTTATGTTTTTCGGTTTTTGTTTTTTTGTTTTTTGTTTTTTTGTTTTTTGGCGGGGGGTTGTAGGTTCTCTGTCAATATGTAGTATTGTGGTATATGTAGAATTCAAGGGTGATGGATGAATCTTTGTAATGAATGGACAAATTTTCATGGATGAATGGGTCGTGAATCTGATTAGCGAGGCCTAGGATCGTTAATGTTGACCAGCATTACCCCACTTGTCTTTACACTTGTGCCACTATTGTTCATGTTTGGAACAATAAATAATCTTTTTATTCCTTTTTTTATAATCATTTCACCCCAATCAAGGCAGTACTGCCACTGGTGTGCAGGGGGTTTCATAAGAGGAGAGTGATGAGAAAGAGGACCAACTTACAAAGGGTGTCAGAGTATGAGTAAGAGAAGGATGAGAATACTGGTGTGAAGAGAGCTGCATGAGAGTAGAGTGAAAAGGGAGAATAACACGATACAAGGGTTGTCAGGGAAAGGATGCGAGTCAAGGAGATAAGAGATGGCAATTGACATTGCATTTAAATTCTTGGAGATTGTAGCTGTCAGAGAAGCAAATATACGAAAGAAAGTTCTACTAGCGGAAAGTGCAGAAAAAAAGCTGAGGGGTAGAAGTTGCGGTTACATTTGATTGGTGTTATCGTAAAATAGTGGGACCTAACTTCTAGTCAAGTAGCTCAAGTAAATTACTGCAGGAGGGGCACTAGGGAGCTAAGGTCTAGCATTGCCTTCTGAACAGGATCTGTTGAATACGTGTAACTATCTTAGCAAAATAAAACATGGCAACCGCACCATTTGAAACCCTCGGTTTGATTGCTCAAATCATAAAACAAATGATAGAGCTACAAAGGAAAACCAGCGGCCTTCGCAGGGACAGAACACTGGACGTGACCCAAACTTTTAAACAAAAATCCAGACTGCCCTGACATTGAACTCAACGCAACGGTTAACGACTATTATTTCTAGACGCTTCGGATTCTCATAAGGAGATGTATGAATTTACCAACCTAGTTGAAATACGTAACAAAATCAAAAAGTCATGCTCGTTTGAAGTTAACATGCTCTTTTTCGACCTTATAGGGATTGAAACCTTTAATTCGGTTAAGGAAGAAAGTATTTTATCACACATTCGATTTCTTGCAGTAAAGATCTTGCACAAGAAAATTCACTGGCAGACCTTTCATTCCACACCTGAAGGTGGGTCAATCAAATATTTTTAGCAAAGTCATAGGTTTGTTAAATTTGGTCCAAAAGTGACATCTCTAATGTGGTGTGATCCCATTAAAAATAAAACATAAACAAAGAGCCCTTCTTGTACAATGGATGAGTTTAAAAAGATTAATCAATATGCCCCTAAACTTAAACTTGAACGTTAAAAAAACGCGCCTTCTGCAACAGATATAATACCAACCATCAAAATAAAACTAAAGTAATCGCAAAAGAAATCATCATGAGACGCGAAAACAATTTTTTACAATGATGTTCACCCCGTACAAAGCCTGAGGGCCACTCGAGGTAGATCGTTACAGACTAAAAGGCAATGTTTATGTGGATATGTGGAAAGATAACGGTTAACCCTAGGTTTGAACAGGTTAAAATTTTAGTGATCAGTGAGGTAGCTGGTCGTGGGAGGAGACTGCTTGAGTGTAACTTGCATCTCTCCAAGGGAATATGATGGAAATGAGGGTTATCAGCTGCAATGTGCGTAATATGGTGGGTCTTAGTCGTGAAGGCTAGAACTGGTAAAACTAAGGAATATAGTTTGCTTGTACGCTCTTCGTGAAAACATCGATAGAGTCTGAGGAAAGGGGTTGTAGGGTGAAAAACAATTCGTCACCTACAAGAACGCTGAGATGCCTTTGGAATCTATGGAGGATAGAAAGTGACGACTGGGTTGCTCCCAACCATATATGGTAGCAGTACTCCACTTTTGGCATGATCTGGCTCGTTTTAAGGCAGACGATAGCACCAAAAGCGTCTACTGCAGCGCCACAAGAACGGACCATTTTTCCAGCACCTTTTGCGATGTATCGTTTGTACGAGTTCTTCTTAAGGTCTGGGTTGATTTTAAGGCTCAAAAGGCGCTCATGTCACAGAGCTTTCCAGAAGAAACATCCATTCATCGCGATTGGTGAAATTACTGGATAGAATCGACGATGGTGGCATGTCACTAGTTTGTTTTGGGGGCATTGAATTTGACCATCTAGTTTTTGCCCCACTGAGCTGGTAGAGCTAAATAAGAAAAGGCATAGCTTTCAAACTCTTTTGAGATTACCTGTAATCTCAACCGGCAAGATTTCTACAAAAAGAGAGATTCCATGCGTGTTGTTCTGTGATATGGTGCAGTGGATATCGGCTCGGAATGGGAAATCGGAGAGCCGATTTCGAATTCCGGTTGAATTTGTTGTATTCCCTTACACGAAAATACCTTTGGGAATGGTATGAATCCATCTCTTCTCCCTCTGTCTATGGGTTGATGTTATGATGAAAGACACCTATTCCTAAGATAATGAACTCTCCCTCCTATATTAATAAGAGTTAACAAGAAGTTAACTCGATAAATTCTTGAGAAGTTCTTGGGAACTTCTTAGAAGTTCTATAGAATTCTATTGGAGTTCAGTAGAACTACTAGGCAGTTGATATTAGTCAGCAATTAGCCAAATACTAAGGAGTCAGCTTAAAGTGGAAGACTACCAAGTTCCTAACATATAGCACGATTGTAACTTTCCGTGCGAAAACTACTCCACAACAGTTGAATAGCAGGATAGATTGGATTCTATAACCTTGGTTAAGCAACTAGTCTACCACAGAAATAAATGACAACCTACTGTGGGAACTTACTGTGGGATGTGCGTTGTGGTGCAGTGAATATCGGCTCGGAACAAGAAATCGAGGAGCCGATTTCGAATTCCTGTTGAATTTACTGCATTCACTTAAGAGCAAATACCCTAAAAAAGGTATTAATCCGTCTCTTCCTTCCAGTTATGGGTTAAATAACAGAACAGATTGGGTTCTATAGCCTTGGCTGGCAACCAGTCTACCACAGAAAGTAATGGCAACCTTCTGCGAGATAATCATCTGCCCAGTAATCATGTCTCGAAAGAGACATGATCGATCAAGCGTATACTGATTGACTGTGGGAAAATCTCTGCTTAGTCAGTCATGGATCGAAAGAGACATGATCACCCAAGTAGGTATTAAAATTAATAAAAGCATTGGAGACTATTAGCCAGGATATTATTATGAAACTGAGGAATCCATAAATCGGGGTTTGCCCTATGATCCATCATATTACAAATACCTACCAAAAAGCCTCCAGTTATATAATTCTTTCCATATATACCCAACAGTTAGATTGTCGTATCTGCAAGCGAATTCCTTAAAATCCTGAATATATCAAAACCCACATGTAGAAGCCATGCTTCATTCGAAGATGCAAGTCCGACGTCTTAGATTAAGAAAAAACATAATCTAAGACAGCATTTACAAACAAACAACTCCTTCCAAAATTAGACCAGCAATTCTCCGAAGAAATTACTTCATGCATCCACAGAAAAAAGAACCCTCTTCTACAACCACAAATATGACATCTACTACCAAACTCACGGTGTCTGTATGGACAAGTTCTTAGGTTCTGTATTGCATAGCTTTCACATCGTACTCGACGGAAACAACTTGTTAAACAAAGAAAAAACAACAAAATAACATGTAATAGAAAAAAGAAAACAAAATCCGTGTGCCAAAATTAAGTTCACTCGTATAAAAAAAAAAAACGGGGTCAAAAATCTAATCGTCAACTCGCTACAAATCGCAATATCGCTCACCAAACACAAAAATTTTCCTTTCATTTCAAAGCTCCTAAAAATAACTCCAAACTACTGCCTCTCTCTGGGCTTTCTGGCTTGTCTCTTTATTGACGCCAAAGTCCGCGCAACTTTGTGTTCATTCGGGCATGTAAACTAAACAAAATATCCTGGCACCTGAATTAAACTAAGCGTCTGCATTACGCTTAAGTCGCGTTTCTCGGATTCAGAAGGACGTGGGTTCGATCTTAAACCAAAGTCCTACACGCAAGGCAAAATCTGGTCCGTTTTTCTTCGACTCTTGTTCACTGTCACAAAAAATAAACAAATAACAACCGCACCATACACCCTGCACAAAGTACCCCGACAATTTTATTATAGCAAAAATTAATAAAGAAATTCGAAACTTAAAATCGACTTTTCAAAAATCTTTGTAGTAAAATACTCACAGGGATTTTTTGTTAACAATTAAATCAATTCTTAATCATTGTTGTTCCCAGGTTCATTTTGACCAGGGATGGTACCACCTGTTAGGATCCCAGCAATGGGCAAATAGTGAGCCCCCTCCCAAAAAGGGGGTCAAAGTATAAACATATTAAAATACATTTTCATAGTAAAAGAATAAAAATTTACAGTAGTACATGATTGAAAAAAATTATAAGCAGTACATTCTTGCGAAACAGAAAATGCCAAAGCTCACAAGAAAATACAATTTCGTGATTAAATGACTCTTAAGATGTTAATATCTCGTTAAACAAACTGTTATGGTGAAACACACCTATTCCTCAGATAATGGACTCTCCTTCCTATATTAATAAGAGTTAACAGGAAGTTAACTCGAGTTCTTAGAAGTTCTTGAGAGTTCTTTAGAGTTCTATTGGAGTTCAGTAAAGCTACTGGGCAGTTGATATTAGTCGGTAGTTAGCTGAATAATAAGGAGTCAGCTTACAGTGGAAGATTACCAAGTTTCTAATATTTAGGGTGCGTTAAGTCGATTAGCAACCGACATAGTACGATTATAACTTTCAGTGCGAAAACTACTCCAAAACACAAACAAATCAAATCAGACCAATAAAATTCCATTTCTCAATGTTTGCATAGAAATCAACACGGATGTGCGTAACAACTCCTCATATAAAATAAACCACCAACAAGAACTCCTGTTTCCTCAATTATAAATAATGAACTTCCACAAAGCTATAATATTGCAATAGTAGAAACAAACTTTCTATATAAAGTACACTTAACTTCTTCCACCTGAAAAATATTCTTAGTGAACCTACATATATAAAACAAATATTAGTTAGCAATAATCACCCTCCCAATTAATTTAGTTGACAATAATCTCCAAATATTAGTTAACATAATATATGTTCAGCGAACCTAAACATATAAAACAAATATCGGTTAGCAATAATCACCCTCCCAATTAATTGGTTGACAATAATCTCCAGCTATTGGTTAACATAATATATGTTTAGCGAACCCAAACATATAAAACAAATATCGGTTAGCAATAATCACCCTCTAATTTTCGGTAAACGAATAAGATTATTCCTACCGACGTTAAATGGATCTAACCCTAAAAATATAACACAGCAAAACATTAATAGTTTGTTTTATTTTTACTGCAACCAAATGCACAAAAATTATAAATAAGAGAAATTTTCATGCGGCATATCATAAAACAATGTATTTCAACCCTCAACATGTTCAAACGTGTCCAACTTACAATGTACTATCGAAAATTAAAACTTTCATTTTCATAACTGCTAATAACAACAGTGATTATCACATTAAGATGCCTGATCCTCACTGCAGTTCATTACGTATCCTCGTACAATACTGATTCTTTTATTAAACAGAAATCGGTTAGTCGACCGTATCAGTAAGTCGTAAAGTTACAAACCACTAAGCGATACGATGAAATACTTAAAAAACTAATATATCTGCTTCCGTAAAAAACATTGTAGATAACAATGTCATTCTAAGAACAGCTAATTGTAAAAGATGTTTCAAGATAATTGAAGTACATTATATAAAAGGGTTTAATGCAAATCTCATTCTTAACATTTTTTGAAGCAATAAAAAAAGTGACAACGGTATTTTAAAAGCAGACGCAAAATATGGAATTACGACGTCTTATCGAACCCGATTTAGAATGAGTCTTGTTTTTAAACAAAAAGCATCTAAATATACCGACAAGAGGTTTGGCAGTTCAAAGTCATTTTTATTAGTATGGTGAAGTACTACTTAGGCAACGTGCCCAATGTGTGTGTGTGGGGGGGGGGTTAACTGGCAAAAGCAAACTGGAACCGATAGATATGAATACACTGATATTGCGAGGTATGAATAGACAAATAAATTCCTAAATATGGACAGATTGAAATAGAAATACATTAAGAAACTGTGAGAGATAAATATGAACAGACTGAGATAGATAGATAGATAGATAGATAGATAGATATGAACAGACTGAGATAGATAGATAGATAGATAGATAGATAGATAGATAGATAGATAGATAGATAGATAGATAGATATGAAAAGAGTGAACAAGATAGATATGTATTAACAAAATTAGATAGATAGATAGATAGATAGATATGAATAAACTGAAACATATATATATAGTCCGCCGGAAAAAATGTATGCACCCTTCATGAAGCGAAAAACACGTCTTTCGTAATCTTATTTTTATAACACTGTTTACTATGGGGAATCATAAAGGATTCTGTGTATCGCAGAAAATCGACTAAATTGGCCACCGTTAGACAAGAAATTGAAATTGCATGTGCAACAATCCCACTGGACACATTGGCCAGCGTTGCCTAAACAGTCGTTCCCCATATTAATAAATGTCTGGAAGCTAAAGGACACCATTTTAAGCATCTCTTGTGATTGTAGAGTTCAAAAGGTAACATGCATTAATCTCTGTATGTTTGAATCGCTGAAGTAATGTCTGAATAAATTTAGTATTACAATATCTACAGAAGTTTCTTCTTTTCTTAAAGTGCGTACACATTTTTGGCCGATTCTGTATGTAGATAGATAGATAGATAGATAGATAGATAGATAGATAGATAGATAGATAGATAGATAGATATGAACAGACTGGGATAGATAGAATTGAACGGACTGGGATAGATAGAATTGAACGGACTGGGATAGATAGATAGATAGATAGATAGATAGATAGATAGATAGATAGATAGATGAGATATGAACAGACTGAGATAGATATGAACAGACTGAGATAGATAGATAGATAGATAGATAGATAGATAGATAGATAGATAGATAGATAGATTTTCTTCTTTAATTTGCCGTGTCCGTTCAGGAGGTTCAGGATCAGGGTCTTACACATTTACCTATTACTTGTTGTTTATAATACCCTTTTCTTGTTATCGCACTTAGTTTAAGCTGTACCAACCAAATCCATCAAGAATGTCACGGGTTCCTTTCCCCTCTCCCCGCCCCGTGAGCATGTTTTTCAAGCCCCCTTTCCACATCACATGTCCCCCAAAACATCAGTTATCTTTTCCTGATGCTAAGTATCAGTTTCCTTCTAGAGACCATCCCCTCTAAAAACTTGTCGTTGCTCACGTGTTCAGTCTCTGACGTCCTCCGCATCCTTCTGTAGAACCACATGTAGGTTACTCCTAGTCTTTCCTTCATTTTTGTTCAGACGGTCCAGCATTCACTACCATATTGAAGAACTGACATCACGTAGCAATCCAATACTCACTTCTTTGTTTCTAGAGAAAATTTCCTGTCTCTCAATACTCTACTCAGCTTCTGGAATGCATCCTTGGCCATGCCAATACAGCTTCGGACCTCCATATTGCTCTGTTAGGACCCTTTCCAGCGGTACATGATAGCATCTCTATCAATATCGACAAGGCCATTTCTTCTCACCCATCTGCCCATATATTTGTGTTTGGTGATTTTAACGCCCACCACACCAAGTGACTTGAAATCTCTGTCACCGACCTTGCTGGGGTCCGCACCATGAATTTTTCAATAACCCAAGCTCTTACGCGTTTCTCTAATAACCCTAACGGAAGGGACTCTTTACTGGACCTCTGCTTAACTTCCATCCCAGACTCTTGCACTACCAGACAGCTCTGCTCTCTCGGAAACTCTAGTTTCCGTCAACATCTCAATCCACTCTTACTCTAGCCAAGAAACTCAGACCAGCAGAATATCCTACTGCTACCAGAGAGCAGACTGGTATTCGTTCCGAGACTTCCTCTGTGACGTCCCTTTTAACAACGTCTTTAGTCTTCCCGTTGAAGACTGTGCATCCGAGGTCTCCTCTTGGGTTAAGGCTGGCATCGATGCTTTCATCCCGGCCAGGAAATTCCAGCTAAAATCAAATTTGTCCCCCTGGTTCACGCCCGCTTGCTCGGCCGCCATTGCTCACCGGAACAATTTCTTCCGGCTCTATCAAAGCTACACGTCGAACCAAAACAGGCGCCTTTTCCTCTCAGCTCGTAATAAGTGTAAAAAGTACTGAACGAAGCTAAGATGGTGTTTGCTGCCAGAATGAAGCAACGCATAGCATCCTCTAAGTTCGGCGCCAAAGATTACTGGTGACTCTGCAAAATCAGGAGTACCTACACAGGACTTCCCACCTAGAATTAAGGCTCAACTAAATAACGTCCACATTACACCCTCGCTGGTCTCTAAGATAATCTCAAAACTTGACCCTCACAAAGCGAGCGGCGGGGACGGAATCCCAATCATAGTCCTGAAGAAATGTGCCCCAAAACTCTCCTCTGTCCTCTCTAAACTCTATAACTTCTGCCTATCTGCTTCCTGCTTTCCTGCCTGTTGGAAGTCCTCCTCTGTAGTTCCTATATTTAAGAATACTCGCGAACCCTCAGACCTCACTAATTACTGCCCTATCAGTCTCCTTCCGATCTTCGGCAAAGTTTTCGAAGCCATTATCAACGCCGAGGTGATTCAGCATCTTACGGCCCACAGGCTTCTCTCTGACAAACAGTACGGTTTCCGCTTCACCAGGTCTACTGCTGATATGCTAACGACCATTACCAAGTACATATACCAGGCTCTTGACAAGAGTGGCGAAGCCCGAACCGTTGCCTTGGATATCTTCAAAGCGTTCGACAGAGTCTGGCATGCTGGCCTTTGATGCAAACTGCGGAGCTACGGTATAACTGGACATTTGTTTGATCTCATCCAGTCATTCCTCTCTAACTGCACATTGAAGGTAGTATTAAATGGACATGCCTCCCAAAACTACCATACGAACGCGGGCGTCCATCAATGCTCTGTCCTAGGTCCCATGCTCTTTCTGATCTACATTAATGATCTCCCCGATGCCATTAGATCCCAAAGAGGCATGTACGCCGATGACACCACCATTTATTCTCGCCTCGATCAAAATCCCGGTGTGGGCGACAAAGCGAACCTCGCTGCCGAGCTTGAAAAGGACCTCCAATCCGTAGTGGACTGGGGTAGGAAATGGCTCGTAAATTTCAATGCTTCTAAAACGAAGCTGCTATCAACTAACCACCATAGACAACCGCATCTACCTCCCATTAGCATAGAACAGGCATGCCTCCCAGAGTGTAAAACACTACGTCTCCTTGGCCTTACACTCTCGGCGGACCTCAAATAGAATGACTATATCGAATCCATTGCTATATCCGCTGCTATGAAAGTCAGTTCTTTGTCCAGGAAGTGTTTCCCGTCTGAGTCCATTCTGCACATATATAAATCTACATCCGCCCGTGTATTGAATACTGCTGCCACATCTGGTCGGGTGCCTCTGCTATTCTCCTCGGGGCTCTTAGCAAAATGCAACGGAGAATCTGTAACGTGATTGATACTGACTTGGCAGACCGGCGTGCCTCTTCTATAAATACTTTCACGACTTCTACTCCGATGAACTCAGATCATTGGTACCGCCTAGGTCCGAATTTACACGAGATACTAGGTCCCACCCTTTTACAGTAAAACTGATAGGATGTAACCGTAATTTCTACTCCAACAGCTTCTTTTCTCGCGCTTCCCGCCTGTGGAATTCCCTAACACTAACTTGCATCTATTCTCCCAACACTCTCACCATCTACCCAACCCTCATTCTCGGTATCCTTACCCGTCTAGACACCTCCTATCACACTAGCATCTATTCTCCCAACACTCTCACCATCTACCCAACCCTCATTCTCGGTATCCTTACCCGTCTAGACACCTCCTATCACACTAGCATCTATTCTCCCAACACTCTCACCATCTACCCAACCCTCATTCTCGGTATCCTTACCCGTCTAGACACCTCCTATCACACTAACTTGCATCTATTCACCCAACAATCTCACCATTTACCCAACCCTCATTCTCGGTATCCTTACCCGTCTAGACACCTCCTATCACACTAACTTGCATCTATTCTCCCAACACTCTCACCATCTACCCAACCCTCATTCTCGGTATCCTTACCCGTCTATCACCCTCTTTCTGACATTTCCTATGTCTAACCATCCTTTCTCACCACTTTCCCCTCTATGTAACCCCCTGCGCAATAGTGGCAGTGAAATGCCTTGCTCGGTGTAAAACGATTATAAAAAAAGTATTTAAATTTCTGCACCTGTGTGATTTTAATATCCCCAACTTGTAATTAGCACTTTGGCTCCTCTTTTTATTGATTACCATGCATTCAGTTTTCTTGTATTTTATATGTAGTCCTTTCTTTCCACTTTCTTTAACTATTTCCTGTAGAAGGACTTGTACTTTCTTTTCTGTACCCGCTATCAGCACTGTATCATCTGCGTCTCTTATATTGTTCAGAGTGCAGCCGCCAATGACAAATCCTGGTTGGTCTTCTAGAGCTCTCAGAATGGTGTCGCTGTATAGGTTGAACAGGTCTGGCTAGAAGACACATCCTTGTCTTACACCCCTTTCTATCTTTGTATATCTGCTGAACTCGTTTCCTATGTGTATACAGGCAGTTTGCTGTCAGCACAAGTCCTTGATTCCTCTAAGGTTTTTCTCGAATAAGCCAAGGTTGCCGAGCGTCTCTAGCAGGTATCCGTGCCGTACTTTGTCAAATACCTTTGAATAGTTGATGCATTTTTATTGCCATTTCTGATAACGTACTAAGCATAAATATCGCGTTTTTAGTTCCTGTGTCCCTGACGAAACCTCACTGTTCTCGTCTTATTCCCGGTTTGATTCTACTGCGGACTCTATTCATCAGAATTTAGATGATAATTTTTGTTACGTGACTCATTAAGCTGATTTGTCGGTGGAGTTTCCATTCCTTTGCACTTGGCTTCTTAGGCAGTGCTATGAAAATCGATCTGCTGAAATCTTCCGGGATTTCACCGCTGTTGTATATTTCATTTATTATTTCTGTGATTTTGTCTACGCCGAAATCTTCTACGGCTGCCAACATCTCTATTATTAGGTTGTCCTAAAAGTTTGTAAACACTTGCGAATAGGTCTCTCTGGTCCAGCACACTCGAGACAAGCGATGGGTTCAGAACGGGCAAGAGACACCGTCGGTTCCAAAACAAGATCGATTCGGCAAGAAAGTCATGTTGTGCGTTTGGTGGAACTTTGAAGGAATCGTGCATTTTGAGTTGGTTCCGAATGGTCGGGCCATCAGTGCCGAACTTTACTGTCAGCAACTTGAGCAGGTCTACGAAAAGTTGAAGCAAAAGTACCCGGCTCTGGTTAACCGAAATCCCGCTTTGATGCAGCAGGACAATGCCAAGCCACACACCGCCAGGTAGACCAAAGACAAGTTTGAAGAGGTGGACAGCGTTGAGGTTCTGTCACATTCAGCCTACAGTCCTGACTGTGGTCCATCAGATTACGGACTTTTCCGCTCAATGCAACACTTTCTGAAGGGCCGCCGATTCGACTCGTTTGATGAAGTCGAGGAAGCGTGTCAAGAATTCTTTGAATGATACTTTGACCAAATCCGAAAGCTTGCAGATCGATAGTAGAAAGTCTTGGAAAATGACAGTCTTTATTTTGAGCTGTAAGTTTTGTTGTTTTTGCGAGTAAAATTTCAATTTTTTGCAAGTGTTTTCTGGTAACCTAATATTACTTGGCGAGTAAAATTTCAATTTTTATAAATGTTTACCAACTTTTGGGACAACCAAATACAATGCTGCCTGGTCTAGCTGCTTTTTGTCCTATTCAGTTTGGCTAGTGCGGCTTCCACTTTGGATTTTAAAGTTTCTGGTCCATCGGTATTTCTGTGTTTTGTTGATTGCTCTCTCTTGTCGTGGAAGAGATTTCCTATATATTCTTCCCTTCGCTAACGTATTTCTTTCT
The DNA here is from genome assembly GCA_037127315.1 of Ascarosepion bandense. Classification (NCBI taxonomy): domain Eukaryota; kingdom Metazoa; phylum Mollusca; class Cephalopoda; order Sepiida; family Sepiidae; genus Ascarosepion; species Ascarosepion bandense. Next base: position 3,426,873 of record JBBBDQ010001761.1, on the reverse strand, counting down.
TTTTAATATCTGAGATTCACCCTTGAATAACATACATCTCGTTGAGAAGTATTTTTTGTCCTGTTAGCTCCCTTATTTTTTATACCTATTTTCTTAATTGGTTGTGTTCAATCTCTCTGTTTCTGCGCATTTGTCACTTGTCTGCATTTTCTCCTTATTTCCTTGTGTAGTTTCCTGAGCTATAGTAACTTATTCAGTTGGAAACTCCGGATGATGATTCACACAAGTTGCTTTAAATCTACATTGATCAAATCACTGATTGAACCATGCTTTCGTAGCCGATACCCTATTTCCGTTCTGCGAGCTGGGTTACATATAAAATCTATTTACCTCTCGTGTTATAATTTTGTTTTTTAATCATATCACCCCGAGCAAGGCGGTAACGCCACTGATGTGCAGGGGGCTACATAAGAGTAAAAGGATTAGAGGAGAGTGCGGAGAAGGACGAACCAGTTAGAAAGAAGCAAGGGAAGGATGGGAATACAGGTGTAATGACAGTTACAAAGGTGGAGAGAAAGGAAAGGATATGCAGGGCCGGGTGGAAAGAACTATGGTCAAGTAGTTAAGAGATGAGTATTGACTTGCATTTAAATTCCTGGAGGTTGTAGCCGTCAGGAAAGCAAGAATAAGGAAGCGAGTTCCACAAGCGGGAAGTGCGAGAAAAGAATGTGGAGAGAAAGGAAAAGCTCTACAGGATGGTGTGGAAAGAACTACGGTCAAGTAGTTAAGAGATGAGTATTGACCTTGCATTTAAATTCCTGGAGGTTGTAGCCGTCAGGAAAGCAAGAATAAGGAAGTGAATTAAAATTAAACACATAACAACCACATAACAATTAAACATAACAACAATAAATTAAACACATAACTAGTACATAACAGTCATGAAGCACATAAGAATCATATGATCTTGTGATAAAAGTTTAAATAAACGCATTCACAGGCAGTTTAAAGCGATTCCAACACCAAATAAATATTTCGGAACATGGTTGGAAAACTTATCATTAATCTTGTTATCAACCAGAAAAGTAATCAAATCCTCTTTGATTCTTCTTCTTCTTCTTCTTCTTCTTCTCCTGCATATGCTGTGTCTCTTCAGGACGTAGGTGATCATGGACTCCCATTGCCCCTGTCCTTTGTCGCTCTTAAATATTTTTCCTCTTGTTATCTCTCCCAAACCCCGCTCCGCCATCCATTTGCTCAAGCCCATCAAATATGTATCGTGCTTCTTCCCTCTGTCTCTCTTTCCTTCTATCCGTTCTGGGAGTATCAGATTCTCCAAACCTTCTTTCCTCATTGCGTGTCTCAGGAACCTCACCTGCCTCTTTCTGATGTTAAGTATAAGTTTTCTTCTGGTTTGAATCCTATCCAACACCTCGTCGTTGCTCACGGGCTTGGTCAATGGTATCCTCATGATCCTTCTGTAGAACTACATTTCTTCTGCCTCGAGCCTCTCCTTCATCCTTACATATCGCTGTTGTTGTAGATCGCAGCTTTTGAAATGGTCTTTGGGAAGTTGGTTTGAAAAAAACAATCACCTACAGCCAAATACATGTTTTGTCAAAGACTTCAAACAACGAATGTGTGATTTAGTTTTCCTATCTACTGACCTAAACATAGGAAATGATCTTCACAAATAGGAACCAGTCAGTCAGTTAGCTACCATACTTGATAAACGCTTGGGCAATCATGTCCCGAACGAGACATGACTGACTGGGCAGAAGATTATCCCGCAGTAGATTGCTATTACATTCTGCGGTAAACTGGTTGCCAGCCAGGGCTACAGAACCCAATCTGTCCTGTTATTTGATTGGTAACCAGTCTACTACAGAAAGAAATGGCAACCTACGGAAAAATCTTTTATCTTGTCAGTCATGGATCGAAAGAGACATGATCGCCTAAGCATGCATTACATATGGAAATTAAATGATTGGTCTGGGTCAAAGAATTGTATAGCAGGAGAGATTGGGTTTTATAGCCTTGCTTGGCAACCAGTCTACAGCAATAAGAAATGGCAACCTACTACGGGAAAATATTCTGCCCGGTCAGTCATGGATTAAAAGAGACATGATCGTCCAAGCGTGTATCACATCGGGTACTTAACTGAGTGATATATTTTTCAATCAATAATATTCAATCGGGAGATTTGTTTGATACACAATAAATGCTTCCAAAATACTTACGGACGTAGTTGTAAACCTACCACCTCTTATTGTGTGACCATTTAGAAAATAACAATAATAAGTTTCTTCACTAATCTCGCAAATTCTTGAAAATATTTTCAGGAACCAGTCTGAAATTATTTTAGAACTAATGAAAACCTTGTATTCAAAAAAGTCACACCTAAATGTGAAATTAGATCTTGATTCCAATAATGGATATAACCGTCTCTCCTTCTTCCAATAATAAGTTAAATAGCAAAATAAATTGGGTTGTATAGCTTTGGTTGGTAACCAGTCTACCGCAGAAAGTAATGGCAACCTAATGCGGGAAAATCTTCTGCCCACTTAGTCATGTCTCGAAAGAGACATGATCGCCCAAACATGTATTACGTATAGCACTTAACTGACTGTCTGAATGGATATCAAAACAGAAGCATTCATATTTTCGCAGTTTAATATTCCGGGTGAAAGTCATGAGCCAGCAACCACCGACTAAGGCCTTGTCTACAAACTCACAAACACATTCTTCTTCTTCTATGTGCCCTGTCCCTTCAGGACGTAGGCGATCATGGCTCTCCACGTCTCCCTATCCCTTGTGACTCTTAGTATGTTTGCTTCTGTTGCTCCTGGCAACCCCCGTTCCGTCATCCACCTGATCAGGCCCTGCAAATATGTTATCCGCTGCCTTCCTCTGTCTCTCCTTCCTTCTATCTGACCAGTCAGTATCAGGTTCTCCAGGCTCTCCTTCCTCATTGCATATCCCAGGAACTTCAGTTGTCTCTTCCTGATGCTCAGCATTAATTTCCTTTTTGTTGCCATTCTTTCTAACACCTCGTCGTTGCTTGTATGCTCAGTCCACGATATCCGTAGCATCCTTCTGTAGAACCACATTTCGGCCGCTTCCAGTTTTGTCCTCATTTTCGATGATATTGTCCAGCATTCACTGCCGTATTGAAGAACTGACATCACGTAGCAGTCTAGCACTCTTTTCTTCGTTTCTATTGAGATCTTCCTGTGTGTTAGTATTTTGCTCATCTTCTGGAACGCGTCCTTTGCCATGCCAATTCGCCTTCGGATCTCCGTGTCGCACATTCCATCTCCTGTTAGAACACTTCCTAGGTACTTAAATTCTTGGACTCACAAACACATTAGCCTCACCATTATAAAGTGTCTACACATCTCACACCGCAATAATAATTCTTAGTTACTTGATTAAACAAAGTTCACTGCAAGAAACATTGTATATTTGATTGTTATTGTTTATTTCTGAAAAGAATATATAAATGTAATTTCAAATTCGTACTTCTAGTTTTCTTTTTGAAAATAACCATTTTTATGTTTCATTTAGAAGATGTGTTGCTGTTGTTGTTAAATGTTTAGAATTCTGACACTCAGATAAACAAAATCTGGTTGAGCAGAGCCAAACAGTCTTATTTATATGGGACACCGTTTTTTATTTTTTAAAATGCAATGTCAGTCGTTATCTTTTCCTAATTCATATTCATTTATTGTTCCCTCGACTTAATAGTGTTTTTTCTTATTCGCTAGAGCTTAATAATTAGTTTTAGTGGCTTTATTACTTTGCTTGGGGTGAATTGATAAAAAGATAAGAAAATAAAATCTAAAGGCCAGAATTAGTGGCGTATTGTTTTCCACTCGGAGCGACGCAAATTGAAAGCCACTTAGGAAATTTAAAGAATTATTTGCTTTTACGCATGGAATGTCTTTAGATTTTATATATATATATATATATATATATATATATATATATATATATATATAGCAGGGATACAAAATAACTGAATGCCTTCCATATGAGGTGTCTGAATGCCCTCCTTAATATCAAATGGCACCAAAAAGTCCAGACTCAGAAGTGCTGGAACGTGCCAAGTGTGACAGCATTCACGCCATGCTTCTGCGCTCTCAACTCCACCGCATGTAGGACAGGCGACAACCGAAGATGCCTTTCTATGGTGAACTCTCCACAGGAAAACATTCACTTCAGTTGGCCAAACTTGAGGTACAAAGAAAGCTTAAACGAGGCCGTCAAGTGCTGTGGGATCCCATACTCCTCCTGGAGATCCACTGCTAAAGATAGAGTTGCCTGGAGATCCCAAATGAAATCTAGAGTTGCAAAATTTGAAGAGGAACGCATCAGGACCATCAAAGAAAGACGCTAGCAAAGGAAGGAGCACAAAAACTCTATCCACCATCTTGGGTCTGCCCCCTAAATTCTCTGCCCCTGCTGCAACAGAGTCTTCCGTGCAATGATTGGCTTTATCAACCACCTCCGCATCCACCTAAATCCTCAGTGACCAGAAGTCATGGTCTTCTTCGCCTGCGAAGGGCGAACATCAATATATATATATATATATATATATATATATATATATATATATATATATATATATTCCATTTGTAAACGAGTTATTACGCAACCTAGGTTTCTACCATGAGTCGTGTCTTCAGGCGATTTTCGATAACTGATTTTACTGTTTACCGTTTTTTAAGAACGCTCACGTGACGGTGTTTTTTTTTTTTTTTTTTTGAACGCTCACGTGGCAAGGAATTTTTGAACGCGCAATTTAAAAAATTACAAGGAATTATGACGGTTTCATCCATGGTTGTATAAACCTAAGAGGTATTTTTTTTAGTATGGTTACACTTAGTCATAATTTCTGTTCTTTCTTTCATTCAATAGTTCGCTTTTGTTTGGGTTCAAAAAAAACATCGTTACGTTAGCGTTCTTAAAGAAAACGGAAAAATCAGTGACTGAAAATCGCCTCAAGACACCACTCATGGTAGAAACCTGGGTAGGGAAATAACTCGTTTACAAATGGAAAATATTCAAACGTTCTACAATATAATTGCATTGAACACTTTTTAATAAAATGTGCACTGGTCTAATCTTATTATGACCAGAAACTAAGTAATTAACAATCAATCAATCAATCGATCAATATATATATATATATATATATATATATATATATATATATATATATATATATTGAATATTGATTTGTTTATAGTTACCGCACTAATGGAGGGGTTCCTGCAATTGACTTTTCTAAATGCGACTTTCTTCTTACCTGTTTCTTTTGACTTGATTACGTTTTCACGTAATCTATTTTAAAATACCTTTGTCACATAAAGTTAATATTTTTATAATGGTTAATTTAGTTTCGATGATCATTTCTCTTGTGCTAAGTTCAATGCTCATTAGATGCTCCAAATTTGTAGCCTTGTGCAAAATAAGCCTTATAAAAAGAGTGTTCATCGTTTTAATACAACTAAGTGTAGAATTGTGTCGCCGAAAGATACGTTTCCCGTTCATGGTCGCAAATAAATGTTAAGCGAGATAATTTGCAGAAATTTCTGATAGAATTAGACGAACAGGTAAGCAGCCAGAAAACTGGTGCCATTACTTCCAATTTCCTAGTACCAAGCAGGTAGGTAATGCAATTCGGATCGATAAGTTACCTCGCCCTATTTGCTTTTACAGCAGGCTGACGTGTGCAATGACGTCAGTAGAACGCATGAAATTATGCCAAGTGCTGAAGTTGGGAGAGGACAATTGGGAAAATGAATGACTGCTTATGAGTCGGCTTTTCCTACTCTTTCTCAATCCCGTTGGTCAGATCAACGTTGATTTTTTTACTTCCTTCCTTCTTTCTTTCCTTCCTTCCTTCATTCTTTTCTTTCTTTCTTTTTTCTTTCTTTCTTTCGTTGGCTTTTGATTTTTTGTTATTCATTTATTGTTTCTTTTTTCGTTTCTCATTGTTCTGCTTTTTTTTTCCCATGTCTCTTCTTTCTTTTTCATTTTCACTTATATTTTTTCAATTTAATCTTTTATAACACTTTCTTCTTTTCTTTTATTTCTTTTATTGTATTTTAATAATTTTTTTCTTTTTAAAATTAATTCATTCATTATTTCTTTCTTTTCATTCCTTCTTTTATTGTTTCTTTTTCATTTTCACTAATTTCCTTTTTTCAATTTAATCTTTTCTAATATTTTCTTCTTTCCTTTTATTTCTTTTCTTGTATTTTAATAAAATTTTCTTTTTAAAATTAATTAATTCATTCATTATGTCTTTCTTGTTCATTCCTTCTTTTAGTTTCTTTTTACATGATTTCTTCTTTTTCAATTACATTTTTATAATTCGTTCTTTTTTTTTTCATTTTATTTTTAGAATTTTCAGAATTATTCATTTATTTTAAACTCATTCGTTTTTTCTCTTTCTTTCTTATGTATCCTCTTTTCTTCTTTTTTATATTCTCTTGTATTTCTTTTTCGCTGATTTTTTTTTCTTTTTCAAATCCTTTTTCTAATTATTTGCGCACTTTTTTTTCTTTTATTTTCTTTCTTGTATTTTGTTCTATTCTTCAATGGTCCTTGTTTTAAAATTCATTTTAATAATTTCTTATTTCTTATTTAACATTCGATTATTTTTTTAAAACTTTTTCATCATTTTCTTTAAAATAATTTCATTTGTTTCTTCTTTTTTTTTCATTTATTTTCCTCGTTCCTTTCTTTTTATTCCGATTATTTCTTTCTTTTTTGTTGCTTCTTTCTTTGTTTTTCTTCATTATCGATTCTTTTTCTTTTCTTTTAATTTTCTCATTTTTATACATTTTACTGAATACTTCCTTCTTTTAATATTTTCTTTCTTACTTTTCTTTGATTTAGTTTTTTTATTCTTTCTTTGTCTGTTTTTTTTTAGTATAATTTTTTAAGTGTTTCTTACTCAAAAGTTTTTACGATTTTTCTACTTTCATTTTTTCTTCGAAAAAATGTTTCTCTCTACAGCTGAATTTGAATTATAATTTTTTTTAGAAAATATTTCCTTTAATTCAAATTAAAGCTAATATTTTATTCATAAATTTAATATCTAAATCTTTTCTCCCAATTTTTCCATCGTATTTAATTTTCCAATTCCTTGTTGAACAAGTGATGGGAATTATTATCCACGCCAGAAAATAGCAAAACCAAAACATTTCTCTAAAAGGAGTTAATCTGTGCTGACCCCAGTATGTACCGTTTTTGTACCTAGAAGGTGTCCTTATAGCCACTAAGTATAGAATCGGGTCTCAAAGGGTATCGGTCGATATACCAACATAATCAAAGAAATTAGGCCAACTAAACTTAGGTTTAGGATGTCCGTTGTGGCGCAGTGGATATCGGCTCGGAACGAGAAATCGGGGAACCCAGTTCGAATTCCAGTTGAATTCCTTGCATTCGCTTACGCGCAAATACCCTTGGGAAAGGTATTAATCCGTCCCTTCCCTCCAGTTATGGGTTAAATAATAGGACAGATTGGGTTCTATAGCTCTTGGTCGGCAGAAAGCAATGGCAAACTACTGCGGGATAATCTTCTGCCCAGTCAGTCATGTCTCTCTTTCGAGACATGATAGCCCAAGCATGTATCACGTATGGCACTTAACTGAGTGAATATAATAGTTGGAAACATGATTAAGGCTTCTACTGGGCATAAAGTGGGGGATCAGTTTTCTATTGTAATGAACTGACCCCCCCACTAATTACTACTTAATAATATAATACATCTCTTCCCCCTCTAGCTATGAGACAAATAACAGGACAGATTGGGTTCTATAGCCTTGGTCGGCAACCAGTCTACCGCAGAAAGCAATGGCAACCTACTGCGGGATAATCTTCTGCCCAGTCAGTCTTCTCTCTCTTTCGAGACATGATCGCCCAAGCGTGTATCACGTGTGGCACTTAACTGACTGAGTGAATATAATAGTTGGAAACATGATTAAGGCTTCTACTGGGCATAAAGTGGGGGATCAGTTTTCTATTGTTATGAAGTAATAAACTGACCCCCCACTAATTACTACTTAATAATATAATACATCTCTTCCCCCTCTAGCTATGAGTCAAATGACAAGACAGATTGGGTTCTATAGCCTTGGTCGGCAACCAGTCTACCGCAGAAAGGAAATGCAACCTACTGCGGGATAATCTTCTTCCCAGTCAGTCATGTCTCTTTCGAGACATGATCGCCCAAGCGTGTATCACACACAAGATAACTGGATAGCAGGAAGTTACATAACGCCTGGATTACATGAAGAGAAGCAAAAATATTTTCAAAAGCGAACCGGAAACCTCATACCCTCGATTAAGCTCGAGTTAATTTCATTGAGTATCGTAGTGAATAAACAGTTCTTGCATATATGAAAATTTTAATTTCGTCTCCTAGTCAGATGTTACTTACCATATATTGCTTATGAAGGTTCTTTGTTCTTTTTTCTTTGTTTTCAGAATTACATTTTGAATGATTTAGTAAAAGATATGAAGATTAATCTGTAGTCTTTTCTTACTATTTCTTCATCTTTGTTGTTTTAATCCAAAGTTATATATATATATATATGGTATACTTTGAGAAAACAGCAGCTACTCTAGCATTTACGCATCGTTCATTCAGTAATGAATTAGAACACTCTCACTAATGGCGCATGAATACATGGTATATCACACGCTAAATGTGTACCTCCTTCTACCGAGCGCCTATAGCTCTGCGGTAGAATCACCGACTGACGCCAATTTCAATCCTGGGTAAAAAGCAATCGGATGTTTAACCGTACTGATGAGCTGTGATACAGCGAAACAGATCTGTCTGCGGATGACTATTTACGCTCTCACACCCTGATTGAGCACTCTGCAAGAATAGTAGACTTTGAAAAAACAGTAGCTACTCTAGCATCTACGCATCGTTCATTCAGTAATGAATTAAAACACTCTCAGTTACTAGCAGGTGTTTACATGGTATACATGACACGCATAAGTATTGGATACATGTTATAACTCTAGTTTATGTTCGCCATTTTACCTGATATTTGGTAAGTTTATAAAGTTGTTTTAGTTGTCTGTGTAAGGAAAATTAAAAACTCATGGTTGAATCCATTTTTTTATCAAAGTTCAAAATTACCATATGCAAAAGTATTGGATACATCAATTTAATATATAATCTATCCGTTAAGGCGTAACAAATTAATTATCAGAAAATAGGATAATTAATCAGTTTATGCTAGGGGATAGATTATAGATGTCTAGTCATATTGTATTAGCAAACATTAACTATACTTTAGGGTATATTTTAGACGATGATGACAAATGGAAGAAAGTTCGTTACGTTTATTAAGCAAGTTGAGTTTTGGGAATTTGATAATTTGTAATTTTTCCTGTAAACATAGAAAACATGGCTCATGTAAAGATTTACAAGTTCTGGTTATTTTTTAATATTTTCCATTTTACGGTAGGGTTTGTTTTTTGGCATCTTTTAATTGCCAATAATAAGTAGAAAGGGATGTGCTATTGTGGTAAGCTTTATTAAAGTGTGAAAATAATGGCGATTTTAAAAAGATTCTTGGTACAACCGATATAATATTTTATAACTGTGGGATTTTCTATCGTAGAAGTATAGTATTTTATAGTAATTGGCTGTTTTGTCGGAAGATACAAAGACTATCAGATGAGTTAATTTCCTTCACAATAGCATCTAGATGTTTCTAGAAGGTTTTATGCGTGTGAAACTTTATGGTATTAATGGTTTCAAATAAATCATTTACAAAACCTAACATCTTTTCACTGAAAGGTGCGACTTATAAACTTTAAATCCATAGGTATCTTTTTCCTTTGAACGTTCATGGGGGTGAATAAAGAAATGTACTTTCCATCTCATCCTTCGTATTAGGTCTTCAGTTTTTTTAACAAGGTGCGCGAAATAATCCCGTTTGTTTGTAGCTAGGATGATTTTTTATGAGAGATGATATAACTGTTTTTTTCCATGTTGCACAAGAAATGAGCAGAGTGCTCAAACGTAATGGGAACAATACCGAGACATAATATTTGTCTGCTTTCCCCTTTACTTCCTTAAATTCCAAAATTGTTAATCCCACCCCATTTTATTTTTCTATGGATGAAATATTTTTTTTTTTTACTTCTGCCGGTATAAAATCTTTTAATACATTTGAATTTGAGAAAATGAAATCTTCTGTTCGCCGTTGCTGAAGAAGCGAGGATTTCCTCGTAGAAATGGCTATTCAACGGGTTTAAATATCGAAATTTTTGTTTTCTTTTTCATATTTGGCTCTGTAAATAAAATATAATATTTGCATCGAGCTCCCCACCCTGATCAATTTTAATATTAATGAAATTAATTTTAATTATGATCGGAGTTTTTGGGATTTACCTATGTAATCATCCTTTTCATATATATATATATATATATATATATATATATATATATATATAGGCGCGTATAATGATAATATACACGCTAAAAAGTCTGCTTTCTTCTACTGAACGCCCATAGCCCAGAGGTAGAATCGCCGACTGACGCCAATTCGGTCGAGTTTCAATCCTGGATTAAAAGCAATCGGAGTCTAACCGTACTGATGAGCTGTGATACAGCGAAACAGATCAGTCTGCGGATGACTATATATATATATGTGTGTGTGTGTGTGTGCGTATGTGTATTATTTAAAGTTATGTGATTAGCTATTTCACCAATCATTATTCTTTATTAACTATAAATTTCCATATACCAAGAGAAATTAAGTAATTGAATGACAAACTGAAAAAGAAAATATGTAACGTGCTTCGTAAAACATTTCACCTATTTAAACAATTATTCTATTGTCACAGTGTAGGAATAAAAACAAAAACCTTTGGTAACCGAATGAAATTAGCCGGGCCGTGTGTCTAGACACGTCTGACGCTAGAAATGCTAAAATTTATAATTCAGCGTCCGTAAATTTTCAGCGTAAATACAATCGACATTTACGTTTATATTTTCCTAGCCGCCACATATACGTAACTAGCAGTATAGCCCGGCGTTGCTCGGGTGTAATGAAAGCTTTAAAACTAATCCATGGTCCTGGAGCTCAGACTCTTTGGGCGTTGACACGAAAGACTAAAAAGCAATAGTTGTTTCCAGTTACAGCGAAACCGTAGACTGAAAGAAAAATGAATGGATGTAAGTCAAATTTTGATTTCCTGCTATCGATATCAAATACGTTTTTTCATCGTAAACTAAATTTTGAAGGCTAAATAAGTCCTCTGAGTAAATGATATCATGGCTGAGACTAAGAACTACATTTATACTTACTTAGAGCCAAACCCGAAGTAAAAACTAAAATAAAAGGGCTGAAAAAAATACAAGCAGATAAACAGACACACACACAAACATCTTACCTTTTATATATATATATATATATTATCGATTTTCTGCACTATTGTAAGAACTGCAACCTTGAAACTTTTGAATATCGTTTCTTATGTCTTTGTCTATGAGTGTATCAAATTTGATTAAAATCACTCCTTCTATAAATCGATTTTTTCGATTATCGATTTTCGATATTTATCGGGGGTACCTCGACACAAAACCTAGCTAAGAACACTCACAGATGCTTATAATACAACTGTGTAACTTTTCAAGAAAATCGGTTCAGCTGTTTCGGAGTCTATAGGTAACGGACACACACACGCACACACAGAGACAAAGTTCCATTTATAAATATGTTTAGATAGATTCTTTCAAAAAGAATATTAATTTTGTTTGATGAAGTCCTTCAGGAAGTCGAAACGCTTTACAGTATGTTTTTTCGTCTTGTCCTTCTTCCCAATTGATATTTTATTTAAATTCTTCTTCTTCTATGTTCCGTGTTTCTTCAGTAATTTTGCAATCATGGTTCTCCACCATTTCTTAAACTTTTTAAGCATCGCAATAAATCATATTATGCGTCTAGCTAATGATTTCATCAAAGAAAATTATTGCACAAGTACAAAAACACGCTAATCGATATTGATCTTCATTCTTTGTGCAATGTTCCGTCAGGATTTTAGTGATCATGGCTCTCCATATTTTCTTGTTCTTTGCAGCTCTTTGTTTTGTCTTTTTTTTTTATCTCTCTTAAACTTTGCTTCACCACCCTTTTACTCAAAATTGCATGTGGGCTAATAATGCGTTATTTTTCTCGGTCTCTCTTACCTTTAATTTGTCCTGTGATTTTCCAAGCCCTCTTTTCTTTTTTTATGCGACCTACTACGTTAAACCGTTTCTTTTTATGTTAAGTATGTGCTCTTTGTTTCTATTTTTTCTTGCTCACGTGCTCAGTCCATGTTATTCTCATCATCCCTCTGTAAAACCACATTTCTGTTGCTTCAAGTTTCTGCTTTATCTATGAAGAGATTGTTCAACATTTACTGCCATATGCTAACGGATTTTTCCTTTTTCTTAATACTTTGCTTAGCTTTCGGAAGTCATTTTTCACTATCCCAATGTGCTGTCAGATTCTAGTGCTGTATTTTCCATCCTGTATTAAAACAGTTTTCAGATATCTAAATTGTTGTAACAGCTTGATTTTAGCATCTCCAATTCGTAAATTGCATCTAGGGCTCTCCCTTTTGCTAGGAACGATACCTACGGTCTCATTGCAATCAATGCTTATTCCGTTCTTCTCGCTTTTCTTTACTACTTTTTGTAGAGGTACGAAAGTATAATGCCTGGTTCTTTAGCTCGACGAACAACGATAACGAATGTCTAGAAATATAACGAAGACCAAGAACACGTATATATAAAAATATAAACTTTTATTTTTATTCTTCGTCCGTGAATAACGCACATACGAGGGAGTTGTTGGGAGTCGCTGACTAGCGGAAGTAGTCTTCTCTTCTCGCTTTTCTCTGCGTTCTCTCAGCGTTCTGACTTCTATAATCTGAAATTTCCACGCATTTTTGCCTTCGAAGTTTTTCGCTTTATTGTGTCATCCATGACTAGGCACATCTGTTAATTATCTTCGATGGCTATTGCCTTTCAAGCCGGTTGACCTTGATGCCAATCACACTATCGTTCACAGAAATATATTACAGTACCTGTAGTTTCTTTTCTGTGTCCTGCTATCAAATATGTGTCGTCTGCACGTCTGAAGTTGTGAAGATTCCGGCCGCCAGTAATATATCCTGGAATAATTACAAATTTCTTCATTATATCCCTAAAAATTCTGTCTCTTCTTGATGTTGAGTATAAGTATATTTTTGTTTCCATTTACTTCTGTAGAACAACATTTCTGTTACATAAGTTATCTTCTCCTTCTGTGAGGTGATTGTCCAGCATTCACTGCTTAATAGGATGACTACGATGTGCGTTATGGTACAGTGGATATCAGCTCGGAACGAGAAACCGGGGAGCCGAGTTCGAATTCCAGTTGAATCCAATCACGAACGCGCAAATACCCTTGGGAAAGGTATTAATCCGTCTCTTCCTTCCAGTTATGGGTTAAATAACAGGACAGACTGGGTTCTATAGCCTTGGTCGGCAACCAGTCTACCGCAGAAAGCAATGGCAACCTACTGCGGGATAATCTTCTGCCCAGTCAGTCATGTCTCTTTCGAGACATGATCGACCAAGCGTGTATCACGTATGGCATTTAACTGACTGATATTCAGCGCCCTTTTCTTTCTTTCTAACTAAATTTCCGTTTCTTAATACTTTGCTTGTTTTTTGAAGGCAACTTTCGCTATCCCAATGCAGCTTCGGATTTCATTGTCACCTTTTCCATCCTCTGTTAAAACACTTTCCAAATATCTAAACTGTTGTACTAGTTTGATTTGGGTATTTCCTTTGGTTTTTTAGGTTGCGTTCGGTACTTAACCGAGCCTTCCCACCACAACGTAGGGTGTGGCAGATAAGGCCTTCCGAGCGTTTATTCCCCGTAGATCCCACATAAGTGAGATCGACTCTTGTCTATTTATCTCAGATGAGAGACTAGATTTCGGCATGTTAGACACTTCCTTTTGCTAAGCATGCATTCCATCTTCTATTTGAGGTTTAGTCCATTTTTTTAACTTTCCTTCACAACTTTCTGTGGGAGTTCTTGTAGTTTCCTTTCTGCGTCTGTTATCAACACTGTGTCATCTGCATGACTTATGTTGATAAGATTTTGGCTGCCAATAATGAATTATAGTAGTATTTTGTTGAGCGATTAACCATGGTTACATATAATTGACAAAATACCCAATAAACAGAATTGACAAAATTTTTTTTTTTTATAATCATATTGCCCCAAGCAAGGCATTTTACTGACATTGTTGTGCAGAGGGTTACATAGGAGGAATGTTATGAGAAGGAGTAAGAAGTTGCAGGGGGTTTCAGGAAGAGAGTAAGAGAAGAAAGAGAATACTGATGAGAGTCGGGTGGACGAAGAAAAAAGCATGAGAGAGAGGATGCATGTTAGTGAGACAGGAGATGACTATTGACTTTACATTTACATTCTTGGAGATTATAGCTGTCGGGAAAGCAAATATGTGGAAGCGAATTCCACAGGTGGAAGTGCGAGAAGAAGAAGCTGTTGGAGTAGAATTTGCGTTTACAATTTATTGGTTTCACAGTAAATGGTGAGACCTAGTTGCTAATCTTGTGGCTCGAGTAAATTTATATATGGGGGCACCAGCGAGCTAAGTTCATCGGAGTAGAAGCCGTGAAAGTATTTGTAGAAGAGACACAGGGAAACCACACTGCGTCGGTGAGAAAGCGACTGTATCCTAGCTGCCAAGTCGGGATCGATCACATTAGAGATTCTCCGTTGGATTTGGTCAACGACACCGAAGTGGATAGCAGGAATCAAATTTGAAAAAAAAAAGGCCAAAAATAATACTAATCAAACAATATATGTGCAAGACAAAAGTAATCGAAACAACATTAATAAAACAAACAAAATTAGAGTTTTTTATATATATCGAGGGAGGATAATTTTTGTATTCATTCCTATACCAATTATAACGAACAGGCTGTTAATTCTCACAGAAATGGTCCGCTGTGTAGATTAAGTCCGGTAAAAAGACACGTCCTCGTTTTACACAAGATTTTTTATATTTTAATCAGCTCATCCAAATAAAAAGGCCCTCATCTTTTAAATAAGAAGTCAGTCTGTTAAGTGCCATTTGTGATACACGCTTGGACGATCATGTCTCTTTCGAGACATGACTGACTGAGCAGAAGATTATCACAGTAGTTTGCGATTAATTTCTGCGGTAGACTGGCTGCCAGCCAAAGCTATAGAACCCAATCTGATCTGTTATTTAACCCATAACGGGAGGGAAGAGACAGATTAATACCTCTCTCAAAGGGTATTTGATCGTAACTGAATGCAGGAAATTCACCTGGAATTTGAATTCGGCTCCCCGATTTCTCGTTACGAGCCGATATCCACTGAACCACAACGCACATCTTAATAAGCAGCATTTACAATCATGTGTTTTCTCTGTGCTACAGTAGAAAGGGAATCGCATAATTGAATAGTTATTTTTGCCATTTGCATGTGGGTTGTGGTGCAGTAAATATCGGCTTGGAAGAACAAAACGGAGAGCTGAGTTCGAATTCCAGTTGAGTTCCTCGCATTCACTTACGCCCTAATGCCCTTGCAAAAAGTATTAATCCGTCTCTTCTCTCTCCAGCTATGTGTTAAATAGCACGGCAGATCGTGTTTCTATAGCCTTGGTTGGCAACCAGTCTACCGCAGAAAGTAATGGCAATCTACTACGAGAAAATCTTCTGCCCAGTCTGTCATGTCTCTTTCGAGACACGATCGCTCAAGCGTGTCCTACGTATGGCACTTGACTTAAGAGAATTTGCTCTTTTGCAAATAAAGCAAAGCACGATAGACATTGAAACCAATTCGAAGTAATTTTCTCTAGAAACACTAATAATTTCCTCGTCTCCTTTCCACTAATAAGTCCTCAGAGTTCTGAGTTGTACAGAAAAACACTTGAGATATAAATGGGGAATGTTCTAATTTTCACTTGAGGACAAATGATGTTTGATTTGAAAATTTTTGGTTTATTTCTGACCAGCTTCAAAATGCCAGATTCTCTCCGTTTTCAATGTCGATCTTGGTAGCTGCCAATTAATTTACAATTCTTTCAATTAGGAGTTCTATCCATACGTGGCGATGGCTTGTCATTCATAACCAGGGTAAGTGCAGATCAGACATATTTGTCGTGTTCTTGTGTTAGATGAGTTCCTCCCTGAGTTGGTATTGACGGCGAAGAGAGGTTGTTATAGTATATATCTTTGCTTTATTATCGTTAGACATGAGCTCTCGTTCATTAGGGCCTACCACCATATCACACTGAAAAACCTTTGTTTTGTTTTGTTTTTTTTGTTTTTTTCGTACGGTCACCGGAGTTAAGCAATGTCAGCCTTATTCGTTACCTCAATGGGTGACTGTTATAAGCCTCAATATGAGGGTGAGGCAATGAGTAGCAGCTCAGAATTGGTAAATATGAGAACCGAGTTCCAAATCTTGTTGGGTTCGTTATACTGACTTACCCTTGGGTAAGGTATGAATCTACCTGTTCTCCCTCCAGATATGGATTAATCCTTGTAGTTCAATAATCAGTATTATTTCCAAATAAATAAAACTGAACACAAAATACATTATTTACGCTGTTCAGACTGTTGTCCGCATCTTTATGAAGTTTCGGTCCTTGTACGCTAAGACCTTCTTCAGCTGCTACAAATTTTAAACTGAACCCTTTATTTCAATCAGTGGGGTACATCATTTTCATTCCATAAGAAATGCTACTTCCGGTTGCCATGTAGTTATCTCTCTTTAAGATAACTCTCTAAGTTATTTGTTCACCACTGCTGTGGCCAGGTATTGGACTCAAAATTCTTTGGGTCCAGTCACTGGAACTAAACAACTCTTTAACTCAACTCTCTAAGTTATTTGTCCACCTCTGCTGTAGCCAGGTATTGAACTCACAAGTCTTTGGTTCAAGTCACTGAAACTAACCAACGCTTATATCCACTAGGCCAATATACTACCTCATCTCAGATGTATAGAGAAATACTAGGTACAAAAACACTTGGGTGATCATGTCTCGAAATAGGCATAACTGACTGGGCATAAGATTATCCCGCAGTAGGTTACCATTGCTTTCTGCGGTAGACTGGTTCCCAGCAAGATTAGGTTCTATAGTCAAGGCTATAGAACCCAATCTGTCCTGTTGTTTGACTCATAGCTAAGGGGCGAAGAGATGAATTATATTCTTAAGTAGTAAATAATTGGGGGATCAGTTTATTACTTCATAGCAATAGAAAACCGATCTCCCGCCTTATGCTCAGTATAAGCCTTAATCATGTTTTCAACTATAATATTCAGTCAGTCAGTTAAGTTCCATACATGATATACACTTGGGCGATCATGTCTCGAAAGCGACATGACTGACGGTTGCCAGTCAAGGATTTAGAACCCAATCTGTCCTATTATTTAACCCATAACTGGGGGAAAGTGACGGATTAATAACTTTCAACTTGTTTTTGCGAGGAATTCAACTGGAAATCGAACTCGTTTCTCCGATTTCTCGTTCCGAGTGGATATCCTCTGCACCACAACGCACATCTGCCATATGTAGGTTTGAAATTAACGATAGTTTGCCAAAATTAGCTTCCTGGAAACTTCTATTAGCATAGATTTTAGAGTAACTATCATAAAACTATTGTTATTATTGAAAAGGCTGTTCTGCAGATTAAAACTGTTATTGGTAATATTCATTGTACTAATTTCACCACGTTTAATATTAGTGCTTTGATAGTAGTATTGAAAACTAGTATCAGTTTTGATAAAGAGGACGACAAATTTTATAGACTTGAAGATAGATAAAATTTTAATGGTAATTGTACTGTTTTTCTTATTTGTAATAATTGCTTGATTTTTATTTTGTTTTCTCACGTTTGGATGTTATAAAGTTTTTATAGGCTTAGGCTCGCGTTCTTTTTTCCTATTATTTTTCGTTTAAATATAATCATGGCTTGTTTAACCACATGCCTCGTAAATATAACCTAGGCTGTACCATTAACAAAGAATTTTGCTAATTTTAATAATTACTAATTTTTTCTTGATTTGATTGGGGTGCATCTTATGCGCTTCTTACATGCCATAAAATATGGTATCATCATCAACATGAGAGAAGTATCAACCTGAAGGTTCACAGCAAACCATTAGGACTTAACATCTTTAAAAACTTGGTAATTTACACTTTCATCAGTCTTACCAAATTTTCTTTACAAAATCAAATACAGCAGATTTTTCAAACTCTTCAAAATTGTTACGTGGAATAATGGAATTTTATTGATAGTTCGTTTAATTTCCATCGTTTAATGGGTATACTATGGTTGTTCATCCAGTGTCTATGGATTTGATATTTTACATTTGGTATTGATGACAAAAACATTTCTATAATACTTACTATCTGTTTCCAAAGCTATCAACTTGTGATATCTAAATTTGATCTTAATATTGATATTAATATATGGGAACCACGCGGGTTAGGGTTAGGCAGTCTGATGAAGTACTATCAAGTAATACCGAAACACAACAGCTCTATGATTTATTATAAACACTTTTACAAAAATATGAATATCTGCTATTCACTTCGGAGTTCTTGACAAAATCCAACGGAGAATCTGTAATGTGAGTTCTTGACAAAATCCAACGGAGAATCTGTAATGTGATCGACTTGGCAGCTCGGCTGCAGATACTCTCTCACCGGCGTAACGTGGCTTCCCTGTGCCTCTTCTATAAATACTTTCATGGCTTCTGCTCCAATGAACTTAGATTACTGGTACCCCCTAGGTATGAATTTACACGAGCAATTAGATTAGCAACTGGGTTCCACCCTTTTACAGGGAAACCGATAAAATGTAACCGCAATTTCTACTCTAACAGCATTTTTTCACGCACTTCCCACCTGCGGAACTTCCTTGCGTATACTTGCTTCCTCGACGGCTACAATCTCAAGGAATTTAAATGTAAGGTCAATAGACATCTCCTATCTCACTAACTCGCATCCATTCTCACAAGCTCTTTTTCATCTACTCCACCCCCATCCTCGGTATCCTCATCCGTCTATTACCCTCCTCCTGACATTTCCTATAACTAACCCCTCTTTCTCATCTCCTATGCAACCCTCTGCGCAACGGTGGCAGTAGAATGCCTTGCTTGGGGTGAAATGATTAAACAAAAATATTGCTCTACTAAAGTATCAAGTACGCTTCAAAAAGCAACTCACTACAAACAGTGGACTGTTAACACATTTGTTTGCAGTACTCCTGATATATATATATATATATATATATATATGGAAACGACATGCTGTACTGATTTTTATAGTTTAGATAGTTTTATATAGTTTTTATAAATAGTTTTTTATATAGTTTTATATTTTTTTATAGTTTTTACATCTAGTTTTATATAGTTTTTATATATAGTTTTATATATATATATATATATATATATATATATATATATATATACATCTAACAAAATACAAGATGCCAAGACCTACCGCGGTTTCGCACGAGCCGTTGTGCGAAACCGCGGTAGGTCTTGGCGATCTTGCTATTTTGTTAGTGTGTTTGCTCTGCGTTACTGCCTTCTAGTTAAATACTTTTCGGTTGTGTGTATCGAGCACTTTTCTTTTCTGGTTGTTTGTTCCGTTAGAGGGTTTTTTTTTCTTTTTACTGGGAGGAACCGTATGTATTGTCGGTCCCACGCAGTTTTCTTTTTTTCCCCCTCTTTGCCCAAAGCTTTATAGCCGAGGACAATAACGGATTTAGATTCTGCTGGTCATTCATGGTCTTAAAAAGTCCCTTCTATAAAATTTTGAGATTAGAATACACGCAGAGTCGGTTTAATAATTATTATTATTATTATTATTATTAATATATATATATATATATATATATATATATATATATATATATATATCGAAACGACATGCTGTACTGATTTTCTTTCGCACTGAAAGTTCCAGTAAGAATATTTCAGATTGTTTGGGTGTCAATTTAAGGACATTGCAGAGGATTCAGAAAGAATTGGAAAAGTCTGATGGTGATTACGAAGATGTTTGAAGTGATCATTAGAGATAGCGACTTTATGCCTCTATTCATTTTCTCACTTGGCCTCAACACGGAGGCCTATATCAAGTGCCTAGACGAGGTAGTGTATTCCTGGGTCAAGTGGGTGGCTGCTGGAAGAATCTATTTCAGGCAACAGGATTCTACATCATTCCACACAATTAGCAATTAGGAGAACCAAGTCATTGACATCAAGGTGTCGGCTCTAAGTAACTAATCATACTTCCTGATGATATCCTGACATGTAGAATCGAAACACAACACTTCTTGTGTTGCGGTCATCTATATTTTATTATAAACACTTATAATAAAAATATTGCTTTAAATATTACTCGAGCATTTGTCAAAAAAGTAAATTACTATGCACAGTGGAATGTTAACCTATTTGTTTGTACTACTCCTAAGACATACGCTACCGGCCATAATTATTAGGCCACCCCAGTTTTTTAAAAGAAATGATGTATTTCATACTATTTTTAGTATTTATTGCCAAATGGATAATTCTAAATGAAAATAGAATGTTTCTTTTTTGTTATTATTACTTTGCAAAGTTTTACAAATCAAGGAAGCAAAGATGAACTCGTCCGAATCACTCTAAATTTTCTTCATTTTTTCATTGATGAAACTGCAATGTAGGTAATTATTAAATATTTATAAATTCATTTGATGCACATGTTATTGTGCAGTATTAACAAAAGAACTTTTCTATTTTCATTTGCAATTATTCACTTGGCAATAAATACTAAAAAATAGTATAAAATACATCATTTTTTTAACTGGGGTTGCCTAATAATTATGGCCGGTAATGTATATATATATATATATATATATATATATATATGTGTGTGTGTGTGTGTGTGTGTGTGTGTGTGTCAATTAAGCCTATCGCAGCACATTATTGCAAGACTCAGTTTTGCTTTGAAGTGGTATTTTTTTTTTAAGCGCACTAGCATTTAAACCCGTTCAATATCGATTTTGTTGATATCACGTTTGTGTCTTTGTAGACCACCACTTGATTTACACAGTTTCACATAAACATGAAATATGTACACGGGATAAAAACGAAAAGTATGCTGAAGTGTGCTATAAAAAGAAAACTACAACACATATCAATTCTGCATTTAATCTCTTTTGAAATAGTCCACTTTTCAAGCCTCGCACTTCATCCAGCCTTGTCTCCATTGATGGAAGCATTTCTAGAACTTCATTTTTGAGACAGAGAGCACCTGCCTCACTGCATTCTCTCGCTATTTTTTCGTCGTCTTGAAATCTTGTTCTTTTCAAGAGGGATTTGATTTTTGAGGAGGTAAAAGTCACTTGGGTCAAGATCTGAGATATATGGTGGTTGTCAGACTTTGGGAATGTTGTGCTTATCCAAAAACTGTTGCACAAGCCACGGTCACTAATGGAATCTCTGTGATGTGCTGAGGCGACCACACTCTACACACTTTCCTCCCAAGCACTCCTATAAACAATGGAAGTGAGTGAGTGCGTTATAACTTAGTGTGTTTAAGGTCAATCTGTGGCGAGCGGCTTTACTATACGTACTTTAGCTCTCTTGCCATAACAAGAGTCTCGATACATTTTTAGAAGACCTTGTATATGAACACACACAAAAATATAAAACAAACAAGTGAGTGAGAAGCAGCACAGCATGGCATTTCCAAATTTCTGGGAGGATGAATTGCGTCATTATGGTCTTTTTCTCCCAACTGATCCTACGAGAGTGTTCACTCGACAAAATCAACAAAAACAAACAACGTGCATATAAATTGGCGACAATTTACCCATCGCATTCTGGGTTAAAAGCAATCGGAGTCTAACCGTACTGATGAGCTGTGATACAGCGAAACAGATCTGTCTGCGGATGACTATTTCCGCTCTCACACCCTTTAATGATCACTCTGGAAGAATGGGAAACTTTGAAAACCAGGAGCTACTCTGGCATGTACGCATCGCTCATTCAATAATGAATTAGAGCGCTCTGGCTATTGGGCATGTATAATGATAATATATGCGCTAAAATGTGTGCCTTCTTCTACCGAGCGCCGATAGCCCAGAGGTAGAATCGCCGACTAACGCCAATTCGGTCGGGTTTCAATCCTGGGTTAAAAGAAATCGGAGTCTAACCGTACTGATGAGCTCTGATACAGCGAAATAGATCTGTCTGCGGATGACTATTTATATATATATATATATATATATATATATATATATATATATATATACTCTTTTAAAAAATGTTGGATTTTCTACAAATCCATGGATAATAAATATTTCGCAGCTAAGCCGCTGCTCTTCAGACCCAAATCATGCAACAGTTAATGTTTAAAATCATCCGGAAAACAGTCATGTACAGACACTCACACGCCCATATCGAGAATAGATATTTGTAAAAGCGATCTACAAAAAACAAAAAACAAAAAATTAAATATAGAAAAATTTAAAAATAAAGAAAAGGAAAAGGAAAATTATGAGTAGATAGGAGGTTAAAATTAACGTATAAGATTGACACGCAGCGTCTATGTTCTCGATACGTAACCAATATACGTTAATGAAAGCGAGAGTATTAACCAGCATAGCAATTCGTATGTTTTCGTTGAAAAATATGTCATTGGAATTTAACATTTCAATTTTAAAAATTTAAAAATAATAGGTTGTATCTGTGCTAGAAAAATCAATTGCAAATTTTTCATTTTAATACAAACTATTTTTTTTTAAATTTTTCAATATTGTACTTTTTCTTTTTTCTTTTTTGAATCAGCGTGAAGAATTTTTTGTAGATCGGCGTTACAAATATCTTGATATGGTCGCGTGAGTGTCTGTATGTGACTATTTTCTGGATGATTTTTAAACATTAACTGTTGTATGATTTGGATTTGAAGAGCGACGGCTTAGCTGCGAAATATTTATCACCCATGAATTTGTAGAACATCCACAAATCTTTTTAAGATTATATTACTTTGCTAAATTTATGAAAAAATTTACATTGAGTTCTACTTAAGTGTGTCTCTGTTGGAATTTATCTTACAATAATACCAAATATTCTACGTTATATATATATATATATATATATATATATATATATATATATATATATATATTCCACTTTTAAATGGGTTATTCCGCTACCCAGTTTCGGTGATGTCTTCAGGCGATTTTTAATAACTGTAAGTTATTAAAAATCGCCTAAAGACACCACTCATGGTAGAAACCTGGGTAGCGGAATAACTCGTTTAACAATGGAATATATTCAAAAGATATGCAATATAATACACTTTTTAATACAAATGTGTACTGGTCTAACCCTATTAGGACCAAAAACTAAGTATTAAATAATCAATATATATATAGAGAGAGAGAGAGAGACTGGTAGACTTTGAAAAAACAGTAGCTACTCTGTCATGTACGCATCGTCATTCAATAATGAATTAGAGCACTCTGGCTATTGGGCGTGTATAATGATAATATACACGCTAAAAAGTGTACCTTCTTCTACTGAGCCCAGAGGTAAAATCGCCGATTGACAACCATTCGGTCAGGTTTCAATCCTGGATTAAAAGCAATCGGAGTGAGTCTAACCGTACTGATGAGCTGTGATACAGCGAAACAGATCTGTCTGAGGATGAATATATATATATATAATAGTCGCTGCTTTTCTTGACTACAAATAAACTGTAAGAAAACAGAATGCATAGTCATCACTAAAAGGTGCAACCCAAAATGCCAAATACAGGTGGGGGATACCAGAATCAAGCAAATACAAAAATTTAAATACCTAGAAAGTGTTTTAAAAGGAGATGGAAAGTGCGACACAGAGATCCAAAGGCGAATTGGCATGGCAAAAGACGCATTCCAGAAGCTGAGTAAAGTATTAAGACACAATAAAATTTCACTAGAAACAAAGAAAAGAGTGCTGGATTGCTATGTGATGTCAGTTCTTCAATACGGCAGTGAATGCTGGACAATATCATCGAAAATGAGGACAAAACTTGAAGCAGCGGAAATGGGGTTCTACAGAAGGATGCTGCGGATATCGTGGACTGAGCATGTAAGCAATGATGAGGTGTTGGAAAGAATGGCAACAAAAATGAAATTAATAGTGAGCATCAGGAAGAGATAACTGAAGTTTCTGGGACATGCAATCAGGAAGGATGGCTTGGAGAACCTGATACTGACTGGCCAGATAGAAGGGAAAAGAGGTAACATAGTTGAAGAGTCTGGTCAGGTGGATGACGAAACGGGGTTGCGAGGTGTAACAGGAGAAAACATACTCAGAGCCACCAGGTATCGGGAGATGTGGAAAGCCATGATCGCCTACGTCCTAAAAGGGACAGGCACATAAAAGAAGAAGAATTAAATGAACACTGGTTAGATAAGCAGATTTCCATTGGCAGACGAGAAATGCGTATGTGGTGCTCACGAGAAAATATTGTTGCAGTGCTAAGGACAGAAAACGGAAGTAACTGATTTTTTGGCTTCTCTAGAGGAAAATGTCGGAAACAAAAGCATAGATTGAAATTGCCGATTGCATGCGTGGGAATATGACATCTTCCTGATTCTTTGGAAATAAAAATTACTTCAGCGTCTTTCTTTCCGTGACATTCGTTTGTTCTCGAGCTGAAATTTTCGAAAAGTTTGTCTTTTTGTTTACTTCTTCATTACTCACTGTTCGTTCATTCATTCTTTGCTTCGTTCGAGTTTCTTTCAATTTTTCTTTCTCTTTCCCTCTCTCTCTCTCTTTCTTCCTCTCTCTCTCTCTCTCACTTTATTTTTTTGATCCAACGTTTAGTTTGTTTTTTTTCTTAAGGAAAAGAAGAAAAATCTTTTTTTCTTGCTTCTTATCAGAGCGAATATCCTTTTTCTGCTTTTATATTCTTTCAAAGGAAATCTTTTTCTTAACATTCTATTAAAACGTCGGGCACCTCGGCATGGTGTAATGGTTAGCGAGCATGTCTTGCTATAATCAGTTACAACTGAGTAGTGAGTTCGATCCTCACTGGGTGTACATAATTTCGGTCTTGTGCCACATCTGAGCGGTGCTTAGGAAATCATCTATCTATCTGGGGAACCTCGGCATGGTGTAATGGTTAGCAAGATTGTCTCGATAAGACCAGCTACAACTGAGTAGTGAGTCCGATCCTCACTAGGTGTCCCATAATTTCAGCCTTGTGCCACATATAAGCGGCGTTTAGAAAATTACCATTCTATTAAAAGGTCTTCTTTCTTTCTTTCTTTATATATTCATTATATTTCCGAGCCGACATCCACTGCGTTGGAGGTGCAGTGGATATGGGAAATCGGGATGCCGAATTCGAATCCCAGCTGAATTCGTTATATACCAAATACCCTTGGGAAAGGGATGAATCGGTCTCTTCTCTCCAGCTATGGGTTAAATTACAGGACAGATTGAGATTTATAGCCTTGGCTGGCAATCAGTCTACCGCAGAAAGTAATGGCAACTTACTGCGTGAAAAACTTCTGCCCAGTCAGTTATGCCTCTTTCGAGTTATGATCGGCGAATATGGCCTTTAACTGAGTGCGCTATCACGATTTATTCATTTCGGTATCGCTTGCTTGCCTCTTTCTATCTATTTATCTTTCTTTATTTATTTCTTTATCGCTTGCTTGCCTCTTTCTAGTTATTTTTCTTTCTTTCTTTCTTTCTTTGTCGCTTGCTTGCCTCTTTCTATCTATCTTTCTTTTTTCTTTTTTTCTTTATTTATTTATTTTCTTTCTTTCTTTATCGCTTGCTTGCCTCTTTCTATCTTTCTTTTTTCTTTTTTTTCTTTATTTATTTATCTTTCTTTCTTTGTCGCTTGCTTGCCTCTTTCTATCTATCTTTCTTTTTCTTTTTTTCTTTATTTATTTACCTTTCTTTCTTTATAGCTTGCTTGCCTCTTTCTATCTATCTTTCTTTTTTCTTTTTTTCTTTATTTATTTATCTTTCTTTCTTTATCGCTTGCTTGCCTCTTTCTATCTATCTTTCTTTTTTCTTTTTTTCTTTATTTATTTATCTTTCTTTCTTTATCGCTTGCTTGCCTCTTTCTATCTATCTTTCTTTTTTCCTTTTTTTTCTTTATTTATTTATCTTTCTTTCTTTATCGCTTGCTTGCCTCTTTCTATCTATCTTTCTTTTTTCTTTTTTTCTTTATTTATTTATCTTTCTTTCTTTATCGCTTGCTTGCCTCTTTCTATCTATCTTTCTTTTTTCCTTTTTTTTCTTTATTTATTTATCTTTCTTTCTTTATCGCTTGCTTGCCTCTTTCTATCTATCTTTCTTTTTTCTTTTTTTTCTTTATTTATTTATCTTTCTTTCTTTATCGCTTGCTTGCCTCTTTCAGTCTTTTTCTTTCTTTCTTTTTTCTTTTTTTCTTTATTTATTTATCTTTCTTTCTTTATCGCTTGCTTGCCTCTTTCTATCTATCTTTCTTTTTTCTTTTTTTTCTTTATTTATTTATCTTTCTTTCTTTATCGCTTGCTTGCCTCTTTCTATCTATCTTTCTTTTTTCCTTTTTTTTCTTTATTTATTTATCTTTCTTTCTTTATCGCTTGCTTGCCTCTTTCTATCTATCTTTCTTTTTTCTTTTTTTTTCTTTATTTATTTATCTTTCTTTCTTTATCGCTTGCTTGCCTCTTTCAGTCTTTTTCTTTCTTTCTTTATCGCTTGCTTGCCTCTTTCTATCTTTCTATCTTTTTTTCTTTATTTTTAGTTACCGTCTCTTCTTTTATCACTGGCTTTCTTCTTTCGCTTTCTTTTCACTTGCTTGTCTCTTTCTTTCTTTCTTTCTTTCTTTCTTTCTCTCTTTATTTATATATTTATTTTTTGTTTTTTCTCTTTCATTAATTTCTCCCTTCTTTTTTTCTCGTTCATTTGATACAAAGTTTAAAATTTATTCTCGGGTTCTCCCCACTCCCCACCACCCCACATATCCGCTCCGTTTTTCTTTCATTCTCGACACTTCTTCTTACATTTTATTTCATTAAGATTCGGCTTCTAAAAATAATTAAACTTTCCTTTTTTCACTTCCTTCCTCCTTCACTTATATGCCTGCTTTAATTTATGGTTTTTAACATCAAATCGTAAAACGGCGCCCACTATCACTTCAACAAAGATGCGTAAACGCCAAATACTACTATCGGTCAACGGACACATATATAAGCCATAAACACACTCACACATACGTACACAAACACACTTACAGCCACACACACTAACTACAATCAACGACAGCAGTAGCAGCGAAAGATGAACATTCGTTGAAAAGCACGGCCCACGTGCGAATTTGAATTCAAGCTGTCCTATCATTCTGAATATGAAACTTTGATCTCGAAATATAAATGAATAATAAATAGGTAATACCTAACACATTCTTTACCTTCCTTTATTTCAAAACGCATTGTGATAGCCCTCAAAACCTACCCATACACCTAATATACACATGCTTCAAGCAAATTACAAAACTCTCCTATATATATGTAGCATAGTGATGATCCACGTATACTGTCTTAATATGTATAGGAAAGAATATTAAAACGTTTTGAGTTTTAAAATGTGTTTTTTGACAGTATTTCTTTATTTCATTTGTTTATTTCATTTGTTTCTGATGAAGGACCGAGGGCGGTCTGAATTATAAAATATAATAGTAGAAATAAATAAATACTGTCAAAAAACACATTTTTAAACTCAAAACGTTTTAATATTCTTTCCTATATATCCTGACATTGCGTTTATTATTTTTGGTAACTATTGCCGTTGCCAAGCGGAGTTTTATGTCAACACAAAATAATATCGTCAGTGATGGTGGATTTTATAATATTTCAGTTTAAACAACCTCCCTGAAGATGGCTCATGTGAGCCGAAAGCTTAGAAGAAATCCAATAAATAATTATTCAAATGTTGGAGAATTTTTGTCTTTATTTTCAATTGAAATTAAAGCAAATATACGACGTTTAGAACGGCTCATGATTAAACATAATAGACATTCATTGTCTCTTATATTTAACAGCATATGTTTAGAAAATTACTTGCTGCCTCGATATACTAAATATATATATATATATAGATATATATATATATATATATATATATATATCTGTGTGTGTGTGTGTGTGTGTGTGTGTGTAATATAACAATCTGGCCCCACCCGAGGAAGGCTGATGCAAGCGAGGGTGTTTCCGGTCGTTGAAAGGAACGGATGTCGTTTGACCTTATTTCCGGCAGCAGCGGAAATAACTACAGAGGCAAACAGAACAGGTGTCTCTGAGAATTACGTGGGCGTGCGTGGGCGAGGCAAAACCGGAAGAAAAAGTCCCGGTTCTGGAAGATTATAAAAAGACCTCGGCACACGGATTCGCCAGTAGAGGAGCAACAGAGATCGGCCGGTGAAGAGAGAGACACAACAGATAAGACTACACTCCCGTCAACCCATTAGAAGCGCGCTCTCTCAATTCTCTGTTCCCTATGCTACACGGTTCATCGTCATTAATAAAAATATAACTTTATATTTATATATATATGCGTGTTTGTTGTTTGTCGATATATAACATGTGTGCGTGTGTGTGTGTAAGCATATAAGTTCCATTTGAGAGTCGAGAGTACTTGTATCCTAAAAGACCTTCAAAATAAGGATCCGCTTTTGTCACACGTTTGTAAAATCCTATCCAAATCAATGACGTAATTTCATTCCTTCTAAATACTATCTTCTTTTCATCTCTTCTCACCTTCTATTCTTTCTTCGTGCAACTTGGTTAAGTTATTTTATACCCATTTTTTTATAAGCGTTTCACCCCGAGCAAGGCATGTCACTGCCGCTACTGCGCAGGGGCCTACATAGAGTGGAGAAAGGATTATTAAATATAGGAAATGTCAGAGGGTGGGTGATAGGCGGGTAAGGACACCGAGAATGAGGGTTAGGTAGATGAGAGTGTTCTGAGAATAATTAGGAGTTAGAGTGATAGGAGGTGTCTATTGACCCTACATTTAAACACCTGGAGATTGTAGCTGTCGGGAAAGCAGACTTGTGGAAGGAAGTTCCACAGGCGGGAAGCGCAAGAGAAGAAGCTGTTGGAGTAGAAATTACGGTTACATCTTATCTGTTTAACTGTAAAAGGGTAGGACCTAGTTGCTAATCTAGTATCTCGTGTAAATTTCTGCTTAGGCGGCACCAGGCTCTAAGTTCATCGAAGCAGAAGCCATGAAGGTACTTGTAGAAGAGGCACAGGGAAGCCACATCATGCCGGTGAGAGAGTGGTTGCAGCCAGTCTGCCAAGTCAGTATCAAACAAGTTACTGATCCTCCTTTGTATTTTGTCAAGAAGCCCAAGGAGAGGAGCAGGGGCACCCGACCAGATATAGCAGCAATATTCAATCGACGTGTAAAAAATCTGCAATTTAAAATAATTTTTGTTGTTTACTCTGTCGACGGAGAACAAAGCTCGAACTCCCGAAATCAATTCGACAGAGATTAAATGGCAACTAATTTTCACGAAAATTACAATCTGTGACAGAGAAATTATTTCTTCCATGCAAAAATGATGACGATTCCTTCTCTGTTAAAATGATGAAAATTCTTTTCAATAAAAATGACGAAACATATAAATTGCAACCCATTTGGTGAGAAGAAGCTTGACCGGATTTAATTATTTTATTCACAAGATAAATCGAAGGAACATAAATTGAACCCAAATGTTCACGTTTATATAATCGACGATCTGTTTTCACTTCCAAATGACGGACTGCAACACTTCGTATATCAATAAAAATATCCATTATTTTTATTCGCTTTTTCGGTGACTTGGCATAGAGTGGGGTGTTGGTCTGATCGAGGTCGTCAGTAAAGCCAGAAGGCTGGCTCCTGTTTCCTGTCTCTGCGATCTCAAACCCAAAGGCTGTCTGCAAAGTCTGAATTCAAACTCCGTGTGTGTGTGTGTGTGTGTGTGTGTGTGTGTGTGTGTGTGTGTGTGTGTGTGTGTGTGTGTGTGTGACAACTATCGTTACTTAGATAGTCACACCCCAGGCACTGACTTTTTTTTTTTTTTTTTACCTCCATCATGAAAACAAAACCTAGCTCGATACCTGCGTTTTATACCCAGGGAAATATTTCTGCGTCACCCAGTGCAAAATACACTTCTTGGAAAAATTTCACACCGCCCCAACGAATATACAACAATGTGAAAGAATCGTTAGTGACAGATAATCGTCGTGGGCTATTGCCATTCTCAAATAATATTTTTCCGCTATAAAAGCAATTTAAATATATATTATTTGGTCTCAGCTATCTCGGGCACTCATGACTATCACGCCAATCATCATGGCCCTGCATCATGATCGGAAGGATCGTATTCTGTATCATAACATAGCTAGTCAATGTAAGTGATTGCTAGATGACTAAGCCACCTTGTTCCAGAGCTAGGTGTCCGGAACAGTTCTTGTTTTACTCTCTAATAGTTTCGTGCAAAGCGCATTCTGTGTTTGCGTAAGATTCTAGAAATATCAGAGATGGGTCCATAGAGTTATGATTTAGTTGGATGTTGTCTGCCGGAGATGATAAGTGGCACTCAGTATCCGAGTGTAGATTTATTCAAGCTTAGACACAAGGGTTTTGGTTAATGTCCAAGCAGTGGTACCATACATTAACACTGCCTTTAGAATGACATGAAAGAAACTTCCTTTGAGGTTGCCTGATAGATCAGATTTAGAAAGTATGTAAAATTATGTTAGATTCTAGAAATATCAGGTATGGGTCCAAACGGGCCGTGATTTAGTTAAATATTGTCACCAGGAATTGTTAAGTGTGGCACTCAGTGTAGGTTCCAACAAGCCTAGTCTCAAGGGTTTTGGTTAATGTCTAAGCAGTGTCGCCATACATTAACACCGCTTCCACAGTGACTACCATGAAATAAATGTGACAATAAAGATGATGACAGTAGTCTAAACAATGTAAATAGCGTAAATAGTTACAATATCACATATCAGAATAGTAGAATGACGTGTTAAGACATTTGATAGAATTTATTTATCACTTACCAACCAAAATCTTTAGAATTTTCGATATTGAACATTTGACGATTTTGGTGCTCGACATTCTAAGGAAACTTGGTGAATATAGCTCTCCGAATGTGGAACTTATATCCGCGTGAGCGAGTCTCCACTTCCCTCTGAAGCGAATGTTTTTTACCTATCTCATACGGTTCTTCCCACGTGTGTCACAAATGCAGCTGGGCCGAACTTATGAGTTTTCCCTCAGTAGCTAGAATATCAGACTTCCCTGATGGACACTGAATGCAAAAACTACGCCCACATCGTCTCTTATAAGCTATATGTTACAGATTAATAAAGGCTAGATAACCCTAGAGAAATATAGAAACTCACATTATTGTTATGGCGGAAGCGGCTAAACATACTTGCTAAAAATGCCATAATACATAGTAGCTCTAAGGGAAACCTGATTTATTTTATTAATTACTTTGGCATAAAAATTCGTGCAAAAGTGAACGCTATGGATTAGAGTGGAATACATTTACCGATTCCATGCTCGGCACCTAATGAAGTTACACTACCAGACTGAACACGTTACTACGGGCATTAATATCAGTCAAAATGTTTGGTATTAAAATATGTAAAAATGATCGGCATTAAAATATGTAAAAATGATCGGCATTAAAATATGTAAAAATGATTGGAATTAAAATATGTAAAATTGATTGGCATTAAAATAAGTAAAAATGATTGGAATTAAAATATGAAAAATGACTGAAATCAAAATATGCAAAAATGATTGGTATTAGAATATATAAAAATGATGATAATTAAAATATGCAAAAATGATTGGTATTAGAATATATAAAAATGATGATAATTAAAATATGCAAAAATGATTGGTATTAGAATATATAAAAATGATGATAATTAAAATATGTAAAAACGACCATTTTTACATATTTTAATTATCATCATTTTTATATATTCTAATACCAATCATTTGGTATTAAAATACACTCCTGATCAAAAATTTAAGACCTCTTAAAAATCTTTAAAAAGAATTTTTTTTTTACAGATAGATTTTAAACTCCTCCCACTTAAGGTTAAAAATACTACAATCTAAAAGGTTATGGAAACAAAAAGCTATATTCCAAACATTTTATTTAGAAATTTACATTTTTATAAAATGAGGCAATTTACGCATGATCAAAATTATAAGACCAGGGGTATAAATTCTTAGATCTATGGTAATTCCAATGTTTTTAGTTGAGTTAGAGATTAGCAATCACTGCGTAAAGGTGTTACCATGTCTAAAGCAAGCAAACTTACAAAAGCTGAGCGTTCTCGAATTCTAGAATTCCATAAGTAAGGTTTGTCACAGCGGGCGATCGCAGCTAAGGTAAATCGCAGTAAAACTGTGATTTGCAACTTTCTAAAGAACAGTGAGAATTATGGAAAAGCAAAATACTCTGGTAGGCCCCCAAAAATTTCTCCTGCATTGAGTAGTAGAATAAGACGGGTTGTTATGAAAGACGTTGGGACTTTCTTCTAGTCAAATTAAGGCAGTCACAGATGCTGATTGCAGTCTCGTAACCATCAGATGACACTTCAGACAAAAAGGCATGGTAAATAAAAGGCGTAAACAAATTCCTCGGCTGCTTCCACGTCACAAGGTGAACTGCTTAAAGTTTGGTCGTGAATACCAAACATGGGACATTGAGAAGTGGAAGAAAGTCCTGTTTCCTGATGAGAAAAAATTCAATCTAGATGGTCCTGATGGCTTCCAACGATATTGGTATAACAAAAACATGCCTCCTGAAATTTTCTCCGCACGTCATAGTGGTGGAGGGTCCCTAATGGTATGGGGTGCCTTTTCTTACAGAGGGACGATGGAGCTCCAGGTGGTGCAGGGTCGTCAGAGAGCGGCTGGTTGTGTTAACATGCTACAAAAAGCATCTTTGATGATAGAGGGCCATCGTTTGTGTGGGGATGGATGGTTATTCCAACAGGATAATGCTGCAATCCATGCTGAAAGACAGACCTTGATCTTTCTACAAGAAAATGGAGTCCATCTCTTGGGACATCCTGCATGCTCACCGGACTTGTACCCAATTGAAAATATTTGGGATGGATGACAAGAGATGTTTATCGAAATGGCAAACAATATTCAACAAAAAATGAACTTCGTGAAGCCATCTTCAGAAGCTGGAGCAACATCCCCCGCACCTTAATGGAAATGCTTATTTCTAGCATGCCCGACAGAATTTTTGAAGTCATCAAAAGCAGTGGAGGTAGACTTCATTATTAAATTTGGTTGTTGAATGTTTTCATACACTTTTTGTACAATTTCGTAGAATTTTTGTCTCTGGTCTTATAATTTTGATCATGTGTAAATTGCCTCATTTTATAAAAATGTAAATTTCTAAATAAAATGTTTGGAATGTAGCTTTTTGTTTCCATAACCTTTTAGATTGTAGTATTTTTAACCTTAAGTGGGAGGAGTTTAAAATCTATCTGTAAAAAAAAAAATTCTTTTTAAAAAATTTTAAGTGGTCTTAAATTTTTGATCAGGAGTGTATGTTAAAAATATTTATATTAAAATATGAAAAAATGATTTTCATTGAAATAAGTCTAAATGGTTGGCATTAAAATATGTAAAAATAATTTGCATTAAAATAATTAAAAATGCTTGGCAATAAAATATGTAAAAATGATTGGAATTAAGATAAGTGAAAAGGAATGATATAAAAATAAAGAAAAATGATTTGTTTACGAATTCCTGTATATGTTTTTTTTTCTTTAATATTTTTCCCGCTGCCGTAACATAGCTTACCGCTGCATATGCATTTTCTATCAGTATTTTATGAAAATTGTTCAGATGAGCTTTTCCTCGGCAGGAAACTAGTTGAAAAACCGGTTCATGCACAATCACCGAAGCTAAGCAACGTCGAGACTGGTTAATACCTGAGTTACCGCTTGGGAACGTCAGGTGTTAGAAACTTTGATGAGCAGGTGGTGTAGTGTATAATGACTCGTAATTGTTTCAGTTCCGGTTGCGTTCGTTATACTCACTGACGCGCAAAATACCCTTGCGAAATACCCCTGAATCAAAATAGCCTTGCGAAATACCCCTGAATCAAAATACCCTTGAGAAATACCCCTGAATCAAAATACCCTTGCGAAATAACCCTGAATCAAAATAGCCTTGCGAAATACCCCTGAATCAAAATACCCTTGAGAAATACCCCTGAATCAAAATACCCTTGCGAAATAACCCTGAATCAAAATACCCTTGCGATATACCCCTGAATCAAAATACCCTTGCGATATACCCCTGAATCAAAATACCCTTGCGAAATACCCCTGAATCAAAATACCCTTGCGAAATAACCCTGAATCAAAATACCCTTGCGATATACCCCTGAATCAAAATACCCTTGCGAAATACCCCTGAATCAAAATACCCTTGCGAAATACCCCTGAATCAAAATACCCTTGCGAAATAACCCTGAATCAAAATACCCTTGCGATATACCCGTGAATCAAAATACACTTGCTAGATACCCCTGAATCAAAATACCCTTGCGATATACCCCTGAATCAAAATACCCTTGCGAAATACCCCTGAATCAAAATACCCTTGCGAAATACCCCTGAATCAAAATACCCTTGCGAAATACCCCTGAATCAAAATACCCTTGCGAAATACCCCTGAATCAACTTAATCTACTCCTCTGCTATGGTTTAATTATTAAGAATTTAAGAATATTTTCTGGCTTTAAATAACATGGAAATTGTTGATAAGTGGTCGAAAATGAATTAAAATAATACTGGCTTGGTTAGGCTTGGTTATGTCCAAACTCCAGGAGGCTTTACCCACCCCAGGCAGTACCTTTCCATCAGGAAAGGT
This sequence comes from Ascarosepion bandense, assembly GCA_037127315.1. Taxonomy (NCBI): domain Eukaryota; kingdom Metazoa; phylum Mollusca; class Cephalopoda; order Sepiida; family Sepiidae; genus Ascarosepion; species Ascarosepion bandense. The sequence goes on along the minus strand of JBBBDQ010001761.1, from coordinate 3,391,879 downwards.
CTACGTTTATTGCTCGACAGCTGAGGAGTCCCTAAAAGGGAAAGTGCCGAGGGATCTTGGGAAATTTTGTGCGATGCATCTGATAGACCCACTTTAATCTTCGACCTTCTGCCACATCCGATTGCAACGCATGCGCACTGGTAGATACAAATCTATATTCCTTGACTTCACGAATTTAAGCTCAGTACTAGTAAGCAATGGCAACCTACTGTGGAATAATCTTCTGCCCAGTCAGTCATCTCTCTTTGAGACATGATCGCCCAAAGCGTGTAGCACGTATGGCACTTAACTGACTTATTGAATACAATAGTTGGAAACAATTAAACTTTTACTGGGCATAAACTGGGGGATCGGATTTCTATTGTTATGAAGTAATAAACTGATCCCCCATTAATTATACTTAATATAAAATTGTAATATAATCTATCTCTTCTCTCTCTAGCTATGCGTTAAATGGCAGGACAGATTGAGTTCTATGGCCTTGGTCGGCAACCAGTCTACCTCAGAAAGAAATGGCAAGCTACTGCGGGATAATCTTCTGCCCAGTCAGTCATGTTTTTCTCGAGGCATGATAGGCCAAAGCGTATATCACGTATGGCATTTAACTGACTGACTAGTTTGTCATTAAGGTCTCATTATTTTTATGTTGGAATCGGTAAATGTAGCCATACCTTTTGTTCTAATAGATTCTTCTCTCGCACTTCTCAACTATGGAACTCACTTCCACATTCTTGCTTTCATATCAAATATGATTCTTGTTTCCTTGAATAATTTTATTGTCCTTGCTCCTCACTAACGTTTTCTCAATATTCTCCACTCTCAGTAACCCCCCTTTGCGTGTTAGTAGCTTTATCGCCTTCCTTGAAGTGAAATGATAAAAAAAGATATTTTCTTTTTAACATTTTTCTGTTTTTCATTTATTTCATTTGCGTCCACAGGTGGCATTTGTCAATGGCCGTGTGGACGGAGTCTTTTTTTTATCGCTGGCTGAAACGAATACAATGCTCGTCTGGGTGAATAGGTGAAGCGGCTTCGTTTCCATTGATAATCAACATCCCCGAGGTTCTCGCTTCTATTTGACTCTCAAGGGAAGGAAAGAAGAGAAAGAAAAGGTTGAACGGGAAAAGAAGGGAGACATAAAAAGAAAGAAAAAGAAAAACTGATAAAGATTAAAAAATTAAGAGACAGACGAAAGATAATTAAAAGAACAGAGAAAGAAAGAAGAGGTGAAAAGTATAGGGAAAGAAATTTTAAAAAAGAAGTGACAAGAGAAGAAATAAAAAGAGAAGAAGCAAAAGAAGAGAAAAATGAAAAATATACCAAGAAAAAAAGGGAAAACAACAAACGAAACTAGAAAAAAGAAAAAAGAAAAACGTGGAAAGAAAAGAAAACGAAGATAAAAGAAACGAAGTAGAAAAAAAAAGAAGAGCATGAAATCAAAAAAGAGTGAAAAAGAAAAAGAAATGAAAAGAGCGAGACCTAGAAGAAAAAGAAAAGAAAAAGAAAAAGGATGGAAATGGAAAAAGAAGAGAAAAAGAGACGACATAAAGAAGACTAGAAGAAAAATCTGAGAATAAGGCAAAAAGAAAGAAAATGAAAAAATAAAAAGAAATGTTTTAAGAAAAAGCCAAGTAAAGAACAAAAAGAGAAAAAGAAGAAGGACAAGAAAAAAAAGAATCGAAAAAGATTTGAAAAACTAAAAGAAAAATAAAGTAACAAAAATATGTGTTGTAGAGCAGCTGACACCCCTGTAGCGCTCTGAAATATGAAATGGTCTGTCCACCGAAATAGCTATATAAATAAAGATTAATTGCAATGAGGAGTGTCATTGACAATTATTATTGGACTGTGCATTTTGTCACTCGAACAGTTTAACCTCTCTTCCCTTTCTAATTATTGTTCTTCTGTCTTATCAACGACGATCCAACAATATGTAGAACGAAATTAGCAAGGAACCAAATTATGAGGAATTAAAGAAGGAAGTATTTGAGCGTAAAAAGCGATTTAAGAGAAAACTAGAACAGATATTAATTAAATGGTGAGCGCCTCGGTTTCAATCACATTCCCAACATCGTAAAATTTAACTCCCTGTGCCTTTTTTAGAAATACTTTCATGGCAATTGTGTGTGTGTGAACTCTTTGCTATGGCATTCGGGGTGACGAATACTTATAGCCGGGGTGACGAATACAGTTGAGCTGACTAGATGTATCCGTAATTTCTATGATAAAAGTTTATTTCCTGGTTGTGGAACCCCCTTCCGACTCTATAATTCACAAGCAACTTGAATCTCCAAAAATTTAAATTCAATGTCAATCGCTATCTACTGTTCTGATTATTTTGTCCTCTTTCCTTTCATGTTTTTTTTTTTGTTTTGTTTTCTAATACTTTCATGTGCTGTGGCCCATTGTATCTTAGTGGCTTTACTGCCTTGCTTAGTGTGAACTCCAGACGATAGAAAAAAAGTAAAAAGAAGAAAATAAAAAAGAAGAAAAAAAGTAAACTCAAAGATAATGAAAAGAAAAAAATATGTTTCAAATATGAAATCTATCTAACCAAACTAAAAGAAAAAAAGAAAGAAACCGATTATAATATTAAAACACCAACAAAAAACACGTATAGAAATAACAGTAGGTGCATAAAACCTGTTACAAATTAAAATTTCTCAGAAAAGAAACTATGATCTGGATTTGAAATGAAACAAGTTATGGTAATTTTTAAAAATCATTTCGCCCCAAGCAAGGCGATAATTATACTTAGACACAATTGTGTACATGGAGTGAAAGGACATGAGAAGACTTTAGCAATTTTGCCTTTTTGAGAACAGGCGGTGATGAAAGGACATCTGTCGTTCTTGTATAGCCAGAAAAGTGATTACTGTGGGCTATAGCGGCTGAACAAGCTAGAACCAAAGAGAAGATTGTCATTTCAATTGCTATTCCTGAGCTAGTACGAAAATTCCAATGCCGGAGACCCGAGTGGCACACTTTTCAACAGGACGATTTAAAATATACATCTAAGGGACATCGCGAAAAAAGTGACGAAATTAGTCCCAATCACTGGGTTAGTAACAAACATTTCCGGCGGACCTGAAGGAGACTAACACTACCTTTAAATTTGTTGTTTTTCTTCTTTTTTTCTTTACTTTTTTCAGCGCAGTCTTATCGATTTTTACATAAAGTTTCCGATTATCAAAAAAAAATTTGGGAAAATTTCAATATTTAAACAATTTTATTGGGGGCTCATTTTCTCATACAACGTTATAGTAAATCGATCCCCCATTCTGGAACCAATCGCGTTGGAGTCGCTTTGTTTTGTTTGTTTGTTTGTTGTTTTTGTTTTTTTTAGACGAGTTGTTGCTCTTGTTTTTGTCTTTTTCAAGTTTTCTTCAGTTCTTATGATGGCATCTTCCTCGGAAATTCCAAGAATGGCTTTATAATTGGAGTAGATAGACTAAACTATCGCCCGGTTCACACTCCACCCACGTCTATTGAACTGGTGAAGAGGCTCATCCCTTGTTTCCTGTTTAGGATGTGGTTTCCGGTTTTTTCTCTTTTCCAATCTTTTCACTCTTACGTAGCCCCTAAGAGGACTGCAAGTTCTACGAGGATTTATTATTGGTGTAACCTAAAATATAAGCTATGAAGACAACAGACAGAAAAAAACTGTAGGTACTTCTAGGAAAGCAAAGCGGAAAGAAAGCTCGAGGTTTTATTCGATCGTGTGTTTTTCATAATCTTACAGAATATCCAGCGTGCTGATAAGAGTCTCCAAAAGTTTTGAAAAACTCTCACTCAATGTTATGCCATGGGGATCTAGAAATGTGTTGATTAACACAAATGGTACTGTTGGGTTCTTTCCAGAGGCTAATTGATATGCTGACGATCCATGTAATTTTTGGAATGTCTTTTAACAGGGATGTATGTTCACGAATAGTAGACTTGGATTCTTTCCAGTTGCTAATTGATATTGTGACTATTTGCCATTTGCAATGCGTTTTTGCCATCCACTCTACACAGAGAAATAATTCCAACATCAAGGCTTTTGTTGTCCGCAGATATTTTCTGGATACCGTCAACTATAACTGCATTAACTTTTTTCTATTTGTTCTGTTTCGTCATGGGTTAAATATTTCAATATTTCACACATGAATATTCAGATTTTCTCCCATGTAATTTTTTTTTTTTTTTACAAATTCATGACACTTATCAGTTTACAAGTTTTATTTCCATCAGGTGGGTTATGGTATATCAATAATGGTAGATAGACTTGTTTGTGATATATGACAGCTGTTTGACTCAATCAGGTTGTAATATCTATCAAATGTAATAAAATACGCCAACCAAACTTAATTTAATTCCCATTATAGCCTCGTGAAGGCAAAAAGAACTTAATTGCTTTATGAACTTTTGTAACAAGAAGTCATCATTATTTAAACTGTTTACATTTGAACTTAATGGCAACCTACTGAGGGATAATCTTCTGCTCAGTCAGTCATATCTCTTTCGAGACATGATCGCCCAAGCGTGTATCACGTATGGCATTTAACTGACTGTGGATATCGACTCGGAACGAGAGATCGGGGTGCCGAGTTCCAATTCCAGTTGAATTCCTTATGCACAAACACCCTTGGGAAAGGTATTAATCCGTATCTTCCCTCCTGTTATGGGTTAAATAACAGAACAGATTGGGTTCTACAGCCTTGGCTGGCAAACAGTATACCGCAGAATGTAATGGAAACCTACTGCGGAATAATTTTCTGCCCAGTCAGCCATATCTCTTTCAAGACATGATCGCCCAAGTTGGTATCACGTATGGCACTTAAATGTCTAACTGAATAGAATAGTTGAAAACATGATTTAGGTTTCTACTGTGCATAAAGTGGAGGATAAGTTTTATATTGCTATGAAGTAATGAACTGATCCCCCATTAAGTACTACTTAATATAATACTTTTCTTCCCCCTTTAGCTATGAGTCAAATAAGAGGACAGATTGGGTTCTATAGCCTTGGCTGGCAACCAGTCTACCGCAGAAAGCAATCTACTTCAGGATAATCTTCTGCCCAGTCAGCCATATCACTTTCAAGACATGATCGCCCAAGCGTGTATCACGTATGGACTTAACTGACTGACATTCGGACTATTGTACTAATCTTTGTTGTTGTTATCACAGCATTTTGGCCTTTGTGACTTCCGGCCATTCTCGGGTGCAATCTACAGGAATTCTTAACACTTTATTTAATCTACGGGGATAGACTCTTCTCGTTTCATTTTCTAGGGATATAGTTTTTATTTTCAGTACTACTCGGTTATCGCTCTCCCGTTTCCACTGACTTCAAGTACACATTTCTCGAGCCAATCCTGTAGCGAAGTTGGAGACTTAAACCTGACTGCCAGCTGATTAGTGTTGCAACTGCTGCCTCTTATATTTTTACTGGTGCTGCTGTTGTCCGTCTTATTTTGATAGCTACTGCTACTGTTGAAAACTTACTGTCAACTCGCTTTCTTTATTACGACTCCCATACCATATTTATTTCTACGCTAGGCCTACTGAGGAGATCCTCATAGCTTGGAATATGCGCTTTCTATCTTTTTAAACGTCTGAAAGAGTCAGCTCATACACTGACCTTCTTGTTATATATATATTTTTTTATAATCATATCACCCCAAGCAAAGCATTTTACTGCCACTGCTTTGCAGGGGATTACATAGGAGGAAAGTTATGAGAAAGAGTGACAGGTTATAGGGGGTGTCAGGAAGTGGTTAAGAGAAGAATAAGAATACTAATGAGAGTGGAGTGGACGGAGAAAGGAGCATGGGAGAGAAGATGCATGTCAGTGAGATAGGAGATGATTATTGACTTTACATTTGAATTCTTGAAGATTGTAGCTGTCGAGAAAGCAAGTAAACGGAAGGGAATTCCACAAGCAGAAAGTGCGAGAAAAACAAGCCATTGGAGTAGAATTTGCGTTTACCATTTATTGGTATCACAGTAAAAGGGTGGGACCTAGTTGCTAAGCTTGTGGCTTGAGGAAATTCATATATAGGGGAAACAGTGAGTTAAGTTCATCGGAGCAGAAGCCGTGAAAGTATTTGTAGAAGAGACACAGGGAAGCCACACTGCGTCGGTGAGAAAGTGACTGTATCTGAACTATATTATTATTAATCTAAACATATTTATAAATGGAACTTTGTCTGTGTGTGTGTTTGTGTGTGTGTGTGTCCGTTACCTATAGACTCCGAAACGGCTGAACCGATTTTCTTTAAAATTTACACAGTTGTACTATAAGCGTCTGCGAGTGTACTTAGCTAGGCTTTGTGTCGAGGTACCCCTGATAAATATCGAAAATCGACAATCGAAAAAATCGGGTTATGGAAGGAGTGGTCCGATTTTAATCAAATTTGATACACTCATAGACAAAGACATAAGAAACGATATTTAGAAGTTTCAAGCTTGCAGTTCTTACAATAGTGCAGAAAATCGGTAATATATATATATATATATATATATATATATATATAAGGCAAGGTGTTTGTGTGTGTGTCTGTTTATGTGTCTGTATGTCCTTTATACAAATCCACAATTTTTATCTGATTCTCACCAAACTTCACTTCAAATATTCTTTAAGCTGAGTCTGAGCTCCAGGACCATGGATTAGTTTTAAAGCTTTCATTTCACCCGAGCAACGTCGGGCTATACTGCTAGTATTGTTGTATTATGATAACAACAAAGATGAAGACAATAGTTCGAATAAAAATACTGATCTTATCTATTCATTATTGGCTGCTACCATCTTCAAAGTACTCCTCCTCTTGTGACAGCATCATCTCACTGCTGGAAACATCCTTGTGACTTGTTTTTCGGAAACGTTGAATGTAATCACAAATTGGTTTTTATTGAAATCGGTGAGATCTCTACTTAAAAATGACTGAATGACAGAAAAACTTTCTAGAATGTTTATGTTGAGAACGTATGGCTATGTAGACTGTTGCAGGTGAAGTGGGAAGGGCAAATGTCCAAGACAAACAATTATAATAACCCGCTATATATTCATTTTTCTCGATTTTATTCTATTACACTGTCTTGGTGGACCTTTACTTTTCTTTTGAAGTTGGCCATCCACAGTCATCTACATATATCCGATTGTTAAGATTACATCCACTGATAATACATCCCTTGGGATAGCCTCACTGTAAAGGTTAGATAGATCCAGGGAGAAGATATAACCTTGTCTCACCAAACCTTCTATTTTATGCTGTTACTTAATTCATTGTCTCATTCATCTTAATACAAACTCTGAATTATTCTACCCACAGAAAATACCCACCCAAGGTCCCTTTTGCTCACATATCGATACGTGATACACGCTTGGGCGATCATGTCTCTTTTGACTATTTTCCTACAGTAATTTGTCATTACTTTCTACAATAGACTTATTGCCAACCAAGGCTATAGAAACCAATCTGCCCTGCTATTTAACCCATAGTTGGAGGGAGAAACGATGGATTAATACCTTTTCTAAGGGTATTTGTGCGTAAGTGAATGCAACGACTTTAACTGGAATTTGAATTCTTTTCTTCGATTTCTTGAACTGGATCGATAGCCACTGCGCCACAACACACATTCATAAAGAGTTCACGCTAATTAATGGATTCCACTTGTTTATCAATATATTAATAATCAAGATATTAATGCATTCATCCAATCTAATTCTTTTTCGTGCTGTGTGTCTTCAAGACATGATTGATTATGGCTCTCCACAATTTCTCATCCTTATAGCTCTCGGACACTTTTGGCCCAATTACTCATTAGAAAGTTTTGTCTTTAACTCTCCCTCCACATTCTCCACATGGGTATTGACGTTGCATTTAAATTCCTGGGGGTTGTAGCCGTCAGGAAGGCAAGTATACGAAAGAGAGTTCCACTGGCGGGAAGTGCAAGAAAGAGGCTGCTAGAGAAGAATTGTCGGCTGCATTTGATTGATCTAACTGTAAAAGTGTGGGACCTTGTTGCCAGTCTGGTTGCACGAGTAAATTCTTGAGAATTCATGAAAATATTTGTAGAAAAGACATAGTGAAGCCACACCCCGCCGGTGATAAAGTGGCTGGAGTCTAGCTGCCAGGTCGGGAACAATCACATTACAGATACTCCTTTGGAGCCTGTCGATAACACTTAGATGAACAGGAGGGGTGTCTGACCAGATATGACAGTATAGTCTGTTAGGTAGGTTACTCACTGTTCCAACTTTTTAAGGATGTGAGCGATAATTTCACTCCAATCGTTATAGCTAAAAGCAATGTTTGTCTTCTGCCTATGACTACCAGTCTCTGTTCCCCAATCCATATACAAAAGTATTCTAGTAAAGGTTTTCCAACAGTTCCTATCAATTGTGGCTCTAAGTTTGTCTTTTTACGATCTCTTCCATTCCCTCTTGTGTCACTCATTTATAAAATTGAAAAGCAACTCACTGTTTCCCTTTGTCTCTGCAGAACGTATGTGATCATAGGTGATCATCTTATCCTTTATAACTTGAAATAATGTTTGAAGCCTGATTGCCCTCCCAGGAACTCTTCTGTCATACATTTGCACAAGCTCATTAGAGAGGTTCCTCACTTTCTTTCTTGTCTATTCTAATATATTGCTTTAAGCAATATTTGTCCCCTACTTATGACTTCTATTCCCTATTTTGTCACACAAGCTCGTTAGGAATTTACTCATTGTTTTGCTTTGTCATTTCACAATGTAGATCATGCCACTCCACATCACTTTACACTTAATAGCTCCAAGTAAAGTCTATCCATTGACTATCACTCCCAGGCCCTGTTCTGCTCGTCCATTTAGACAAGCTCGTTATTTACCTGTGATTCTTTAGAAGGTGGGTTATATTGCTTCCCTAAAACATGCTATCCTTTATAGCTCAAAGCAATGTTTGTCTTCTGATTCTATTCCCCACTACCCACATTCTGTGTTCTGCCATCCACTTACACAAGATCTTTAGGTAGGCTACCTGTTTACCTTTGTCGAACGCTATGAATATATACAAATACATTTTTATTGTAAAAATATTGGCTACAGATTTTATTAGGTTGTCCCAAAAGTTCGTAAACACTTGCGAAATGGGTCTATCTGGTCCAGCACAATCGAGATAAGATATGGTTTCAGAAAGGGCAAGAGACACCGTCGGTTCAAAAACAAGATCGATTCGGCAAGAAAGTCATATTATACGTTTGGTGGAACTTTGAACGAGTCGTGTATTTTGAGTTGGTTCCGAATGGTCGTGCCATCAGTGCCGAACTTTACTGTCAACAACTTGAGCGGGTCTACGAAAAGTTGAAGCAAAAGTACCCGGCTCTGGTCAATCGAAAGCGCGCTATGATGCAGCAAGGACAGTGCCAAGCCACAGACCGCCAGGAAGACAAAAGACAAGTTTGAAGACCTGGACGGCGTTGAGGTTCTGCCACATCCAGCCTACAGTCCTGACTGTGCTCCATCAGATTACGGCCTTTTTTGCTCAATGCAACACTTTCTGAAGGGCCGCCGATTCGACTCGTTTGATGAAGTCGAGGAAGTGTGTCAAGAATTCTTTGATTTGAAGTCGGCTGAATGGTACTTTGACCAAATCCGAAAGCTTGCAGAACGATGGCAGAACGTCTTGGAAAATGATGGTCTTTATTTTGAGCAATAGTTTTTGTTGTTTTTGCGAGTAAAATTTCAAGTTTTTGCAAGTGTTTTCTGGTAACCTTAGATTACTTGGCGAGTAAAATTTCAATTTTTTGCAAGTGCTCACAATTCTAAAAGTAAAAAGAACATTACCAGTAGAAAGAAATCCAGTAATAGAGTTTAATAATAAAAAGAAAGAATCATCAAAGATACCCGAAAAAATAAATTTCAGTATTAAATGACCCAAAAGGAGGTAATATACCCTGAAAAAAACTAACCAAGCCAAACAATGATTAAGAGATCAAGTTGAAGATAAAGCCAGCTGAGTGCTATACGTGATACACTCTTGGGCGATCATGTCTCGAAAGAAACATGACTAATTGGGTAGAATATTTTCCCACAGTAGGTTGCCATTACTTTCTAAGGTAGACTGATTGAGAAGTGACTGATTAAAACCTTTCCGGAGTTCATTTGCGCGTTAGTGAACGCAACGAATTCGACTGGAATTCGAACTCAGATTTCCGATTTCTCTTTCCGAGCCAATATCCACTGCACCACAATGCACTTCCACAGTGGGCATAATTATTGAAAGTTTGAGGCTTACAGCCACAAAGAATTTGAAACAACGTTGAAATGACGTCACCTGATGACGAAGTGTACGGGTTGTCCGAAAATAGTATTCCAACGATTTCTGCATAAAATACCAGCAGCGGTGTGAACATGACATTGTTTTTGCTTATATAAGCGCCATCTTTCGATCATGTGGAAACACCGGTTGTCGTACGATTGCCAAAGTTAAGCACTGTCGACCTTAATCAGAAGCTAGATGGGTTCTTGCGAATGCCAGGTGGCGTAAACTTGGATGTGCGGGTGGTGTAATGAATAACTACTCGGAAATGGAGGTTGAAAAACTGAGTTCTAGTCGGGTTACTTATATTTGCTTACACGCAAATACTCCAGGAAAAATTGTGAATTTAACTCTTCTACCCAAACTTATGGGTTAATTAGTACAACTTTTATCAATAAAAACTATCTCTACAAGATTCTTATAATTTTTGAATTTTGAGCTTTGTTTAACGGCATATCAACCTCTGGGTTATTTCAGGCCCAAAAGGTAGAGTTTTAAGGTATTTTTAATGTTCGGTTATAGTGAGAAAGGTGATTTAGATTTTGATGAATTTTTTATTATATTAAAGAAAACTGAAGATGTCTTCTAGTTTTGTATTCAAAAATGTATTGCTGATAATATTTTTCCTTCAAAAATGTATATTTTTCAATAAAAGTATTATTATTCTTTCATAGTTTGGAGGTTAACTATTTGCTCATAGCTGGGACCCTAACAGGTTTTACCACTCTGGGTCAAGGTGGGCCTGGGAACAACAGCAATTAAGAGGTGGTTCCATGCTCCTCACAACCTCCCAATCAGAGGCCTTACTGCCGTTATATAATTTAAAATACTTCCTCGATTTGAATAATCTGTAAAAGTTTAATAAACCGTAAGAAGTCAATCAATTAATCCGATACTGAATGTTTGGAAGCAGTTGCAAAGATTCTTGTAAGGACATTGAAACAGTCAGATGTCTGTTAGTAATGAGGCAAAACAGGAAATGGGCCATTCGGGGTTATTGAGAACACTTAAAATAGTGATGGATATTTGAAGAAGGCAGATTATTTAGTTTTGATATCCCAGGCTGTAAGGATGAACAAAAACAATTGAAAATAAAAGACAAATGTCTTTGAACAGATAATAGAACAATTTTTATTTACTTAGAACAGCAAAGATTTCGTTGGAATGAAACTGTGAGTTTAACGTGAATGTCAGCTTGTCACCATGTTTAATGTTTAATGCTGCGCTTGACTTCCAAAACAGGGGAAGTAACTTAATTGGATTTTTGAGTTATTGTCCTTTATCAGGGAAGTAAATCAGCTTCCCCTAACACGTTGAAATAAAGGAAGCAGTGAAAATACAATCATTAGCTCGTTAATAACTCGTTAATACTATGCTAAAATCAATTAAGTGCCATACACGCTTTGGGCGATCATGTCTCGAAAGAGACATGACTGACTGGGCAGAAGGTTATCCCGCAGTAGGTTGCCATTGCTTTCTGCGGTAGTCTGGTTGCCGACCAAGGCTATAGAACCCAATCTGTCCTGTTATTTAACCCATAACTTGAAGGAAGAGACGGATTTGGGCGATCATGTCTCGAAAGAGATATAACTGACTGGGCAGAAGATTATCCCGCAGTAGTTTGCCATTGCTTTCTGCGGTAGTCTGGTTAACAGCCAAGGTTATAGAACCCAATGTGTCCTATTATTTAATCCATAACTGGAGGGAAGAGACGGATTAATACCTTTCCCAAGAGTATTTGTGCGTAAACGAATGCATGGAATTCAACTGGAATTCGCACGCAGCACCCCGATCTATCGTTCCGGGTCGATATCCACTGCACCACGACACACATCTTTGCGACTGCACCACAACACACATCCTATGCTAAAGTAGAACTCGTAATACGACCCATTATTAAAGATTTTGGAGAAATGTTCGGCTCATTGTACAGCGCTGTCATTCTCTATATTTACAGAAGTTAGATCAGACCGGAAATGGATTACCGTCGCCATATTTGGGCTGAAGCTACCCAATCCCTAGTTTCCATCTTCGACGGAGTTCAAAAGACATTGGAGGCGATAGATAGTTTTCCACCCTTCAACCGCTTTCTTGTAGGCGAAAAGATGTTAGACTCACGTATTTTTTGTTTGTTTGGTTTTTTTTTCGTTATTTCCAGGAAAAATGTTCAGACTTTAGCTTTACCATTAGTTCAGAACGGCTATAATTCGCTCGGCAACAGGAATGTGATGCTGCTGAAGGATGATGAGGATACCAATGACTGAATATGTGAGTTATAAGATTTTAGATAAAATGAGGACAAAAGGGACATCAAGAAAAGGAAGTTGATATTTCTGGGATATATAATAAGGAAAGAGGGCTTGGAGAAGCTGATACTTACAGGATATATTGAGGGTAAAAAGAACAAAAGAAAATAACTCATACCATACTTGATGGGCTTGAGTAAATAGATGGCGGGACAGGGTTTAGGAAGTCTAACGAAAAGACAAAATTTATTAAGAAGAGAAAATTGCAAAAAGCCATGATCAGTTACGTCCTGAAAGGACACGGCACATAAAGATGAAGATGCTATGTATACGGAGTCGAACGACGCTCATTCCTTCTGTATTCAAATTAGGAAGTTCTTTTTACCATGAGCCGCTCCTTGTGTAACAGCCTCCAACTTCCTTTAACCCAATAATCACTCGTTATCTATCCGCCATATCCTAATAATTTTTAATTCTTAGACAACTTCGACATGCTGTAATGGTGAGCAAAATTGCCTCGCTAGACACTATTATAACTGACTAGTGAGTTCGTTCCTCACTGAGTGCCCCATACTTTCGGCCTTGTGCCACATCTAAACAAAATCAACATAATCGGTATTGAAATCATAAATATTGTAAAAGCTAGCTTCAACGTGTTTTAATGGTAAGCAATCTTGTCTCGTTAGATCAATTAAAACTGTCTAGTTAGTTAGATCCTCACCGAATACCCCTAAACATTCGGCCTTGTGCCACACCTAAGCTACGCTTAGAAAACCGCTATAAATATTCTAAATTTTAAATGTGTTTGTGTGTGTGAGGTGTTTTAAAGTAGGTAAAAAATATAAGCGATGACGAATAACAGTTTCACTGACTTTTTTCTTTTTCTCTTTTCTTAGAAAAAACTTTACAACTTCACTTGCGTCTCGAGACTTGACGAGACATGGGCAACAAATAACGTGATGTGATGTGTGAATAATCATTTACATCGTGTGATTTTCTCTTTTTTCACCCCTTTTTTTTCACTGTTTTAATGACTTTCCAACAAGTATTTGTGTTCAATTCTGAGTTTAAAATTACAAGTTTTGAATGACACACGTCTTGTAAACAATTTATTTTCTACCCGGGCGACATTCTGGCCTTTATATATTGACATAGCAGTAAAAAAATGACCCCAGAAGCAAGTTTTTTCATGTAAGAAGTGTAATGAATACATAGCTGGTAAGTTATAAGAATGCAGTAGTTTAGGTGGCGGCGTAGGAAAGCGACGAACTAGGTTCAAATTTCGAGCGAATGCTCTCTTTTCATAACTGTCTTCTTTGATTTTACTTATTTCAGGCAGCATGTTGATAATGACGTACCGTTGCATCATAGTCGTTGTTAGGTTCGAAATAAATTTCCCGCACAACTTTTATTAACAAAATCTACAAAGATGTGCAGAAATGTTGTTTTTATAAGTTCGATTGTAGTGAGCGTCGGCCATGTAACCGAGCCCTCACCACATTTAAAAGGTATCAAAAGGATGAACAAAGGAATCTTGATTGTATCAATAAATGTAAGTTTATTTAACAAGAATAATGACATCAATTTTTGTTGTTTTGAAGAAATACATATGTTGAAAAATTGGTAAATGTTCATTTTAGGTGCCGACGGCTTTTCCCCCTTCAAATTTATCCAAAATGGCATTATTTCTGTGCAAATGTATATGCTGAACTCAAATCAACATCAGATGTATATTATGAACTGACCGTTTCTAGACTTGAATTTTGTTTTTGGTACTAGCGTTGTTTATGGTCGTTATAAATTATAAATCTGGTATGAACATTTTTACATTTAGAAAAAAGGTTAATAGCTGCGTTAAGAATACAAAATCACATGATCAAGATGGGTTAAATATTAGGAAATACGAGCAGGTGCAAATTCTAAATAAAAATATTAAACAACAGTTGGATTTTGGTTCAGATTTAACAATCATAAATCTACACACTTGGAAAAGTTGAGAAAACCAACCATGTTATAAACTAATAAAATGCCCAGGTCCGTGACAAGGAAGAAAATGAAGTTTACAGGTGAAATTATCACGAATATCATAATTTAAGGAAGGACGTTAAAACTAAAGACATTCGTATTAAAAAAATTAGAAAATTTATTTGGCACCGACTGGATGGAGAAATTTAAGTTCATTTTGCCAAAAACTCGAAAACATAACCGCCGAGGCAAATAATTTAATAAAAAATTTCAAAGAAACTTTTCCGGAATATTTTTTTCTGGGGTCTTGATCGGTGTAATAAGATGACAGTAAAATTCGAATTAAAATGACATCTAGCCAGAGTTTAAGGAAAAACGAAATGTGCCTTTGAACTCTTTACCAAAAATAAGTGAAAAACTTGGCAGACTAGAAAGAACCGGTGTCTTATCGAAAACTTCATACAGTCAATGGGCTTCACGGACCGTCTAGGGCTTACGGCCTATCACGTTGAATACACCGGTTCTCGCTCGATCACCGAAGTTAAGCAACGTTGAACCTGGTCAGTACTTAGATGGGTGACCGCTTGGGAATACCAGGTACTGTAAGCGTTTAGTGGCGGATGTGCGTTGTGGTGCAATGGATATCGGCTCGGAAAGAGAAATCGGTGAGCCAAGTTCGAATTCCAGTTGAATACCCTGCATTCACTTAAGCACTGGTACCCTTGGGAAAGGTATTAATCCGTCTCTTCCCTCCAGTTATGGATTAAATAACAAGGGTAGGACTTGGGGACTCTGCTCTTAGCAACAAATCCCAATGAATGTTGTAAAAATAAAATAACCTAACCCAAAATCATTGGTTATTATCCTAAAATGATCCCATAAGGACTGATAAGTCGTTAAACCTCGAAACAAACAAACAAACGGACCGTCTATTATTTTATTTCTATAATCGTCTCACACGAAGCAAGGCATTTACTAACACTGTTGAGAAAGGGGTTACATAGGAGGAAAGTTATGAGAAAGAGTGACAGGTTATAGGGGTTGTCAGGAAGTGGGTAAGAAATGGATGAGAAAACTGATGAATGCATAGTGGACGAAGAACGGAGCATGAGAGAGAGGATGCAGGTTAGGGAGATAGGAGTTGACTATTGACTTTGCATTTGAATTCGGTCCTGGGTATGACAGTAAACTGCATCCGGAAGCAAGGCCTCTGATTGGAAGGTTTTGAGGAGCATGGAACCACCTCTTAATTGCTGTTGTTCCTAAGTCCACTCTGACCCGGGGTGGTAGCACCTGTTAGAGTCCCAGCTATGGGTAAATAGATAACTGGCGTCAAAATACTATGAAAGTATAAAAATACTTCTATAGAAGTATAATATATATATAAATACTTTTATAGAAAAATATACCCTTTTGAATAAAAAACATTACCAACAATTTTTTTTTAAGAAAAAGTTATTACCATTACACATTTTTAAAGAAAAAAAAATTGCCATCGTACATTTTCGAAGGAAAAAAAATTCCCAGCAATATATTTTTGAATACGAAGCTAGAAGACATCTTCAGTTTTCTAAAATAAAAAATAATTTTTTTCATCAAAATCTGACTAAATCAACTTTCTTACTATAACCAAACATTAAAAAAAAACTTTAAACTCTACCTTTTCGGCATTAAATAACCCACATAGGTTGATATGCCGTTAAACACCTCAAATCAAAAACATTTGAATTCTTGAAGATTGTAGCTGTCGAGGAAGCAAGTAAGCAGAAGAGAATTCCACAAGCGGGAAGTGCGTGAAAAGTAGCTGATTGAGTAGAATTTGCACTTACATTTTATTGGTTTCAAAGTAAAAGGGTGGGACCTAGTTGCTAATCTTGTGGCTCTAGGAAATCTATATATAGAGGGTACCAGTGAGCTAAGTTCAGAAGCTGTGAAAGTATTTGTAAAAGAGGCACAGGGAAGCCACATTGCGCCGGTGAGAAGGAGACTGTATCCGAGTTATAGCAGAAGCACCAGACCAGCTATGGCAGCAGTATTCAATGAACAGGCGGATGGTAGATTTGTATATGTGCAGGATTGATTCAGACGGGAAAAAGTCCTGGCACTGCACATAGAACGGTCCTTCTTAGCAGCGGATTTAGTTATGGATTATATATGGATTATATATAGTCGTTCCACTTGAGGTCTGTTGTGAGAGTTAACCCGAGGAGGAGGAGTGTTTTTTTTATTTTCAGGGAGAATAGCCTGATCCATGCTGGTGGTAAGAGTGATTAAGTGAAACATTCCCGACTGTGCTGAACACGGCGCACCAAGACTATCATTATTTAATTTATTTGTTTGAAAATTATCTTTAACCAATATTCGTATTTAAGTGGATATTCTTTTTTACAATCAAACAGTATATTTATTTATTCCTACCAGCGAAATTATTTACAATAAATTTTATTACGAAAATGTGTGTCATTTGGCAGGATTCGAACCTGCGATCCCTATCAACGTAGGGGAAGCCACGAAATGATCTGGTGCATCTTTGACCGCTCGACCACAAATGATTCCACATCAATTAGTGGCTTCCTCTATGTTGATAGGAGTCGCAGGTTCGAATCCTGAATTACACACATTTTCGTGACAATATTTATCTTAAATAATCAGGCCTGTAGAAATAAATATATAAATATACTGTTTGATTACAAAAAGAATATCTACTCAAATACGAGTATCGATAAAAAATAATGTTCAAACAAATAAATTTAATATGTCGGTTGTTAAAACCATTTCGTTAACCCTCAAGATTTTCCGTAACTATCATTATTTTTTTTTTTTTACCTAAACCGGAAGAAATTAAACGGAAAGAATTTTTTTTCAAAAATCAACCCCTGTGACGCGTATCTTCAAATACAGGCGGAGGAAGAATGTTCTAAGTTTGCTCTGTATCAACACCCATCGTGGGTTGTACAAGTTCGAACGAATAGCGTTCGAGGTAAAGATTGGGCTGGCAATTTTACAACAAGTGATGGATAACAAGCTGAGCGACTTTGACTTTGCGGTTGCATATTTGGACGACATATTAATGATCAGTCAAAATGTAGAACAGCATAAGGAACATGTTCATAAAGCATGGTTCCGGATTCATGTGGATTTTGCAAGCCCACTAGACTATCTTATAATTCAGGAGGGCGGATTCAAATTGAAAGAATCTAAATGAGATTTTTTATGGAGAGGATTAAATACTTGGGACAAATTATCGATAAAGAAGGCATAAGCCGAAATCCAAAACGGGCTACAGCAATCAAGGACATCAAGGCCAGCTCCGGAAAATGCCTCTACCTTACAAAGTTTTTTTCGGATTGGCAAACTATTACCAGGTGTTTATACCAAATATGTACAACTTAGGTGCTCCATTAAACGAACTTTTGAAAAAAGACAAGAACTGGGTGTGGACACCTGAATCCTAAGAAGCATTCGTCAAGATAAAGGAATTCTTGAGGTTGGATTTATTTCCTAACAACTATAACCTAGACCAAGGCATTATAGTAGCCAGCGATGCCAGTTCGTATGACACTGGAGCATGTATTATGCACAAGAAGACAAATGGATCTCACGGACCAATAGCTCATGCGTCGAGAACGCTTCTTCCTGCAGAAAGAATTACTCGCAAATTGAGAAAGAGTCGTTAGGGATTATTTTCGCAGTAACGAAGTTTCACCGGTACATTCACGCTAGAAATTTGTTTCAAACAGACCATAAACCGTTACTGACCATTTCCGGTTCTGAATAAAGTCTGCCTGTGACTACAGCAAATACACTGCGAAGTTGGGGAACAATCCTTTTAAATTATAACTTTAAAATGAAGCTATACCATTTTTAAAAAAAACACTGTCATGCCGACGGACTGTTCAGATTCATCCCGGAACACAGAGAACTTCTTGAAAATAGTGTGATTGCTTCTTTTCGAACAGAAGAAGAATCTAAAGCCACATTCGTCGTCGTCGTCGTCGTCTTGCGGCCTTAGACGAGATAGAACTCACTACACCTCTCTAGTATTCCCTGTGCATTTGGAACCCTGGCGCAGTTTATAGCGAAATTCATAATCTTGGCAAATAGCTGAATACTTGATGATTCGCCAGGGCTATCAAGGGTGTTTTTATTGTGACACCAACACTAGATGGGTTGCCTCCAGGCCCCATCCCGTTATTTAACCCATAACTGGAGGAAAGTGACGGATTAAATCTTTCCCAAAGATACCTGTGCTTAAGTGAATGCGGGGACTGGAATTGGAACTGGAATTGGAACTGGAATTCGAACTCGGCTCACCGATTTCTATTTCCAAGCCGACATTCACTGCACCACAACGCACACCCGTCACTGAATGCTTACAGCACATGGTATTCGCAAGCGGTCACCCATCTAAGTACTGACCAGGCTCACGTTGCTTAACTTCGGTGATCGAACGAGAACCGGTGTATTCAACGTGATATGCCACATTATGCAACACGGTAAGTGAACTTTCCGGAACTCTCGACCAAATCAAACGAGAAGCTCTAAAAAAATGAGTTTATCAGGCAAAAGAAAATCAAAATTTGTGAAAAGGACCAACAGACTTCAGATGTCTTTTCTCTATGCGACGAGGTACTGCTATAAAGTGAGCGAGTTGTTATTCCCACTATACTACAAAGAAGAATTCTGAAAGTTTTCCATGCCAGCAACTCAGGGATTACAAGGATGAAAAGCGTTATTCTCAGTTATGTATACTGGCCGAACATGGATAAGGATAACGAAAACATCGTAAAATCATGTAAAGGCTGTGCCTTGGCAGCTAAGGCACCTCCAATCAAATATAGTTCTTGGCCCAAAACTGGCCGAGCATGGTTCCGGATTCATGTGGATTTTGCAAGCCCACTAGACTGATTCTTATAATTGAAGATAGTTGTTTTTGTTGGACTTGTTGTCTACATCTGTACTGTGCAGACACCCATGAGCCAACCTATTTTATAGTTCGCCAATAGAAATCTTAACCAATCAGGAAGCTCAAAATATTCAATGAGTGTGTATAAAAGGCGGTAATATTTTTCCAAGTATTGGAGTTCAATTCTGTAGAGTGTCTGATTCGAGAGTGATCGTCTTTGACGTTGTTTCATTGAACAGATTACGTGCGGCGAGGATACTCTATATCCATATACTATGACGGACATGGTCAACAGATGCCTAAAGTATACTCTATATCCAGGAACGTTGTCAACATTACATTCAGTCCGTTACTTTGTGACCATCATGGACTGTTGTTGCGATATGACATACATTCGGGAGATTGATTCTCTATTATAATCAATACATAAACTGATCACTGCGATTTATCTATAAATAATGACGAATTTTATCAACAGTTTTTCTAAGTGACCTGAAGTTTTTAGATGTAGAAATCACACTACAGACGTGACAATCAATTTCATACACGAACTGTTTGCTAGATTTGGTGTAGTCGATTGTATAGTGTCAGACAATGGGACACAATTTACGTGCTGCGATTTTAAGGATTTTGTGAAACCTTTCCAAATCAATCATATTGCAATCTCTCCATGTCACCCAACGTCCAACAGACAGGTCGATCGCTTCGGTAGCACATTGAAAAGAGCTCCAAAAAAGCTTGGGCAAATCCACAGAAAAAGCCCTACAACAGATCTTTCAGGTGCATAGAATCACATTCAAAACGCTACCAACCCAGTGAGAAAGTTTTTTTTTCCGGATGTCTCGGGATAATAAATCTTTCTGAGAAATGGGTAAAATTGGGAAAAGATTAGGAAATATGGTCTGCATAATAAAAGGTGCCAAAAGTCCTCACAAAAGACATTAAAATCAAATCAGGAAACCGCCTGTCGGAAGATGCTGACAGTGGTCCCCCCCTCCTGAAGAGAAAGAAGTAATACATGTCATTTACAATACAAATTTGATTTGCCAATCCTGCAAGTGGCACCGGAACCACGCCGTTTAAAAATTAAAAACGAAAATGACGGACTTTTTCGTCGTTAATCTAAAAAGAAAAAAATATTAAGACTCCTGCAGAGTTGATATTTATAAGTCGGCTGTTATGGTAATTTACCCATGCACAAATGATCTCTTCCAAATTTTAAATAAGCAGCAATTTCTGCTTTCTGCAAAAAGAGGGGAAGAGGTCTATACCAATAGACAGCTCTGACAGCCGGGTCAATAGTCACACTGGTGATCTTCTCATGTTGTATCTGTTTGTACTACTGTTTATGTTTAATATATTTGTTTAACTTTATTCTGCCTTATGTCTTTATTTCTGGCCCCTAACCAGGCCACGTCAGATTGTGTTCTGAGTAATATGATGTGTTCTGTTTGATGAGTCTTGTAATTCTTCTGGACTGAAAAACACCCCAAGGAAGAAAGAGACAAGTCATATCTCTAAGGTGTTCCATGGGTAAGAAAAAAGAGAGATAGAGAGAGCGGGAAACTTTTGCGCACATTTCTTATATGCATAATTGTCCAATCTATCTATCTATCTATCTATCTCAGTCAGTTCATATCTATCTATCTATCTATCTATCTATCTATCTATCTATCTATCTATCTATCTATCAGTCAGTTCATATCTATCTATCTATCTATCTATCTATCTATCTATCTATCTATCCCAGTCTGTTCATATCTATCTATCTATCTATCTATCTATCTATCTATCCCTATCCCAGTCTGTTCATATCTATCTATCTATCTATCTATCTATCTATCTATCTATCTATCTATCTATCTATTCCATTAGTGCAAATATTCTTGGCGCCGAAGGCAACTTATTGATTGTCTTGTCCTAGTTAATTTTCCAGTTTCTCTCTGCTCACGGATAGAGAAGCTCATCTCTATCCAATCATGCAAAGTCGTCGAAGTTTACAAATGAAATTTCCTTAAGTAAGGCTACTAATAAAACAGCCCAACTTTAATAATAGTCCATCTGAGCCAATACTTCACACTTCACAACATTTCTCTCACAACCAGTATTTCATTAATTTTCCGCTTGATAGCATCGTATTTCCTAATTTCAAAATGAAATTTGTCTCACTATCATTTGCTCTCCCTGCCTATGAAGACTCTTAAAAGTTTTCGACGTAACCAAGAAAATAATACAAAATACTTCCCAGTTTTGTTAATATGGGCTAAGCTAAGAACATTCAACATTCACTCCTATCTGTAGATTAATTCACACGTAGAAAACTATATATATATATATAAATGAAACTTTGTCTGTGTGTATGGATGTGTGTGTGTTTGTGTGTGTGTGTGTGTGTGTCCGTTACCTATAGACTCTGAAACGGCTGAACCGATTTTCTTGAAAATTTACACAGTTGTACTATAAGCATCTGCGAGTGTTCTTAGCTAGGTCTTGTGTCGAGGTACCTCCGATAAATATCGAAAATCGATAATCGAAAAAATCGGGTTATAGAAGGAGTGGTCCGATTTTAATCAAATTTGATACACTCATAGATACAGACAAAAGAAATGATATTCAGAAGTTTCAAGGTTGCAGTTCTTACAATAGTGCAGAAAATCCATAATATATATATATATATATAAAAGGCAAGATGTTTGTGTGTGTGTCTGTTTATCTGCCTGTATGTCTTTATTTTTTAAACCCTTTTATTTTAGTTTTTGCTTCGGGTTTGGCTCTAAGTAGGTATAATTGTAGTTCTTAGTCTCAGCCATGATACCATTTACTCAGAGGACTTATTTAGCCTTCAAAATTCAGTTTACGACGAAAAAAACTTATTTGATAGCGATACTAGGAAATCAAAATTTGACTTACATCCATTCATTTTTCTTTCGGTCTACGATTTCGCTTTAACTGGAAACAACTATTGCTTTTTAGTCTTTCGAACCAACGTCCAAAGAGTCTGAGATCCAGGACCATGGATTAGTTTTAAAGCTTTCATTTCACCCGAGCAACGCCGGGCTATACTGCGAGTATATATATATATATATATATGACCAACATTTCTAAATTTCTAGAACATGAAATTAGAAAAGAGGGTTTGAAAATTTGATAGATTGTTCGGCATTCACTGCCGTATAAGTGAACAAATATTATATCAGTTTATAAACGCTCGATATAATTATAGCTTTGTAAAACATCCAGTATTAGATATTTCTGAAAAGGTTTGAATAACGAGTTTTCGCTTCAGTGATTGGCGCAATACAATCTTCGAGACTCATATTCCCTAACACATTTAGAATTACACTAGAATTAAGAAAACCTGATACAGGATGCTTTAAAAAATACTTCCCACATATACCTACCCGGAATACCTTCCACATAATGGTAAGACATTAGTATCAACAATATTTTCATTTAGTTAATGTCTTACAATTATGTGGGATGTATTTCGAGGAGGTATACGAAAGCCGTTCAAAACGTTTTAAACCTCACACAAAAAACGAGTCGTAGCTGAACATTTTCACTCTAAACCGAGCGTTCATACAGTATTTATTGAAGAAAGGTATGACACCCAAGACAGTTCTTTAGGACATACTACAGACACTTGATGAGGATTCACATCCCTATGCAACTGTGAAGAAGGGGCTGTGGAATTCAAGTGTAACAGTGACAAAATAGATAGATGAACCTCAGTCAGGTTATCCAAAAGCCTTAACGACTGATTAACAAGGACAGATGCATTACTGTCGAACAGATAGCAAAGCCAATAAGGATTCATTCTGGTTCGGTCCATGAACTTTTAACGGAGATCTCGTGAGTGGGCAACCTGTCTGCAAGATAGGTCGCAAGAATGCAGACACCAATCGAAAACCTGATGTAACACCGAGCCAGGCTAGCTCGCTGACCCCTTGTCTGAAACCTGTTGTGATGATGATGAGCGGAACCTGTGTCAGGGTTGATGTTGTCGAACACAGCACCAGTTATGAAAACGCTTTCGGGTTGCTAGTCGTGATAGTCTCGTCACAGTAGCTGGTCTTCAAGACGTCTATTACAACGGTGAGCTTTCCTGTCTACGCTGTGTGTTTTGATCTCAGGAAAGATACGTTCAAAACCCAGTAGCCGTTTCTCTACCACCTCCAACCAGACCGGACACACGTGTACACTTGCATTGATAAAATAAAACACAGCACCCCCACAAAAAATGAATCAGTTCGAAGACGCCTAGATGAGTTGCGGAAAAAGTTTTTATATATATATATAAAAATAATTAACAAAAAAAGCAAAATAAACAATCGTCGAATTCAGTTTTCACAACGGAGCGAAAATTTCGTTAGAATAATCAGAGCTTTCAATTTTCCCAATTACTTTTAAAAGAAAAAGTTGTTTCATGGCTTTTCATCAAAGCTTTACGGAAATAGCCGAAGTGAATCGTAAGAGGGGATGTGGCGACGGCGGTAGTAAGTTCGTTTTGTCTCTTCCGCAACTCTGAAACTGATTTTTCTCACGGGAGTCTCGATTTTTATACTTATCCCAAAATTCTCTTACAGGATGCGGAGAGACCCAGGGTATCTTATGCAAATCAAATCCTTGACCAATGAGATTACTTCCACCTACACATTTCAAGGTGGGCGTTTGGTTCAACCAGTGAACAGCAATATCTCTTCTGATGTAATCTCATATCATCCTCTTCTTCTTAATTCAACTAATTACGTCAGCAAATCCAACCTTTAGCTTGGAAAATTTAACTCCAGTGAGATCTATAATTCGTTTTTCTTCTCATAGTCAAAGTTTTTACTTTCTTAACCTCATCAAAAGTTTTTTGACAATTTGTTTTGGCTATCGCTATTTCTCACTTCCACTAGCCGAAAACCCAATCTTCTGAAAAACAATGCAAAAAATATATATATTCTTCTTTTCTCCCCAATTTTCAGCTAGTTTTTTTTTATTTTTCAGATTTTTCAGGCATCCAAGTAATGAATATTTCTAATCAGAAATTGCGATTTACAATAAACTTCAAAATTAACAATACCACTAATAATGATTTCTTTTGCTCCGTCGTATTAAACTAAGAATTACATTTTTTTTTCATGTACAGAAATAGTGTTACACTGAAAAGGGTTGCCATTTCCAGGAGACTTCTGGCTCGTTTCCAGGCTGACTCTAAGAATTTCAACCGCAGATTAGTAACTGAAGATAAAACATGGGTTCACCACTTCAAATCTGAATGAAAGATTCAAAGCAAACAGTGGGAACACCCCCCCCACGAAAAAGTTCAAGGAGGCAGTGTCTATTGGTTCTAAATACGTAATTATGATAGAGGACCTGGAAAATGGAAAAACATTTCATGAACAGTATCTCTCGTGCAGTGGATATCGACTTAGAATGACAAATCGTGGAGTCGAGTTCGAATTCCATTTGAATTCCTTGCATTCACTTACGCACAAATAATCTTAGGAAAGTTATTAATCCGTCTCTTCCCTCCAGTTATGGGTTAAAAACAGAACAGATTGGGTTCTATAGCCTTAGCTGACAACCAGCCTACCGCAGAAAGCAATGGCAACCTACTGCAGGATAATCTTCTGCCCAGTCAGTCATGTCTCTTTCGAGACATGATCGCCCAAAGCGTGTATCACGTATGGCAATTAACTAACTGAATACAATAGTTGAAAACAAAGCTTCTGCTGGGCATAAAATGGGGAACGGTTTTCTATTGTTATGAAGTAATAAACTGATCCCCTAGTAATTACGACTTTATAATATAATACATCGCTTCCCTCTATAGCTATGAGTTAAATAAGAGAACATTTTGGGTTCTATAGCCTTGGTTGACAACCTGTCTACCGCAAAAAGCAATGGCAACCTACTGCGGGATAATCTTCTGCCTAGTCAGTCATGTCTCTTTAGAGACATGATCGACCAAAGCGTGTATTACGTATGGCAATTAAATAACGGAATACAATAGTTGAAAACAAAGTTTCTAATGGGCATAAAATGGGGATAGGTTTTCTATTGTTATGAAGTAATAAACTGATCCCCCAGTAATTACTTCATAATATAATACTTCTCTTCCCTCTCTAGCAAAAAACAATGGCAATCTACTGCGGGATAATCTTCTGCCCAGTCAGTCATGTCTCTTTCGAGACATGAACGCCCAAAGTGTGTATCACGTATGGCACTCAACTGACTGACTGACTGACTATGCATCAGAATTAAAACAACTGAAAGAAAAATTAAAGTCAAAACGCAGAAACTGAGAGCAGGGATGCTGTTGCGCCAAGTTAATGAGTCCATTCAGACTATCCAGGTTTCAGTCGCTAAAACACCCAACTGTGGATTTGAACTGCTACTCCACTTCCTCCTTACACACCAGACTCCATCTGATTTTATCCTGGTTTTGAAATTCAAAACCCCACCAGCGTGGTTACTATTTTGGAAACAAATATGAGATCATATGTGCTGTGAAAGCATTTTTCGAAAACCAGTTCGCCACCTTTTTCCGTGATGCTTAAGCATAGTTGGACCAAATGCATTGATAACAAATGAAACTATATTTAAAAATAGCGAAAAACTGTCTTGTTTCTTCAACTCCATCTGGATGAAATTTAAAATGTTGATCCACCCTCCTACAGGAAGTGTTTCTCTCGCAACATGTATATATCTATACACAAACCTCTGATGCGCTCTACATTTTTATATTTCAAAGTCGCCAGACAAATAAACACAGACACACATACACTCTAATGTCAGATTGCGTCAAATCAAATGAAGAAAAAAAGGATTGTATTTTGCAGACCTTGCTCCTGGTGACCAATCAGATTCGTGAATATAACGTTCAGCTTCTCTACGCTTTGACAATGCGGCTTTTGTCAGTCTCAATCAACACCCGGCGGCCATATTCACTTTTGTTAAAATGATAGAAGAATCGAAAAACAAAGTTAAAAATAAAAGCAATAATAGTCGGTTAAAAATATCAAGACAAAATTAGTGAAAAAAGGTTTTAGGCAGAATAATATATTTTTTCTCCTTTGTAATTGAACAAAAAAAAAAACTTTTTAAGTAGGGGATGATTTTTATTCTTATTATTCTGTTGTTTTCATTCTTTATGTTAAACATCACATCTATTTTTTGTCTCTTACATATTCTCCTATAGTTTTAGTTTCGTTATTTACTTAAACTTTTCGCTTTTCATTTTATGTCCTGTATTTTTCGTTTTCATAGCGTAAAATTTCTCTGTAATGTGTAGTCATATTTTCTTTTCATTAAGTTCTTCACGTTTCAGGGTTGCCTTTCGTGCTTTTTAAGAAAGATTTCCTCAGATTAGTTTAAGTATGACACAAGATGAAAATAAAATCATGAAGATTTTGATGCGTCAAAATTTAAAATTGTTAAAATCAGGATCCAAAAGAGTGTCTTTAAATAGACAACAGCGATTGTCACAGCTGAAAATCACCTATTTAAGCTAAAATCACCTCGCTTATAAGATCGCCTCGCTTATAAGCTATAAGCTAAGCCAAGATCGTCTCGCCAATTTGTTGTGGAGTTTTTGTGCCAAAACTTCGCCTCAAAGCTGTAATGACCGGTTTAGCCGGAAGTAAGACATGGAACACAGAAGGTAGTTTCAAAACAGGGTATTAGTACAACAAGAACATGGGTACAATGTAAATGTTAGTCATAAGTAAGTCCGGACGGTGCAGTTGCGCTGCTCATTGCCTGAATCGAAGCTGGCTTTAACTGAGTACTAGCTACGTACTTGACTGCCTACTTAACTGCGTTTAACTGCAGGTAATTATATAGTAAGAGGAAGAGTCCATTCCTCGTAGGATGGCACCATAACAATAGGTTAAATAAATCCTATATAGTGAAAAAAATTAGTGATTCTACCGGGATTTATTGTGTGTTAATAAAAACATCAAAATGGCAGTTAATGCTGAAAAATCTCATCAAAAAGAAGGAAAAACTTGAATCAACTGAAATGTGGTTCTACAGAAGCATACTAGATATAAAGTGGGGGATCAATTCCATATCACAATCAATATATAAACTGACTCCTCACTTTGTGGCCACAGCAGTTTTTATACATCTATATTCCTGAGATCCAAAAGCACAAGCATGCATTCCAGAAGCTTAGTAGAGTATTAAGAGACAGGAAAATTTAACCATCACACCTTGTTTGTCATTTTTAATGAAACCCGCATAAAAGAGTGATTGCTGCCTAAATATACAATATATATATGTTGCCTTTGAATTTCACTTAAAACTTTAAAAAGTTCCCCGACCTAATATAATGTAATCCAAATAGAATGTGATCCAGAAATGTATTTTGAAATAATAAGATCAAGAAACTACGTACGAATTTGTCATATATCAGCTCGAAGCACTACAGTAATTTCTTTTTAAAATATAAAATGTCAAAAATGTTTTATGCTTAAGCAGCAAAGAAACCCTAAGTAATATATATATATATATATATATATATATATATATATATTCCATAGCTCCACAGTTTCAAGCATATAAAATGTCTTTTTAACAAAAGATTAATTATTTTTTACTCAGGCAACTTGCATTGAATTTTTTGTATTATCTGAACAATAACACATACTTAAAATATTTTATTTTGTATCGAGAAAAAGAAAAGCAAATAATGAATTGTGTTTCTCCAAATGTGCACGGATTTTTTTTCTAAAGCAAATTGCCCTTGTACATGAAATAAATCTGGAACCATTTTTCTTTCACGATTCACCAATGATGTCTCGTTTTTTTTTAACTATTCCTCCATTATCTATTATACAGCTTCAAAGTTCAGCACAAAAACGGTACAAAAAGTTTCCTTTATTTCTTTTGTTACTTTTCTTTGCTTTTTTACTTGAAAGCAAATATTTTTAAAACTACAGAATTTTTAGTTAAATATAAAAACGAAAAGCACTGATATATTCCTCTTTATTCGTCCTTTCTTATTTTCACAAAAGAAACTCTTATTCCTTTCATGATACAAATTAGTGACAGATTACTCTGTTATTTAACCGTGTAATGTATACAGAAGTTCGATATTTTTTTATTCAACGGGAATTGGAATTTGTCACCAAATTTCAATGCAATTATATTCGTTGGTGGTTTTTCTTCTTTTTCTTTTTTCTTTTTTTCTATTTTTCATTATTGGTGATCGTCTGCTTTTTGTATGCTTTGATTGTAGGTTGTTTGACAGTGTATTGATACCTGAACAAAACGATAGAATTGTTGATAAACTGCTTTGAGCATTTCGATGGAGGCTTGAAAAGAAGAAAATAGTGTCACGCAAAAAAAAAGAAATTGGAAAGAGGGAGAAAAAGATGTTTTACATCTCTCAGCAGAAATACAAAGATAGAAACGGGCGTAAGACAAGGATGGGTCTTTTCACCGGATCTGTTCAACTTGTACAGCGAGAATATTTTAAGGACCCTAGATGTTATGCCTGGATTCGTCATCGGAGGCCACAATTTAAACAATCTAAGGTACAGTGCTGATAGCAGACACAGAAAGGAAGCTACAAGACCTCCTACACAAGGTAGCTGAAGAGAGTGACAAGAAAGGGCTACAAATGAACTGCAAGAAAACCGAATGCAGGGTCATCAGCTAAAAGGGCAGCCCAATATGTTAAATACAGGTCGGGGATACTAAAATCAAGCAGGTACAAAAATTTAAATACCTGGGAAGTGTTCTAACAGAAGACGGAAAATGCGACACAGAGTTCCGAAGGCGAATTGGCATGGCGAAGTTGAGTAAAGTTATAAGAAATCTGACAATTTCGCTAGGAACAAAAAAGAGTACTGGATTGCTATGTGATGTCAGTTCTTTAATATGGCAGTGAATGCTGGACAATATCATCAAAGATGAAGGAGAGAATTGAAGCAATTGAAATGTGGTTCTACAGAAGGATGCTGCGAATACCGTGCACCGAGCATGTGAGCAATGATAAGGTTTTAGAAAGGATGGAAATGAAAAGGAAGTTAATACTGAGCATAAGGAAGAGACAGCTGAAGTTCCTGGGACATGCAATGAGGAAAGAGGGCTTGGAGAACCTGATACTAACAGGCCAGATAGAGAGGAAAAGAGGTAGGAGAAAGCAGCGGATAACATATTTGAAGGACCTGATCAGATGGCTGAACGAAGATTGCGTGTTGTAACAGGAGAAGGCATGCCAAGAGCCACCAGGGATAGGGAGACGTGGAAAGCCATGATCGCCTACGTCCTGATGGGACAAGGCACATAAAAGAAGAAATAATGTTCTCTTTTGTTTTGAGTTCGTCGAAAGACGGAAAAGACATATCAGAGACGCTGCTTAGTTTCGGTAAGAAAATGAAAGAAACAAACGGACGATGGATGCTTTTAACGTCTATTTCAGTGAAATGGGAAAAATTACAATTTCACATGTTTTCATTTCTATCCCAATACTTCTCAAAACAACTACAAACGTTTGTACTATAGATTGACTAATTATATCATCCAGTCCTTTGTTGTTTCCATGTATGTTAGTAAGCCAGTAGTTGTTGTCTTGTATGACATTTCTAGCTGAATAAGACCTCTTCCACCTTCTTTACGGGGTATATATAGACGGTCTACATCAGTCTTTGGATAGAAAGAGGGTTTTTCTTTTAGAGTCCATTCGTCTGTCATTTAGAGACCAGTTCAAGATGTTGAAACTATATTAAACTACTGGAATAGCAAGATTATTAATGGACATAATTTCGTTCTGAAAATTCAATTCAGTTTCTATTATTATTATGTCATTTTTCATCATATTTTGATTTCTGCTATGGTCGCACTACCAACCAAGTCTGCGGGAAGACCTAAGGCAGGTCGTGGCGTCTTGTTATGACTCCATTTCATGTTTTTCTATCCCCCCTATCACCCCTAGAGTTACATAGACAAAGTTCTCCTTAGTTTGTGAGCTGTACTTAATAAGACACTTTTTGTATATCTCTTAAGCTGGGGTTTCCAAGGATTCTTTCAATGTGTTGTTTTCTTCCATTTTTATCATTCCAAGTGCACCTACTATCACTGGCACAACTCTTGTTTTCAATTTCCACATTTTTTCTATTTCAATTTCCAGGTCTTTATATTTTGACAGTTTTTCAAATTCCTTGGTTGCTATGTTACAATGCGCTGGACAAGCCATATCAATTAATAGACAAGTTTTTTCTTTCTGGTTTTTAACAATAATGTCCGGCCTATTTGCTTCAATTTTTCTGTCTGTGTAGATGATGTAATCTCATAGAATGGTGACATTTTCTATTTCTGTAATCGATGCTGGGTGATGTTCATACCAGTGTTTCTTTACAGATTTTCCATAGTATTTGCACATTGTCCAATGTAAATATTGCCCCACTCTATCGTGACAATATTTATATTCATTTGGGGCAAGTATTATTATTATTATTATTATGTCATTTTTCATCATATTTCGATTTCTGCTTTGGTCTCACTACCAACCAAGTCTGCGGGGAGACCTAAGGCAGGTAGTGGCGTGTTGTTATGGCTCCATTTCATGTTTTTCTATCTTCCCTATCATCCTCAGCATTACATAGATAAAGTTTTCCTTAGTGTGTGGGCTGTACTTAATAAAACAATTTTTTGTATGTCTCTTAAGCTGGGGTTTCCAGGGATTCTTTCAATGTGTTGTTTTGTTCCATTTTTTATCATTCCAAGTGCACCTACTATCACTGGCACAACTCTTGTTTTCAATTTCCACATTTTTTCTATTTCAATTTCCAGGTCTTTATATTTTGACAGTTTTTCAAATTCCTTGATTGCTATGTTACAATCCGCTGGACAAGCCATATCAATTAATAGACAAGTTTTCTCCTTCTGGTTTTTAACAATAATGTCTGGCCTGTTTGCTTCAATTTTTCTGTCTGTGTAGATGGTGTAATCCCATATTATTATTATTATTATTATTATTATTATTATTATTATTTCATTTGGTATAATCTCTAACCCTTACATTTTTTTAAATGAACCGTTTATTGCCATCATTATTAACTACCTGGTGAGATATTTTTCTCTCAATGTCGAAACAAAATATACAATTTTGTTGTAGTTGATAGCCTTTCACGTGTTCTAACGTAATAATTAATAATAAATATTCATTGTTCCAGTTTATATTAAGCATTGTTTTAAATTAATATTTTAAACGTTGCAATTTTTTTCTTCGTTCTTATTCATTTGGATATATAAATATTTGTTAGGAAAAATAATTTAAATGGTATTGTTTATGAATTATGGCAAAATCTGAACAGAGTTTGAAAGCAAAAAGCAAATTAAGAAAAACTTTTACAGTGTCGACATGATTTTATGTTATCTCTCCTCAAATTGTAATACAATTTTACTTCTCTAGGAAGACAATCAGTTTAAAGACAATTATAAGTTTTGCCTTTGTAAAGTTCCACTCTTTTAATTTGATATATTCACTGTTCAAAGGTGATTGGAAGTATTAATATTATTACCGTAGGGCTAAAATGTGCCCCCAAAATAGTTTTGAATGTCTCGTCTCTATCTCATTCTGGATACAGGTTCATTATACTCGACCACTATCATCGCTGATGAAAAAGATTGACCCTCCTCCCCGCTTTAAAACCTCGAAGACATGCACAAGTGGTTAATGTCAGGCTAATCACAAGCAGGTCTGTGATAGACAGCGGAAAATTTACTGCAACCCATCTCATATAATCATGACAAAAAATGTACACCTGAATACCTCCAGTAAATTATGATCAGAAATAGCTATTATTATAGTGTTTAAGCTTTGTTGCCCCTAAGTCTCAACCAGAGACATCAAGAAATAAAAAGCCTTATTTTGTATCAGAAGATGCAATAAGAGGAGTAGTCTTGGAGAAAATAATATGTTGACACTATATATTCCACACAAGATATGTGGTTACTTCGTAAAAGGATATCAACACAAGACATATTCATTGCATTAGAGATCTCAACAAGAAATTTGGTCACTGTATATAGGGATATAAACACGAGACAAATGGTTGCTCTATATAGAGATATCAGCACAAGACATACGGTCACTGTATATAGAGATATCAACTCTAGACATATGAGATATTAACACAAGAAATATGGTCACTATATATAAAGATATCAACACAAGACATAAGGTCCCTCTATATAGAGATATCAACACAAGGCCGAAAACTCTACATAGTTTTCGGCCTTGTGTTGATATCTCTTGTACTGATATCTTCTGGTGAAGACCTACGACAAAAGGGACAGCCGAATGTCCCTCCAATCCTTGACACTCATCTTGCTCAATTCAAAGAGGACATGTGGGTGTAACTCAGAAGAGCCAGGCAAGTGCTTCCATCGGAATATATTGAACTTGAATTCCGCTACCAAGAATCTTATAAAGAAAGCATTATGTAGAGGAACTATATATGTTACAGAAAATCCCGAAGCTAAACGAATACCTTTAACAACAGACATATTAAAATTATTTGTTTGAACATTATTTTTGATCGATATTCGTATTTAAGTAGATATTCTGTTTATAATCAAATAGTATATATATATATTCATTTTTACCGGCCTGATTATTTACGATAAATGTTTGTTACGAAAATGTGTGTCATTCGGCGGGATTTGAACCTGCGACCCCTATCTATATAGGGTCTTAAACAGTCTAAACGAAGTCAACTCAAGCCTATATAACACAATTTTCGATTCACCTAAATAACCATCTCTGCTCTGAAATGTATCGTAATGTCAACAAATGTAAGCATACAATGTTTCGGAAATTCACGAAGATTAACAATGACACACATTTTCGTAACAAAAATTTATCGTAAATAATCAGGCCGGTAGAAATAAATATATAATACTGCTTGATTATAAACAGAATATCTACTTAAATACGAGTATCGATCAAAAATAATGTTCAAACAAACAATTTCAGTCTGTCTGTTTCGTTAATCTTCCTTAATTTCCGTAACATGTTGACATTATGATACATTTCAGAGCAGAGATGTTTATTATGATGAATTTGAAAATTGTGTTATAGACTTAATTTGAATTCATTTAGACTGTTGGTCATTTGTGGTCGAGAGATCTGAGATGCAGCAATGAATTGATGGCTTCCCCTATATGGATAGGTGTCCCAGGTTCGAATCCTGCCAAATGACACACATTTTCGTAACAAAAAAATATCCTAAATAATCAGGCCGGTAGAAGTAAATATATAAATATATTGTTTGATTATAAACAGAATATCTACTTAAATACGAGTATCGATCAAAAATAATGTCATTTCAAATTGTCGGTTGTTTATAACCAGTTTCGTTAATCTTCGTTAATTTCCGTAATATAAAACAGAATATCTACTTAAATACGAGTATCGATCAAAAATAATGTTCAAACAGATCATTTCAAAATACCGTTTTATAATAAATTTACCAATAATACAGCAATCAAAGCGAAAGAACATTTTCACGGCATAAGTAATTTTTTTAATTTGTGTAAATAGACTATTCTATCGCCCCGTTCACACTCCACCCTCTTCTTTTTAACAGGAGTAGAAGTGCATGCCTTGTTTCTTGTTTAGGAAGGGGTCTTTGGTTTCTTTCCTCTCCTCCTGGCCTAGTGGTAGTGCTGACGCAAACTTTTTGCAATATTTGTGGATGGCGGCAACGTTTCTTCATTCTAATGGTATCAGGTTGGCAGTTTCCTGGTTGCTGCTTCCGACTGATAGTTAGGAGCTCGAACTCTGGCCTAGCGTCTTCAGAAGCTCCTCTGATCAACAGTTGAATAATATCGGGTTTCTTGTCGTGTCATGTCATGCATGGATGGGTGTCCCTGCATGAACCTCTGGTGGGCAACCCTGAGGATACATTATGCTGCAGTCTGTGCCAGTTTCCCACCTACACATGCTGCATACAGCGACTGACTAATTCTACTATAGGCCTCTCTCTTAATAAAACTTACTAACCATGAAATCACACTATCAAAATAGCAAAACTAAACAAGCTGATAAAAACACCCTAACCTGTCAACATATCCTTCGCAAACATACGAAGTATACGTAATAAGTTTCACAGCGTTGAATCCTTCCTCCAAGTAAACACGTCTGATATCTTAGCCCTCTGTGAAACTGTTGTGAGATCTCCCCTTTGTATATGATAATGGACTCGACTGAGTATACATATACTCCTGTCATAGAGAGAACAACAGTTGAGGGTTGAGAGTAATCGTAGAGATTCGTGATAATTATCGGAGAATACCGGAACTGATACGTAAGTTACCGAGAGATGCGGAAGTTACCCAGAGACTACCGCATCAGAAGTCAGACTAGCTCTGAGCTCCACTCAGCTGGAATAATATTCACGGGTATACTATTTCCAACTACTTCACTTCAAAACTTGTATATATTTATTTCTTACTAATAGTATTCCTGGATTTACTAACTAAAGGTTTGTATATTACGTTCAGTATAACCTACTTTTCTATCTCAATATCTGTTTTTGTTGTTCATTATTTTGTGCGGTTTCTCACCCGGATCCACAACAGAAACTAACTTTGACCCTTCTACACCCTCTTCTGAGTTCTACGTCCCTGATTACCTTCCCCTCTTCCAGAAGGACTCCAATGTCCATATGTCATGAGCTTGGTGTTTATATCTCTTGCTAGGGTGATCTCTCTTGAATCCCTAGATCATTATTACATATGTTTCCGTTTCTCCCTACTAAGCTCGGGCAGCTGTCTTTTCTTTCTCTACCGCTAGCCCCTCATCTCTTGACTGTTCCGTACTTGACAACATCTCCAATAATACTGATATAGCCATTTCTTCTCATCCGTTTGCCCATATGTTTGTGTTTGGTGACTTTAACCCTCACCACGCTAAGTGGCTGGAAAACTGTCACAGATTTTGCTGGTATCCACACCATGATTTTTTTAATTACTCAGTCCCTTACGCAAGTGGTGGATTTCCCCACGCGTTTCTCTAACAACACTAATGGATCTGACTCACAGCTAGACCTTTGTTTCAGATCCATCTCCTACTCTTGCAATGTCAAGCACCCCTGCCCTCATGGAAACTCTGACAATGTAGTGATTTCTGTTAACATCTCCTTCCACTCTCACTCTACCTAAGAACCTCATACCAGCAGAATATCTACTTTTACCAAAGGAGAATCTGTAATGTGATCGATTCCGACCTGGCAGCTCAGATGCAGTCACTTTCACACCGGCGTAATGTGGCTTCCTTGTGTCTCTTCTACAAATACTTTCACGACTTCTGCTCCGATGAACTTAGCTCACTGGTGCCCCTATGTATGAATTTACTCGAGCTACTAGACTAGCAACTAGGTCCCACCCTTTTACAGTGAAACCAATAATATTTAAATGCAAATTCTATTCCATCAGCTTCTTCTTTCGCACTTTAGACCTGCGGAATGCTTAACCGTATACTTGCTTCCCCAACAGATACAATCTTCAAGAATTTAAATGTAAGGTCAGTAGTCAGCTCCTATCTCATTGACTCGCATCCTTTCTCTCATGCTCTTTTCTCTGTCCACTCTACTCTCATCACACCACTATTCCCATCCTTCTCTTACCCACTTCCTGATACCCCTTTATAACCTGTTCCTCATTCTCATCACTTACCTCCTATGTAACCCCCTGCGCACCAGTGGCAGAAAAAATGTCTTGCTTGAGGAGAAATGATTAATATATATATATATATATATATATACTAGCAGTATAACCAGACGTTGCTCGGGTGTAATGAAAGCTTTAAAACTAATCCATGGCCCTGGAGCTCAGACTTATTGGCCGTTGGCACGAAAGACTAAAAACAATAGTTGTTTCCAGTTAAAACGAAACCGTAGACTGAAAGAAAAATGAATTTTGATTTCCTGGTATCGATATCAAATTTTCTGTACTATTGTAAGAACTGCAACCTTGAAACTTCTGAATATCTTTTCTTATGTCTTTGTCTATGAGTGTATCAAATTTGATTAAAATCGGACCACTCTTTCTATAACCCGATTTTTTCGATTATCGATTTTCGATATTTATCGGAGGTACCTCGACACAAAACCTAGCTAAGAACACTCGCAGACGCTTTTAATACAACTGTGTAAATTTTCAAGAAAATCGGTTCAGCCGTTTCAGAGTCTATAGGTAATAGACAAACACACACACAGACACACACACACACACAAAGTTCCATTTATAAATAAGTTTATATATATATATATATATATATATATATATATATATATATATATATATAGCTTATCATTTTTTAAGGAAATCAAACAGCATTGAAAAAATATCAAATGCAGCATAAATATCTGATAGAACAGATGATTTTACCGCAGTAGGTTGTTATTACTTTCTGTGGTAGACTGTTTGCCAACCAAGGCTATAGAACTCAATCTGTCTTGCTATTTAACCTATAGCTGTAGGGAGAAACGACGGATTAATATCTTTCCTAAAGGTGTTTGCGGGTAAGTGAATGCAAGTCTAATATTGTGCTTCAATTCAAAGGGACTAGGCACCATAATAAAGCACTCATCCAAATAATTATCATTAAAGTATTTAAAGAACACAAAGAGGTAGCCTTTTGATACGATGGGAAGGTGACAAACTGAGCTGCCAGATCAGGCTCTATAACAATGCTGATTTTTCGTTAGATATAAACCTACCTACCTGTATCTGTTTCGGCATTCACCCTGGTCGGGTTGGGCCGGCTTCTTCCTATGGAGAAAGATTCGTTGGGATTTTTTAAGGGCAGAGTCCCAAGTCTTACATGCATTTTTTAATTATCCCACAACAGGTTGCCAATATCTACTGCGGTAGACTGGTTGCCAGCCAAGGCTATTGAACCCAATCTGTCCTGTTATTTAACCCATAACTGGAGGGAAGGGACGAATAAACACCTTTTCCAAATGTATTAGCGCGTAAGTGAATGCAGGGCATTCAACTGGAATTAGAACTCGGCTCCCCAATTTCTCGTTCCGAGCCGATATCCACTGCACCACAACGCACATCCATATTGGTTATTTACAAGAAACTCTAAATTATATGTGGCAGCGATAATCTATGTATGAATAAATGGTAAAGATATAGATTTTTAGGGTTTAAAACTAAGTGTTTATATATATTTATTTTTTTTATATCGGGGGTCGGGGCTTGAAGTGATAATGAAGGATAGATTATTCATTGTCTGTTAGTCGTTTTTTCTTTAATCAAGTAAAAAACCCACATCGTTTTTTGTTTTTTGTTTTTGTTTTTTGCTTTTGTTTTTTTGTTTTTTTTGTGTACTGGATGCCGACTAATTTCGCGAAGGCCCATAAACAGCCAATCGCTGAGTTCAAGCTTAATCTCACCAACAGAGGAACGTTTACTGTTAATTTCCCCCGCTAGTCAATAGAACTTTGAGTCTATTTCTGTCCTCAACGGGGAAAAGGTTCCTTTGGAGACGCGTTACATCAAAGAGGCTGATTCTCGGCCTTGAGACCCGTATGATCAGTTTATCTTTGAAGATTCATTTGAGCTATTGCAACACTGATGGCGATACCGACCCCGTTTTCTGCTTCTTCAGGTAGGAACAGATATCTGACTCCATAGATTTCCCTTTGAAATACCAAGTCCTCAGGAATAGAAATAAACGATATTCAAGTTGGGATGACTGTAATGTCGTGTGGCAAGTAATTACGCCTTACCACAAAGGAAATAAAAGCAAATTAATTTAAATATTAATGTTTGGAAAGTAATGATGCTTTAAAATGTATTTTAATATTTGAATACTATTAAATATAGGGAAGTAATGACGATCTGAAGAGAGTAACAAAAAAGGACTACAAATAAACTACAAGAAAACTGAATGCATGGTCATCAGCGAAAAAAGCAACCCAAAATGCCAAACACAGATGGGGGATACCAGAATCAAGCAAGTACAAAGATTTAAATACCTGGGAAGTGTTCTAACAGGAGATGGATAGTGCGACACAGAGATCCGAAGGTGAATTGGTATCGCGAAGGTTGCGTTCCAGAAGATGAGTAAAGTATTAAGACAGGAAAATGTCACTAGAAACAGAGAAGAGAGTACTAGATGGCTATGTGATGTCAGTTTT
This sequence comes from Ascarosepion bandense, assembly GCA_037127315.1. Lineage (NCBI taxonomy): Eukaryota > Metazoa > Mollusca > Cephalopoda > Sepiida > Sepiidae > Ascarosepion > Ascarosepion bandense. Next base: position 3,353,318 of record JBBBDQ010001761.1, on the reverse strand, counting down.
AAATACGGCAGTGAATGTTGGACAATATCATCTAAGATGAAGGTCAATCTTGAAGCAGCGGAAATGTGGTTCTACAGAAGGATATTATGGACTGAGCATGTGGGCAATGATTAGGTGTTGGAAAGAATGGCAACAAAAGGAAAATTAGTGAGCATCAGGAAGAGACAACTGAAGTTCATGGGGCATGCAATAAGGGGAGAGGGCTTGAAAAACCTGACAGGCCAGATAGAGGGAAAAGAGACAGAGAAAGACAGCAGATAACATATTTGAAGGGCCTGAGCAGGTGGATGACAGAAAGGGGTAGCGTGGTGTAACAAGAGAAAACGTGCTAAGAGCCACCAGGGATAGGTAGACGTGGAGAGCCATGATCGCCTCCGTCCTGAAAGGACAGGGCACATAGAAGAAGAATGACAATTTACCAGGAAGGAATGTTTTTTTAATCGTATCACCCCGAGCAAGGCGGTAATGCCACTGATGTGCAGGGGGCTACATAAGTGTAAAAAGATTATTTAGAAGAGAGTGAAGAGGAAGACGAACGGAGCAAGAGAAGGATGTGAATACAGGTGTGATGACAGTTTCAAAGGTAGAGAGAAAGGAAAAGATATACGGAGTGGTGAAGAAAGTACTAGAGTCAAGTGGTTAATAGAGTATTGACATTGCATTTAAATTCCTGGAGGTTGTAGCCGTCAGGAAAGCAAGAATATGGGAGCGAGTTCCACAGGCGGGAAGTGCGAGAGAAGAAGCTGAATGAGTAGAATTGTCGTCTGCATTTGGTTATTCTAACTGTGAATGGGTGAGAATGACCAAATGCAGGCGACAATTCTACTCCTGCAGCTTCTTCTCTCGGACTTCCCGCCTGTGGAACTCGCTCCCATATAAAAACTAATGTAAATTAACATTTAATTATTGTCATATATCGAAAAGTAATAATTTATTTCTTCTTTCTTGTAGCCTTTCACATCTTCTTCTCCTTTGTAGTTCTTAACTGCCTTTCCGTTGTTACTTCTCAGAAACCTTGCTACGCCATCCATTTACTTAAGCCTATCAAGGAAGCCATGCGTTGTTTTCCCCGTCTCTCTTTCCTGCTATCTGTCCTGTGAGTATCAAATACTTAAAGCTCTCTTCCTCATTACATCTCCCGGAAACTTTAGCTGTCTTTTCTTGATCTTAAGAATAAGTTTTCTTTTCGTTTCCAAAACCACGTCGATGCTTACATGTTCGGTCCACAATATCCTAAGCAACCTTCTGTCGAACCACAGCTCAGTTGCTTCAAGTCTCTCCTTCATATTTGATTACATCGTCCAGCATTCGCTGCCATATTGAAAGACGGGCATTACATAACAATCCAGTACTTTCTTCAATATTCTACTCAGCTTTTGAACGCGTCCTTGGCCATGCCAATACACCTTCGGATCTCAGTGTGGCACCTTCCGTCCTCAGTTAGAACGTTTCCCAGGTATTTAAATTTCTGTATCTGTTTGATTTCCGTATCCCCGACTTTTAGTTGGAATTTTGTGCCCCCATTTTACTGACGACCATGGATTCGGTTTTCTTTTAATCTGCTTTGTTCTTTCTTTTCACTTTTTTTACAAACTTTTTGTAGGAGGTGTTCATATAAAAAATAATGTGAATTAAAATTTAAATATTATTAAATATCAGTCAGAAATGACGCTTTAAAAGAAGGATATAAAAACAAATTTAAGTTAAAATTAAAATATTAGTAAATATCGGAGAGCAATGACGTATGACCAGAAAGGATAGAAAATAAATGTATGTTAAATTTTAAATGTTATTAAACTTCGAAAATGGGCTACGGCTATATCGTGTTGAATGCACCAGTTCCCGTCTGATCCACCGAAGTTAAGCAACATCGAATCTGGCCAGTACTTAAATGGGTGACAATTTGGGAATGCCAGGTGCTGTAAACGTACAGGACCAAGAATGGTCCACCGGTCCTCCAGGTTTGGGGGTTAGGTGCAGGGCTAACAAGCCTACCCAGTAAAAACAGTCTTTTACAACAACAAAACGTTGCTGCCCTATGTCGATTTACCAGGAAGAATATAACAAATATAAATTTGTTTAAATGTTTGCGAGATCGGAAAGTAATAACATTAAAATATTAGGTTGTTACAAAAATACTGACCGATTTCAGAAACATAATTTTCAATTTAATTGTAGAAATGTTGAAATTAGTCAAAAGTAGCAGTATAGCCCGGCGTTGCTAGGGTGTAATGACAGCTTTAAAACTAATCCATGGTCCTGGAGCTCAAACTCTTCGGACTTGGCACGAAATACTAAAATGCAATAGTTGTTTCCAGTAGACTGAAAGAAAAATGAATGGATGTAAGTCAAATTTTGATTTCCTGGTATCGATATCAAATAATTTTTTTCGTCGTAAATTGAATTTTGAAGGCTAAATAAGTCCTCTAAGTAAATGGTATCATGGCTGAGACTAAGAACTATAATTATGCCTACTAAGAGCTAAACCCGAAGCAAAAACTAAAATAAAAGGGCTGAAAAAATACAGACATGCAGGCAGATAAACAGACACACACACAACATCTTGCCTTTTATATATATATATATATATATATATATATATATATATATATTATCGATTTTCTGCACTATTGTAAGAACTGCAACCTTGAAACTTCTGAATATCGTTTTTTATGTCTTTGTCTATGAGTGTATCAAATTTGATTAAAATCGGACCACTTCTTCTATAACCCGATTTTATCGATTATCGATTTTCGATATTTATCGGGGGTACCTCGACACAAAACCTAGCTAAGAACACTCGCAGACGCTTATAGTACAACTGTGTAAATTTTCTAGAAAATCAGTTCAGCCGTTTCGGAGTCTATAGGTAACAGACACACACACACACAGACAAAGTTCCATTTATAAATAAATTTAGGTAAGAGCCTTGAGTATCTATGTACCTCGGCCATTGGTCGATGAGATTATTTATTCTTCGTTGAAATAAAGTTATTGGTTGTGATGCAATGAAATCTTTGAAAGCTGATTCCACCCCTGGTTTGAATCCAAAAGTTTTACCATTTAAAATATGGTTAAATGCTTAAAAAAGACAATCAGTGAGTGAAAGGTCAGAAGAATATGGAGGATGAGGTAAACACTTATATCCCAGGTCTGTGAGTTTTTGCAACGTCATTTTTGCAATATATGGCCGCGCTTTATCATGGAGCAGAATTAGACCACTTTAATTCACCAATGCAGGTCTCATTCTTTTGCAGGCGTGTGTGCATTTTACCAAGTTTATTGCAGTAAAGCTTTGCATTAAAGCTCTGATTGGCTTCCAGAAACTGTAGTGATTAATAGCAATTGCAGACAACCAGACAGTTCCTATCATCTTTTGCTGATGCAAGTTTGGCTTTAAGAAATGTTTGGCGGACTCATTACGATCAAGTTATTGACCTGATCAGTTATCATAAAGGATCCACTTTTTATCCCAAATGCCTACTTGGTCAAGAATGTGATCATTGGTTTTACGCAGAAAGGGCATAAAACACATCAGAACGAGTAAGCTTTTGATTTTCGTTGAGAATATGTATCATTTATCGAATTATTTCACTTTGCCAATACTCTGCAAATGGCGTAAGACTATTGCTGTACCAACACCAAGCGTCTAAGAGATTTCTCCTACACTTTAACATGAGTTTTGCTCAATGACCGATTGCAATTGTTCGTTGCTCAACAACTGATTGCAATTATTCGTTGCTCAACAACTGATTGCAATTGTTCGTTGCTCAACAACTGATTGCAATTTTTTGTTGCTCAACAACAGATTGCAATTGTTCATAGTCAAAACTGCATGACTGTCCTCTACGTTTTCTATCTTCAAGGTTCTTATCACCAGTACGGAATTTCTGGAACCACCTCCGTACTGTCAGATGATTTGTAAACCCATCTCCCTATGTCTGTTGATATTAGCAGAAGTTAGGGAGACGCTCTGCCCAAGTTTGAACTTATGCAAGAAAAGTAAGATCATGTTTTGTCAGTTTCATAATTAAGAGCTTCTATGCTTAAATAATATTTGTTTGAAAATAAGTCAAAGATTATTAAAGAGTACACATTAATTATTATGTATACCAAAATTCCTCTAATATATTCCAAGAATACTATGTTAAAATGGCTTTTTAAAATACAACACTTCGAGCGGCCATTATCTTTGTAACAACCTAATACATAGAAACAGATATAGTTATTTACTTATTTAAATGTTCCAAAAGTAAGCTGCTTTCCCAGAAAAACAGAACAAAGAAATGTCGTGTTTATTTAAATACGATATTTATTTATAACCATTTAATTTTGTGTTGAATTTTATTATATATATATATATATATATATATATATATATATATATATATATATATATATGAACAAATGTCTTAATCATAATAAGGAATATATATATTTTTTTACTACTCGACCGCATAATTAGTGCAAAAAATAGATAAAGTAGTAAGGCATTGGTAAAGAGCAAACACGCGGCAAAGGATTTCATAATTGGTAGTAAAGTTTAATAACTGGTAGTAACGTACATGAATTTTGGTTACGCTGTCTAGGTATTCTCTCTCTCTCTCTCTCTCTCTCTCTCTCTCTCTCTCTCTCTCTCTCTCTCTCGCTATAAACGTGATAGGAGGGAAATATATAAAGTATTTCCAGTTGTTCAAAAAGTTTAGGGATGTCATTACAGAAGCATAAGTCATCTTTTATTGTAAACAAAACAGGCAGTTTTTGTGCACGTTTTCTGCAGAATGTTATCTTCACTTTTTCTTTAAGAAGATTACGTTCTTTAAGCCTTGATGCCAAAAGCTCACTTTTGTCTTTCGTTAAATAGAGATCTCTACATAAGTCATTTAAAGCCTCTTGGGAAAATGGTATTGGTTTACTATTGCTTTCTGAATGAAAAGGTTCTGTTGTTTCATCACTGGAATGTTCATCTTCACTATTGGAACTCTACAGTTCTTGATCTGGGCGTTTTGGTACAGGTAAATCTTTTGAGTGCTCAACTGGGCGCATTGCTGATTGCAAATTTGGGTAAGCAATGTGTTTCTTTTTCTTCGCTGTAGTACAGCCCGTATAGTCTTGCTGACAGAAATAGCAATCATTAGAATGGTCTTTCTGCTCACGCCAAATCATTGGCACACCAAACTTCACGTGAACATTTTTTCTTCTATACCATGTATTCAATGTCTTCACACACGTAAGGCAACAGATATGAGGAGCCCATGGCTTATCTTGGTCTCCTATTTTACAATGAAAGTAAGCTTTGTACAGTTTCTTGATATGGCTTGTAATGCTGCGCTTTTCCTTAGCAAATGTTAATTCACCACAAATATAGCAGAATCTATTTGGATCATTTTTACACTGTCTTGACGTCTTTGTCAAAACCTATAAAAAAAATAAAGAAATATGAAATCTAGATTTATTACTCATGACTTAGTGATAAACACGGTTTAATATAAGCAAACAATAACATATGCACAATATGTAAGCGCAATGATGTGAGAAATTCAGTTTTGACCTTTTTTGCTAAAATTCTCAAAAGTTACAAATTTGCACACAAATTACCTAACTCAACAAAAAGAAATCAAGAAATGGATTTTCTATGCCATTGCAAATATAAAAATGGGCACAGGTGTCTTGGACTTTTTCAAGTGTTGCACAGGGATATTAACATAATATAATTAATGTTCTTTTCGATAGCTGCAGCAAAAAGGAAAGGCAACTTTTCTCGTCTACATTTTAAAATATTTGATTTTTACGAAAACTAGTTTGTAAATCTGTTTTCAGTTTGTAAATATTTTACAGACTATGAAATGTTCTAGGGAGTGAAAGCAAATGCCAAATCTGGCGAATATGAGACAAGAAGAACTTTCTTTCGTAATTATCTTATTTTTGCTTCGGATTCTTTTGCAGTGTGTCCTTTTGTTATCATCCTGGAAAATGACATTTTGATATTATGCTTCATTTACTCGATCATGGTGTCGCCAATAAACGTCCTTTTTTATTTTTTATCATTTCACCCCAAGCAAGGCAGAACCGCCACTATTGCGCAGGGGGGTTACAATGAGAGAATGGACTGAGTAAAGGGGGTATTGAAGAAAGAATAAATGATCAATATGATTCAAGAAAATGGCAAGTGATGTTGCATTTAAATTTTTCGAGATTATAGATATCAGGGAAGCAATAAACGAAATTAGGCTGCCATGACTTTCTGCAGTAGACTGGTTGGCCACCAAGGCTATAGAATCCAAACTGTCCTTCTATTTAACCAATAGTAGGAAGAAAGATGTAACGGATTAATACTTTTTCCAAGGGTATTTGCGCGTAAGTGAATGTAACGAATTCAACACGAATTCTAATGTAGTTCTACCGATTTTCCATTATGGAGCCGATATCCATTGCATCAGAACGCACATATTTATTACGAAAACTAAAAGTCAAATCCGTAAGTTAAACGTATTTAAATACTAGCAGTATAGCCTGGCGTTTGCTCGAATGTAATGACAGCTTTAAAACTAATCCATGCTCCTGGAGCTCAGACTATTTGGACGTTGGCACAAAAGACGAAAAAGCAATAGTTGTTTCCAGTTAAAACGAAACCGTAGACTGAAAGAAAAATGAATGGATGTAAGTCAAATTTTGATTTCCTGGTATCGATATCAAATAAGTTTTTTTCGTCGTAAACTGAATTTTGAAGGCTAAATAAGTCCTCTAAGTAAATGGTATCATGGCTGAGACTAAGAACTACAATTATACCTACTTAGAGCCAAACCCGAAGCAAAAACTAAAATAAAAGGGCTGAAAAAAATACAGACATGCAGGCAGATAAACAGACACACACACAAACATCTTGCCTTTTTATATATACATATTATCGATTTTCTGCACTATTGTAATAACTGCAACCTTGAAACTTCTGAATATCGTTTCTTATGTCTTTGTCTATGAGTGTATCAAATTTGATTAAAATCGGACCACTCTTTCTATAACCCGATTTTTTCGATTATCGATTTTCGATATTTATCGGAGGTATCTCGACACAGGAACACTCGCTGACGCTTATAGTACAACTGTGTAAATTTTCAAGAAAATTGGCTCAGCCATTTCGGAGTCTATAGGCAACGGACATACACACAGACACAGACACACACTTATATATATATATATATATATATATATATATATATATATATATATATATATATATATATATTGGTTTGTTTTCTTCTCTTCCTCCAAAAATACCCTGTCTTGAATGTAGGAATTTCAGTACAACCGAGCATAACCGATCTATAACATCGAATAGCCCAAATTAAGTTTTGATTGGTTGCTGTTTTCAAGGGGAATTTATATCACGCACGTCCTAAAGCTAGTAGCAATATTTTTAGTCTGGATGCGGGTCGAATACTGATCATATTCGGTCGGGTTGCCGTTCGAAGAAGTCTGTTGTTTATTTAGACCCGAAACTTCTAGTGACATCGGAGCAACAACACTGACTACGCACCTAGATTCGGCCCTTAAAAGGTGTATTCTTAATAATGAAATTTGTGCGACCTTAAAATATATTGTGTCATCCGTGATTGCATCAGATTTTTACGACGCCCAGACAATATTGTCTCGATTATCGATTAGTTGTTCCTTCGGCCATTGACGTTACTCCAAGAAAGTGTACGAAAATTGTAACGATTCACAAACACACTTGCAAGCCTTACAAAGAGATCACAGATATTGCTGATGTCAGCCTTTCAACTGTCAGGTGTCTCTTCAAGGCGAAGATCCAATTGGATCCATCAGTTGAAACCCTTAAGATAAATGTGATCGGAAGAGAAAATCAACGCCAAGAGACGACGTATATGTGATCATGGAAAGTGTGAAAGATCCTAAGAAGACTTGTTTCAAAAGATTTTCAGAAGGGTATATAAATATATATATATATATATATATATATATATATATATATATATATATATATATATAACCTAGAGCCAACGAACCTACCTAGGTTTCACCTAACGGATCGTCAGGGCAAGTCGGATTTTTGTTTCTTTTAAACGAGTACTTTGACGTATGTTCAGGTGCTTAGTTTGTTTCTTTTTTTATTTCCATTTTTCCCCTCCGAGTTTATACTCGGTGGGGTTTTCCAGACGGATATAAAGTAATTATTATTATTATTATTATTATTATTATTATTATTATTGTTATATGTGTGTGTGTGTGTGTGTGTGTGTGTGTGGATTTTTTTTTCGTTTTCACTTCCTGCGGGGCTCACCGTTTAAATACAAAACGCCGTAGATGCATCAAGTTGCAATTACTTGCTTTGAATTTGTTTGTTTTTTGTATCTTTTCTTGCCGAAATGGAATTCTTTTGTAGAGAACAGCTTAGGACTGTTATTATTTTAACGGCTTCTTCTTCTTCTTCTTCTTCTTCTTCTTCTTCTTCTTCTTCTTCCTTCTCATTTTTCTTCTTTCTCATTTTTCTTCGTTTTCATTTTTCTTCCTTCTCATTTTTTCCTTCTCATGTTTCTTTCTTCTTGTTTTTTCTTTCTCATTTTCTTCCTTCACATTTTTCATCTTTCTCATTTTTCTTCTTCCTTCTCATTTTTCTTCTTTCTCATTTTTCTTCTTCCTTCTCATTTTTCTTCTTTCTCATTTTTCTTCTTTCTCATTTTTCTTCTTTTTCATTTTTCTTCCTTCTAATTTTATTCTTTTTCATTTTTCTTCTTGTTCATTTTTATTCCTTCTCATTTTTTCTTTCTCATGTTTCTTTCTTCTCATTTTTCTTCTTCGTTCTCATTTTATTTCCTTCTCATTTTTCTTCTTTTTCATTTTTACTTCTTTCTCATTTTTTCTTCTCAATTTTTTTTCTTCTCATTTTCTTCTTCTCGTGTTTCTTCCTTCTCATTTATTTTCCTTCTCATTTTATTCTTCTATTCATCTGCTTCATTTTCTTCATTACTTAATGAATGATTTTTTTTTAAAATAATATTTTCTCTGTGTTCTTAATGCAAATAACAAGCCATCGGCACAGGCAGATGCGACGAAGACAGATTCCCTCTCGCTGACACGTGGCCAGAATTGCAAATTTCAATTTTTCATTCGATCATCTGCAGGCGGCTGAAGACAAAGACTTCATAACGGCTGTCAGATTCGAGGAGCGCAAGGTCAGTATGACACAATCGAGTCGACTTGCTCTCCTTTCGCTCTCCTTTCGCTCTCTTTGGCTTTTCGTATTTCGTTTTGTATTTGCCCCTCATTCTCAATCTATCGCTCTCTCATTCCCCTCTTTCTTTCTTTCATTCTTTTTCCTCACTCCTTCTCTTTCTTTCTGCACTCCTCCTCCCCTCTTTTCTTTCTTTCTTTCTTTCTTTCTTCTTCACTGCCCCTTTCTTTCTTTCTTTCTTTCTTTCTTTCTCACTCCTTTTCTTTTTTCTGCACTCCTACTCCCCTCTTTTCTTTCTTTCTTTCTTTCTTCTTCACTGCCTCTTTCTTTCTTTCTTTCTTTCTCATTCCTTTTCTTTGTCACTTACACACTGTCTTTCTTTTTTTCTTTCTTTCTTGCTTTCCTTTCTTACCCTTTATTTATTTCTCAGTTCTCTTCTGTCTTTGTCACTCTTTTTCTTTTCCCTTTTTCTTTCTTTCTTTCTTTGTCTTTCTTTCTTTCTTTTTAACTCCTCCTCCTTTCTTTTTCACTTTCACTTACCTTTTCCTTTATTCTTTCTCATTCCCCTCTTTCTTTCTTGCTTTCATTCTTTCTTTATTTTCTTTTTCTCAGTCTTTTTATTTATTTATTTATTTATTTATTCATTTATTTCTCACTCTTCCTCCTTTCTCTTTCACATCTTTCTTTTATTCTTTCTCGCTCTCAATCTTTATTTTTCATCCTCTTTCTTTCTCATACTCTTTCACATTTCTCATTCTTCACCTCTTTCTTTCTTTCTTTCTTGCTTGCTTACTTTTTTTACTTTTTTTACGTGCCCAAAAAGTCGTATATTTTATACACTATCGATATACGTTCTCTTTTTCCAATCTCATTTTTTTTTTTTTGCCTTTTGGTCTTTCTTCCTTCGTCTTTTCCCCACTCACTTTATTTCACTTTATCTTCTTCCTTCCTTCTTTCACTTCTATTTTCCTCCATTTTTACTCTCATTGAATCGTCTTTTCATCTTGATTTCTTTCCTTGATTCGTCTCTCTCTCTCTCTCTCTCTCTCTCTATCTCTCTCTCTCTTCAATACTGTCTTCCTCCAAATCTCACTCTTTCCGTCTCTCATTCTTTACTCAATATTTTACCAGTTTCACTCATTCTTGCAATCTCTATTTGTCTGTCATTCCAACACTTTTTTTTCATTTACTTTCTTTCTCTCTCAGTTTCCCTTTTTCTCTCTTTCATTTTATGCTTCATTTACTTTCTGTATTATTCCAGTTTTCTCTTTCTTTTATTTCTTTTTCATACTCTTTTTCTCTCCATCTCTCTCACACTCTTCCAAATCTTAATCTTTCTCTCTCTTTTTTTGTCGTGTTTCATTTGCGTTCCCTCCAAGAACCATTCCTTCTCTCTTTATTTCTAATATTCTATTATAAAGAGAGAGAGAGACAGACAGCGAGAGAAGAAAGAAAGAGGAGAGAGGGAGGAGAGAGAGACAGAGATAGAAGAGAGAGAAAAGAGACAAGAGAGAGAGACAAGAGAGACAGAGAGAGAAGAGAGAGATGAGAAAGACGGAGAGAGAAGAGAGAGAGAAGAGAGAGACAGAGAGAGAAGAGAGAGAGGAGAGAGAGAGAGCAGAGAGAGATGAGAAAGTGTCTTTGGTCTTTCCAAACCTTTCTGTTTGCGGTTTAATCTCTTTTTCTAATGCTTCATGTTCACTTATTCAAACATAAAAAAAAATTTCACTAGTCTTCTCTCCTTCCATAACTCAACTTCCTCTCACTCTCTTTTTCCCCTCTTTCTATCTTGTTCTTTCTCTCTCTCCCACTCTTTCTCTCTCTATTTTTTATACCTGCTTCTTCTATTCCAGTATCATTCATTCTCTCCCTCTTTTTCTATTTTGATATCACCTATTGTCTCTCTCACTTTCTCTCTCTCTCTCTCTCTCTCTATCTTATCTAGTATCAGGCATTTGCTCCTCTCTTTCTATTTTAAGATCACTCATTCTCTCGCTCACTGTCTCTTTCTCTTCTCTCTCTCTCTCTCTCTCTCTCTGTTTTATCTAATATCAGGCATTTGCCCCTCTCTTTCTATTTTAATATCACTCATTCTCTCTCTCTCTCTCTCTCTCTCTCTCTTTCTTTTCTAGCATCCCTCATCTTTCTGTACCAATATCACTCATTCTAGCTCTCTTTCTTATCTAGTATAACGGATTCGCTCCCTCTCTCTTTCGTTTTTAGTATCGCTCATTATCCCCCTCATCCCAGCTTTCCAGTAATACGCGTTCTCTCTCGAGACAATTATCAACTGTTTTCCACTCCGTTCATCCTAGTATCACCCGTTCTCTCTCTTCACCTCTCTCTTTCTCTCTCTCTCTATCTCTCTATCTCTATATATATATATCTCTCTTTTCTTCCATTCAAATATAATTCCTTATCACCTTCTCTTTAAATCGTGCATCACAAGTCCTCCCCCTCCCTTTGTAACTTGTATCACTTCTTTTCACTTTACTCTATCCAAGGATGTGCGTTGTGGTGCAGTGGATATCGACTCGGAAAGAGAAATCGCGGAGCCGAGTTCGAATTTCAGTTGAATTCGTTGCATTCACTTACGCGCAATACCATTGGGAAATATAATAATCCATCTATTCCGTCCAGTTATGAGTTAAATAACAGAACAGATTGGGTTCTATAGCCTTAGCTAGCAACCAATCTACCGCAGAAAGCAATGGTAATCTTCCGCCCAGTCAGTCATGTCTCTTTTGAGACATGATCGCCCAAATCGTGTATCATGTATGGCACTTAACTGACTGACTGAATATAATAGTTGGAGACATGGTTAAGGCTTCTACTGGGCATAAAGTGGGGGATCAGTTTTATATTGTTATGAAGTAATAAACAGATTCCCCACTAATTACTAACTAATAATATAATACATCTCTTCCCTCTCTAGCTACGAGTCAAATAACAGGACAGATTGGATCTTATAGCCTTGGCTGGCAACTAGTCTACTGCAGAAAGCAATGGCAACCTACTGCGGGATAATCTTCGCCCAAGCGTGTATCACGTATGGCCCTTAACTGACTGACTGATATTCCCAGTATCTCTCATCTTTTACTTCTTCTACCATCTGAGCATGAATCGTTCCCCCTTACTTTATCAAATTATCACACGCCTTCCTCTTTCTTTCTCCTCCAGTATCAACCATTTCTTTGTCAAATTTTTTTCACTCACTCTCTTTACTAATCTTTTATTTTCTCTCTTTTTCCCATTTTCTCTTTTTTTCCTTTGACCATATTACCCCGTACTTTTCTCGTCAATTTCAAATTTCTCTTTACACTTTCTCATCTCTCTCTCTCTCTCTCTCTCTCTCTCTTAATTATTTGTCATACTGATTTCAAAGACTGAGTGAAAACCTTCTGATTTCCACTTCCTAATCATTACCTATGTACACGCTTCTGTAGGTTGCTGCTTCATAAGGTTTGTGGTTTTGAGGCGGTCTATAGACATGCAATGGCAACCTACTGCGGGATAATCTTCTGCCCAGTCAGTCAAGTCTCTTTCGAGACATGATCGCCCAAAGCGTGTATCACGTATAGCACTTAACTGATAGACGTGTAGACGGCCAAGTAGGAACAGCGGTTAAGTTTATTACAAGCCACAAAAATCATAATCGGATAAATCAGCTTATCTATTAACTCTTCTTTATAGCTTGGTCAGTGCGTCCAGTCACTCACACATACACTCACATACACATACACATAGATAGATAGATAGATAGATAGATAGATAGATAGATAGATGAATAGACTAGGATAGATAGATAGATAGATAGATAGATAGATAGATAGATAGATAGATAGATAGATAGATAGATAGATAGATAGATAGATAGATAGATAGATAGATAGATAGATAGATAGATAGATAGAGAGATAGATAGATAGATAGATAGATAGATAGATATGAATAGACTAGGATAGATAGATAGATAGATAGATAGATAGATAGATAGATAGATAGATAGATAGATAGATAGAATAGACTAGGATAGATAGATAGATAGATAGATAGATAGATAGATATGAATAGACTAGGATAGATAGATAGATAGATAGATAGATAGATAGATAGATAGATAGA